>JBAMNC010000701.1:2455000-2828546 GCA_037902135.1 Cetoscarus ocellatus | reverse complement strand
TCTGTACGTTTCGTATCTGACTTTTGTAGTCAAGAGGGGCATTCGTGATTTATATAACATTTATGGAGAGAAAGATGTCTTATTGTGAAACGATCAGGACTCAAAGTCCTGCTGTCAGTTCTTTCTTCAGAGAACTAAATATTAACTTAGATTTCCTTTAATGTTTCAATACAGGATCTAATAACATCCGTTGGACCATATCCATGATACCAAAGTCTTCTTTAAGACTTTTTATTGCTGTTTTATAATCTTTATGTTGCTTGATTATACCTGCAATTAAAATGACATTCATGATGGATAATGTCCCTTTCGATTGAACTCTTTATCGTGTTAATCACAAAGGCAAAACATTAATATATTATCAACAAATATTTTACTGCACATGTGATAAAGCAACAAAATGATGATAAAAGAGCAATTAAAAAACTTGGGTGAACGTTTAATAACTTGATCATGAGGCAAAGAAACTTTGCACCTATGATGATACAACTGAAGGTTCTGAATTCAAACAACAAATAGATGTTAAACACTGATTATCAATGCATGGACATTTTTACCCATTTTTTTGCATCTAATTTAAAGTCTTCAAATATTATTGCCCAACGTTCACGATTATTTTTTCTTGTAAAAAGATTATGAGTAAAAATCCAAACTTAAAAATGTGATAAGGCCCATTTCAGGAGGAAAGACATATTTTCAGGCCCTTTCAGCTGCAGGCCACGCTTTTTTCATACTATTCAGATTAAACACCAAGGAAATCAAGAAAATCAGCAGATTTAAAACAAATCAAACCAAAGTTCAACCAGTCGCTTCTCTTTTCACGTGAGATTTGCAAATGTTTTGGTGTGTAGACGAGGATGCCAGGGTCACTAAATATTTGATACAGGATGTGATCCATGTGATATCAGTCACAACCTGAAAGGCAATAATGGGATAATTAGTATATGGCAAGAATGTTACCGGAAACAATTAATGACAATTTAATGACATCTTATAAACAAAAAAATATTAATAAGAAGCGTATCCACTTTGTGAATAACCTACCACAGTAAAATTATCTTTTGAACCCATTCTTTCTTATGGTCACACAAGAACAGTTAACCCAGCTTGCTTCAGAGCTGAAAAAATGTTTCTTTTCTTACTTTAGACGGGATGTTCTGAATATTAATCACATTAAGTAGCTGCCCTGCATTTTTCAAAGTCTGTCTTTTAATAAGGAAAGCAACCTTCAATCAAACCATATATGGTTTTATTTATTTTCTATTCAGTCATATATTGTAATTTTCATGACTCTTGATTGGATGGGTCCAGGAGTCTTTGAGGTGCCTGTTGGGGTACCACATCAAAATAGCACAAGTTACCACCGAACAGCCTGCAGTAAATATCTATTTTTATGTTTCATAACGTTGTTCTTCAGACATACCTTTACTAACTATTCTATCAAATGTAATAAGACAGTTTATCCAATCCTGAATAATCTGCTGTCATAAACTTAACTTTTAAATCCATTTTTATCTTATTCACATCTACAGTAACACATGAATAGTTAAACCAGCTTGCCTTAAAGCTGTAATACTTTCTTTTGATATATTTTGAGAGGATGTTCTGAATATTAATCACTTCAAGTGGCTGTCCTGTAATTTTCAAAGCCTTTATTTTAAAAAGAAAAAACAATTCAAACTAAATTTAAAACAAAGTTTGTTTTATTTATTCTATCTTTCATTCATATTTGTCATTTTCGTGAATCTTGTATACTTAAAAAAATAAATAAATCAATAAATTAAAGTGCTTTTACCGTCCATGGTGAGTTTTATAAACCAGTCATAAAATTAAAGTTAAAGTAAAAAGAATTTGTAATCAGGACAATACAATATCTTATTTTTTATTTCCTGCATAGTAGCAATTGTAGAGATATGAGGTTTGTGCAACATAGCCATGATATATAAAAAGTACATTGTTTCAATGAGAAGCGAGAAAATAGTGTGACTATAATCTTCTACATAGAAACTTTTTCTTGATTTAACTTAGACCAAAACATCCAAGAATATGTTATCTGAACCTTGACTGAGGTTTTTGCAGATGAAAAAAGAAAAAAGTGTGACTTAAACCAGAGTGAATTTTTGTCTAATGACTAAGACTAAACACAGAATAGCTGCAAAATAAAACATAAGTGAGGACTCCAGTGTAATAACATAAATGACAATGTAATTTGTTTCATGGTAACATTATATGACACAGAAATCAAAAGTGTCAAAATACTTTAGCGAAAGTAAAGTTTCTATATGATAATTTTACTTTAGTACAAGTAAAAGAAGCACACTTTAAAAATGGTAAATGGACTTGAGTTTATAAAATCCTCTTTCACTCTTTCTGACTCCGCAAAGCTTTCTTACACTCCAGGTCACATGTACCCACTCATGCCCATTCACTCAGTAAAGGTTGAAGTTTCTATAAAGGTTGTCAATCAGCAACTCATCCGCTCTCTTCAAACCCATTTTAAGTGAGCAGCTTGGAGTTAAGTGTCTTGCCGTGCACACATTGACATGTGACATCCAGAGTTGGGCTTGAACCTCCTGTCATGTCCACAGATGCCTCAAAAGACACCTTGATTCGAAGGTTTGGGCTCATATCACCCATCAATAGGATGCATCTAATACTTGTGCAAATGTAGTGTGATTCAGACATTAATTTTAGTCTTCAGTTTTTTCAGTCTTTTCAAAATTTGTAGCAAATTTCCCCTGACAAAACCATTTTGCCCGTGCAGGTCAATTTTCCATATTAGCCACCATATTTAGCAGTTAACCCTTTAACGCCTGTTGTATCATATTTGATACATACTTTTATGATACCTTTATCTAATCAATATGATCAACAAATTACTAAAAAAAACATCTGAAAGCAATCAGATGAATCATAAAAATGTCCTCAAATGGATTATCAGTTGCCAAAAACACCTAATGTATCAAATGAGATACAAAAAATATTTATGTTAAATTTTATGAAAATTTTGATTTTTTAGGATTTCAGTAAAACGTGAAACAAACATTTCATCTCCAAAAAATTAAAATTTTCTGGTTATTATTTGTGTTTTCGGGCATTAAGGGGTTAATAGAGTGGATACTTTAAAAACATTTAATCATAACAAAGAGAAGATATTTGACCCTTTGGATTAACAAAATTAAAGACTATAACAAATCAGACAAATAACAAAAATGAAGCTTTGAGTGTCGGTTTAGTGACAAAGATTCATGTGTTTCAAGAGTCTAAGATCTAACAAGTGCTGCTGTTGTGCCCTCTGGTGAAATTAAAAAGTATTTCACTCATAATGTGATTGAATAATGTTTTGCGTTGTTCAAAAAGCACAATAGCTGCAGTGTGATTAAGTCAACCAGTTATTTATTTTGGTAGCTATTAGTATTATGATAACATTTTCCCTTATTTATATAATATGACAACAGAGTGACAATTTGTCTTTGCATAGAAATTTACATTATAGATATTATTGTAAATGTGGCCTATTTGTGCATTCTATTATACATTATCTGATAGCATGAGCACACTAAATTTGACCAAATAAGTACAGAAAACATCAGGGGTAGCAAACATGGTCTCTGAGAGCACCTGGTAGTCCACTCTGAGACTTTGAGGTACTTATATTTATATTATTATACAGTATATTATATTTTTAAGTTTTTATGTTTTGTGCATAACTCATTCTTTCATTAGCAAAAAAAGTAACAAATTTAACATGTGTGTTACAGTTTAAAGGGAAGGGGGTCAAAGCAGTGGTGGATACAGAATGTTATCAATTGCTTGGCCTGAGAACATTGGGATGGGCCTCAATATTTTTTTTTTCTCCTCACTTTTTATTACCTCCGCCAAGGAGGTTATGTTTTTGCCGGCGTTGGTTTGTCTGTTTGTGTTCAAGATAACCTGAAAAGTTATGGACGGATTTGGATGAAATTTTCAGGAGATGTGTGGAATGGGATAAGAAAGAAATGATTAGATTTTGAGACTGATCCAGATTACCATCCGGATACCGGAATTTTTTAAAGGATTCTTTAACATTGCAAGATAGAACCATTTTCAGCATTTGTGCATATAACTCCACAAAAAACCTGCCTTGGCAGAGGTTTGCGCTCTCCAAGTGCTTTCTAGCTTAACTCTTTTTTCATATAATAAATCACCACATTTTCATAATGTTGTTCTTTGAACATCTTATCAAAATGTAATGAACAATTTATCCTCTGCCCGAATAATCTGTTGCAGTAAAATTAACCTTTGAACCCATTTTATCTTATTCATATCTACAGCAAAACAAAAATATTCAAACCAACTGAAATATGAAATATTAAATATCTTTTATCATGCAAAATAACCAAATATCTTTTTTTTTTTCTCTAGATAGGGTGCATATTAATGACGTTAAGTAGGTGATCTGCCCCTTGGTCATATTTTATGTTGATGCAATGACGCCACTCCTCTATCCCCAAAATCCCAAAAGTGTGACTGTTAAGTATATCAGTGAAGTTAAACAGATAAATGAGTTATTGACGATGCATGCCATTGTAATGTTCTCATATTAATCATCGGTAACTATTATTGTTTTATTAAAAGTAAAAAGTAAACACACAATCATATGCATGATTTTAATTATTTTTAAGTAAACTCTACATATTAATATGACTCAGAAATATTTAATCAAACAAGCTCTCAGGCTCACAAAGGTTGCAGGCCCTCAAAACACATATGTGAATAATTGGGAAACAGTTTGCTCTGACAAAGATGGACTCAGATAAAATATATTGTTGATGTATTTCTACACTTGTCAACAAACTGAATAATCACAAAATGAGGCCGACCATTGAAGATGTCTTCTCCCTGATCAGTTAGGTATCAAGTGCTGAACAGTACTGAAGAATGTACTTCTCACTGAGATAACTCAAGTTAAAGTAGAAGTAAAAAGAAGAGGTAATTAAAAATCTACTAATTAGGAGTTACATGAGTAAATGTTAGCTACTTCAAATCCTGACAGAAACAAAGGTAAGCTTAGTCTTCTAGGTATAACATAAAATCACCTTCAGAAATTCACACTTTTATCAACTTAATCAAACTGTTAATATTCCTTTATTTCTTGCTCCATTTGAAACTTAAATCTAATCAGTGATTCAAAGGTGAATCAAAAACTTACATTAATCCAGATTTCTGATCCTCCCTGTACTTGTTATGCAGAAATTAAGTCTGACTCATCATGTAAATTGTTTCTGTCACTGACAACAAGTGGCCCCTTGGTGGCGCCAGTTTACAACGTTGGACGAACACAGCAGCTTTGATACTCCAGAGCACTTCATTCATTAAAAATCAGAATTTTTACTGCAGTTAAAGGAAATAGAAAAGAGTGATAAATCAGAGAATAGAGACAAGGTTTCAATTCACTGTTTACAGGATTTTTCTTTTGGCTTTGAGTTTGATTTAAGAAATGTAATTTTTGATTCTGATAAGTGATTAATGCAACTTTAAGGATGAATTGCATCTTAACACCACAATCTGTTTCACTGAGATGAAATACTCAGGAGCATTATCAGCAGGACTCAGATTACTTAATCTCTATGGTTGCTTGTCCAGAAGCTTAAACTACTGGGCAACCAGAAGCTCCAGTTTGGTTTTGTTTTTGTTTACCTGCTTAAGTCTGGCTTGGATGAAAGGGACAGTGAAATTTAACATAGTTTCAGAACAATAAATCAACCTGATGTGGTGCTTTGAATAGAAGTTACAGTTTTAAAATAAAACATTCAAAGTTTTAAAACAGAACATGACACATTAAAATATAATACATGCATCAAAATATGACAAAACATAAATTTCAGTATAATAGCAATGTAAAAAAAAACACAGCAAACTAAAAATGATCACAGCTCTGTTTTGTTTTTAATCAGAGATTGCAGCCTTTAATTGACAAAGCTGATTGTCCAAATATAGATCTACGATGCTGAATTTCTCATTGGAAAGAGTACAGTAGAAAAGCAAGAACAATTTTTCAGATTTTCCTCTTTTGTCTCCCATGACAGGGATGGTAAACTCACAGTCCCAGCTCCACATGTTCTCTTTCCTCATTCAGCAAGACACAAGAACCAGTGTCAAGCAGAAGTGAGCAAAGTAAACAACTTCAGTTCCTGAGTAAAAGTGCAGATACTCCCATCAAACATAACTCCAATACTCCAATTCATCTATTATCCATACCTGGTGTTCCTTTCAGGGTCATCAAGGGCTTGAGTCTATCACAGCTGATATTGGGCAAGAGGCAGGATGCATCCTCCTGGACAGTAAGAGCCACCAATTCCACTGATTAATTCTTCGTTCTCTTTCATGTGTGGTCTATACTGTATAGGAAAACTGGAGTATCTGGAGAAAACAAAGCTTGCACAAGGAGAGCTTACAGAACATCACATAGAAAGGCCCCATCTGAATCAGGGAGTCAAATGAGCATCCTTCGACTGCCTTTTGCACCACCATGCAGCCCTGCAAAGCAGAAGTTGCTCAGTCAAATACTATCTTAATTAAAGGTACTGCAGCACTTGCTTTTAGAGTACTTAAATTAAGTTCTAATCAATGTATTTTTACAATTCATGAACACAGCCAAGAACACACCTCATGATAGATTTTTAGATGATTAGCCTCAAAATAATAGGAACAATCAAGTGTAGCTGATATCCACTAAAATATGGGCCAGGCCTTACACAGTGGAAAACAATCAGAATTTTGAACAGTCATTTCAGAAGGTTTGAGGTCTTTGAACTCTGCAATAGTGCAGCATGTTCTTATTGCTGGGGCCTTACTTTTCCTTGGTTTTTACCTTAGCAGTCATCATACCTCCACTGTGATTGCTTTGGTCTGATTCAGTAAAAAAAAATAAAACACCACTACAAAATTTGAATATGTCCTGGACCTTTTCATGTTTAGACGTCAGTATTTTGAAGTGGGCCAGATCAGATCAGACCAGATCAACAGAAGGGGCTAGCCTTACATCAGTACATCACAGCCAGCGTTGCTATGGTTATGGGTCACTCGTTGCATTTTGGGAAGGAAACTAACAGCCTAAGCTACCATAATGATTTTACAGATGAATATATTTATCAATAATTGACATGCTTTGGGGCATTCTCATAAACAAACTCAGTGCACAAAGAAGAGGGCTTTAATACTTGCTGGTGTACAGCAGGCCACAGAGGACACCAGACAGCATGGTAACTTATTTCACTATAACACCATAGAGGTGTTTGTAGATGATTGAGAAAAGTAGAGAGCAGCTATAAAAATGATAAATGTTCCTGTTTGAACAAGCTTGAGTAAATTCTAGGACTCATACCAAGGTCTTGAATCAGTCCATGTAGTTGAACCCTGTGGTGATCTGCTGTAGAGATGATGAGTAACATTAAGCTGTTGCTACTTTCTATGGTTTGTTGTGCCTGTGCACAGAAAGTGACTCTGTGGGATCAAAAACATTAGTATTAAGTAGTACTTTGTAATCTGCCTGGTTTCATTCATGTAGTTATTATTACAACTACTGCTGCTTACCTCCTCTTGAGCAGTATGATGACTTCTCTCGTCAACATGTGGTGTCAGTCACCGGTTTGATTGTGTTTTCGCTGCAAAGGGTCAATTGATGTTTTTTTATTGACGTTGCCATGGCGCTGTAGGTAAACGGCTGCTTTTACAGTAGCTCTCCAGTTTTTATCTCTTTTTTTTAGATTTTTTATCCATTTTTAGCTATTTTTTTTTAAAAAGTTTGACCTTTTTATGATCCTTCTACCTTTTTTTCCCTTCTGATGGAGACATTATTTTTGTTTTATGTATATCCTATGGATATTTTGACTTATTCTTAATTTCCCTGAGGGAGTTTTTCCCAAAGGGATTTATAAAGTACTATCTCACCTCATCTCATCTCCCTCTCATCTCAATTGGAAGCAGGCTGAGACCACCTCTTTCATGTGAGCTTGTCCCAGTTGTTTGTACTGAAACAGGGACTGATGCTGTTTTCATTAATACTCCTCAAAAAACGTTTGAAATGTTATTTGATTATTTCTCCTCCTTAGCAATACCACTTGGTATTGTATTTTACATAGTTGGAAAGCCTTATTAGCCACCTTTAAAATTAGGTACAACTTGTAAGGATTGTGCATTTGTGGAATGAGCAACATAGCTAAACATATGCATTCTGCCCCCAAAAATGTGCCAAAATCCCCTGCAATAGGAAGCTTGTGCTCTGATACACAGAGTGGCAGCACTACTTGGTGTCAGCCCTCCAAACTTAGGAGCAAGATCTGTGAGACTGGAGAATTCAAAGACAGACCCCGAAGTGGATGCCCCAGGAAGACAACACCCAGAGAAGACCAGTTCTTCACCCTTGCTTCACCGAGGAACCATAGGTTTTCCCCCAGGGGAAGAGGGGATTTTGGCACATTTTCCAGGGGTGCTATCCACATTTTTTGTTGTGTTCCTCAATCCACAAATGAACAGTCCTTACAGGTTCTACGTTGTTGTAAAGGTGACTAATCAAGCTTTCCATTTATGTAAAATACAACACCAGTTAGTATTATTAAAGGGGATAAATATTTAATTAAAATAACTTTTCCAAGCTCTTTTTTTGAGGAGTATACATTCATGCCCTCTTGTATCAAAACAACTCTCCAGTCTAGGTCTAAATACTGCCTTAATTGTACTAAAGCTGCATTAGCACCCAACATGTGCTAAAACATATGAAGCAAAGGACCAGTTTAAACTATTTCTGGACAGTTTTTTTTCCCACTTTCTGTAAATTATGCATGCATAGATCACATTTTTGCTTTCACATGTCACATTTCAGCTGACAACACCCAGGCTTCATCCAATAATTTCTTCAGAACATCGTTGATTGCAACTGTTCCCGTCCTCTGGGTATCAAACCATATGAGCTGAAGAAGGAGGCGTTGAGACATGCCCCTACATGTTTCTGCCACTCAATAACCAGCTCCTCACAAACAGTTCATCCTGACAAGATGCTCACAGGACAAATAAGCATCTCCTCTACACTCCTGCTAGGATACCTACGCCTGGTCTCCAGGGCGACCCATCTTCTCAACAGGATGTACACATTAGCGCACGGCGGGTGTCTGTTCTGCATGCTCTCTCTCTGCATGCTGCTCAACAGCTTCGATCAACAAGGGGTCTGCTCAATATCTGAAACCCCGGAGCCTGTCAGGATGGGGTCGGAGTCAGGCTGGAAGAAAAACATGTTCACTTGGAGACTCATGAAATGTTTTTAGGTCAGCTTGATTAGCTTGCATCAAAGTTTGATGACTTGCACATGTATGAGCCCCTGCCAATCTGACAAGGAAGAGAACGGCATACTTGTTATTCTAAATTGAAATAAGAACATACAGTATGTGCAGTAAATAAAATATGACAGACTACATGCAGAGGATCAACTTCAGCTTAGTAATTCAATTATTAAAGTACAGTCTGCTGCAGTGGAAGCATGTAATTACCATGTGCAAGTGTTTTTGTGTTTGATTTTGTACATTCATTCATAGACCTGACAATCTCTAGTCCTCCCTTCTTCTCCCTCTCTTTGCATTCTTTTCTCTCCCTGCAATCCAGATCCAAACACATTGCCCACCACTAATGTTATATTCACACATGCAGAAACTTCTTGTAATGTCCTGGAAGTTTTACATCCAGCTTTATGTTGTAGGACATAAGAAGTGGAGATTCCTTTCCTTCAGTGGCCCACTTTTGCATTGAAGTATTTTCTTGTCAATGCAGCCAAAGATAGTCTTGCATTCTCACAGTTATCCCACCTCCAAAAACCATGTGCAGTGACAGACAATTTTCTGTGAACACAACACCCACAGATTGGAAGCAAGTATGCATGATTTGAAGTCCCATATTTTACCCCTCTCAAAAAGTTTACATTGTTTCCAGATGTCTTCATAAAATAATTTCAAATTTTCTTTCCTAGCCATTCAGGTATTGGATTATGGTTTGCCTATAAACCCTCCTTTTCAGCCCTGCTCACGCCAGCTTGTTTTAATGAAGAGCTGTATCAGGCCTCTCGCAGGAAATGGATGTGGTTTCAACTTTCTAGTGCTGTGCTCTCACAGCCGCTTTGGCTGAACAGACAGATGCAGACATTTTACTTACACTAGAGATGGCTGTGGGTCTAACAAACAACTGGTTCAGTTTCCCCTGATGATATCATTGGGGGGAATTTCACCTACTGACAGTTTGAGATTACAGGTCCTTAAAGGTGAAAACAGTAACAGAGAGGGACTAGAGGTTTATCTCATTCTTTGGGAGGTTTGCAGACAGGCCAAGGACGTATTTTTTTAATAAAAAACGAAAGAGAATAAAAGAGTTATTTTGCTGAAAGGTTCCAGCTCCTGCAAAACCAGTTTTCTGTTTTTAATGTTGTTAGAGGGGCGGCATGGTGGCACAGCAGGCAGTGCATGTGCCTCACAGCAAGAAGGTTGCCAGTTCCATCTCCAGATTGGTCAGGGCCTCTCTGTGTGGAGTTTCATGTTCTCCCTGTGCATGCCTGGGTTCTTTGGGTTGTACGCCGCCTCTCGCTCAATTTCAGCTGGAACAAGATCCGAAGCCCCAATGACCCCGAAAGGGATAAGCGGAATAGATCATGGATGGATGGTTGAAGGGGCTCGGGGAGTATAAGGACACTTTTTCTAAACTCAGTTCATGGAAACATGCGTTATGCCTCTTCACAGTAAATGCCCTTTAAAACAGTTTTCTGCCATGACTGTTTTAAAAGTCTGCTCTGTGGCCTGTAACCCCACCTTCCCCCTCCCATCAGACACAGTTCAGGCAGCCAATCAGCACATTATGATGGCCTCCCTGCCGCTTCAGATACAAGCATTTTCCAAAGAAGAGAGAAAAAGAGCTGCATCTAATCCTCTCAACTGACACACAAGATGGACCATTCAATACCTTTCACTTGTCCACCTGGGCAACACCCCATAGAATTTTTTTGGAAATGGAAAAAACTCTTCAAAAGCAGATCTGACAGGTTTTTGGATGATTTTTGTCAATTATATGTAAAGTGGTCCAATCAGATAAAGTAGCAGGCGGGTGCTACTGCTGTGGTGTAAAATACAAAAAATGTACCACTTTGTAGAACAAATTCTCACCCAAATAGGCTGGAAATGGAGTGAAAATATCCTTTCTTTGGATGAGGGTTTTCAGCATTGTTGTTTGTTTTTTTGCTGTCCAGATCTGATAAAGCTATGACCGAAGCTGTTAGCGTCGGTCTATGCTAATCTCTGTCCAAGCTGTCACTTCCTGTTGTCGTCTCACTCATAGATCTCACCTCTTCCTGCTCTAAAAGACACTGATCTGCCCATGCTGCTTTAGGCCATGTGCAGTCATTGTAGATTGGAGCTTGGCAAAATAGATCTACCTGATTACAGACCATGGGCTCTAATTTCCTGGCGCAACTCAGGGTGGCGCAGGGTGGTGCAGCCTGGCGCACCCCGCGCAGTGGTAATTTTGTCCGGTGCACCGGCATGCGCAGCCAATTTGGCAATTTTGTTGACCAGCTGCGCCGAGATGGGTGTGACGGCGCACCAGGGGGAGGTGTCGAAAGATTCAGCTTGGCGCAGTGACAATTTCGTGCCAAAAAACCACACGGAAGGTGCGCTGAAAGCTCGCCAGCTCCAACCTGGTCTATTCTCGGCACAGACGAGGCACACCCCAGGCAGTGGTAATTTGGCTGACAGGCGCACAGTGCGCACACGTCACCAAAACCTCACAGGCAGGTGTCCAGAGTGTCAGGCACATTTCAATGCAATAAACAATCACAACAACCACTATTTCATGTAACCATCTGAACCTGCACATACATTTGTATCTATATTAATTGTCCCGTCACATCTGATATCAGATCAGAGACGTTTGTCATAACTAACGAGTTCACATCTCTGAAGCCAACCACAAACAGCCACATCATCCGATACGGAGTATCCGGCTTCTCTCATCTAATGAAATTCAAAAGAAAAGAAAAAAGAGAGAAACACTCGCTGAATAAATGTAAGTCACTCGGTGTCTTAAGGACTTACCCATGAATGCCCATATTTCTCTGTTTTAATCTTTATTCTTAACGTGATCTAAAAAGATGGAGTACATTATTGCAAGGAGGATGAGGAGGAGATATCGGGGGAATATTTCACCAAAGGTGCTCCTATTTAGCGATGACAGACCAGGAATGCAGGTGGATCACAAGCATGATGAATGGATTAGCCTGCTGCTGTGTTTAAATGTAATTATAACTTAATTTTGTACTCATATTTATGAGACAGGGACAGATTACATCTGTCCCACGAGGTGGTCCACACGGTGACGCGCATCGTGGCCTCCTATGCGTGGCCTTGTGGCCCCTGCGCTCTCCCAGTTGCTGCAAAAGTGACAGCAGCTCTGACCACCTTTCACCTTCTCTAGGTGAAATTGTCACGGCGCCTCGCCCGCGGCGCATTTAAAGGCGAGGAGAGGCGTTCATCTGATTGGTGAAGATCACACTCGGCTGTGTTAAACCCACTCACGCCTTCTCTCCTCCCTCTCTTCTACTTGCGCCGCTGGGAGAGACGGAGGCGTGGGTGCGCCTCCCTGCGCCAGACTGCGCCGTGCACGAAACTTGCAAAATGCCCTGGACACACCCCGTTGGTGCGGCGCAGGCGCAGCGCAGGGCAGGTGCGCCCCGCCTGCGCCTGGTCTACGAAATTAGAGCCCATTGACTCAGATGGATCCAGCTGCTGTGCAAGGTTATTGATCCTCAACAGTGGCAAAATTTTCATTATTTCCAATTAAGTCAAATTGAATCCTTGCTTAAAAGACACCCAAAGACATTATGTAAATGGTCAAACACCCGAGGACATGGAGCCTTTATAGACCTTTGAGTTATGAGTTATGCATGTCAGAACCTTAAGCCAGTTTATCATCTTAGATAATTAAAGAGATTAAACTCTGTCTGTCATAACACTAATCTGAAATGTAGACTATCCTTAGGGCTTGACAAAACCTTGTACAGTTAATTAAAGTGAGTTGGATGTGAATTAACTTACAATAACATAACATTTACCTTGGTCCTAGACATGCCTCTTCCTGCAACAGCGTGTCCACATGACATTTAGATTTCATCTTATACAACAATAGTCCTATGCTTTCAGCCTCTCAAGGCACTTGTTTCTCATCTGTGTCTATGACAACCTGGTATACCCATATAAACAAACATCAGCATTTATTCCACACACCTGCTGCTCCGCACAGCCTCTCTGTGCAGTGTGTGCTATCAGCATAAAGACGAGCCCTGATGTTCTGCTGCTGCTTTAATCAAATGCTTGCTGGGTGGAAGTCTCCCCTTTGTGTCATGGAGGCAGAGTGATGGTGATTGCAAACTGCTGCATGCCATCTTTGCTCCCCGGTAGGCCCTCTGCTTTCATGAGCTCAAGATGGAACAGTTGTTCATGTAGAGAGTTTTTATGAGGGGAGGAACAGAAAAACAAACTTGCCTCGAAGTCTTACTTTTGGACTGTCTTACTTCTTGCTGTGTGTGATGTAGTCACATTTATGAGTAAGATATTTAACTTTTGTGATGTTTTAGTCCAGACTGGCAAATACTTAGGTCATTTTCACACCAAGATAATTTTGGAGAGTTGTTCTGATGCAAATAGGCTTTCTGTGCTCATCACGGTTTGTTTGAATACCTCTGAACACAGCAATCAATCCCTGTTTCGGTACAAACAACCATGCCGAGATCACTTTCCAGTCGGGCCCTGGAGCAATGAAGACGCAATTAACCCAGCAACAGACAAAACCAGGGTGACGAGTTAACTCTCCACACTGCTGTAGTAGTATAAGCAGCAGATGTAGTAATAATCCTGCATTATGGCTTACAGGCAACCAGGCTGATGACAAAGTACTACTTAGTGATGATGTTTGGATCCCACTGAGTCACTTTCTGTGCACAGGCACAACAAACCATAAAAATAGCAACAGGTTAATATCACTCACCATCTCTACAGCAGATCATCACAGAAATCAACAGCAAGGACTGATTCATAAACTGGTTCTTTCCCAGAATTTAGTCAAGCTAGTTCAAGCTGAAGAATTTGTCCTTTTCAAAGCAGCTTTCTACTTTTCTGCATCAGTTACAGTTTCTCTGCAGATACTGCTACCAGTGTTACATTATAATAAGTTACCATTGCTATCGGGTGTCCTCTAGGGCAACTTGAAAGTACGAAAATAAGCCTGTCAATAAAATGGTAAGTGTGCGTTACTACTAGTTTCCTTGGGGAGACAACAACCTGTGGCACAGGTTATTGTCTTTTACAGACACTTCCGGAGTGTTTGGTGCTCTGGTGTCGCTGTATATGGGCTGGTTTCATTGAGTTATATGCCAGGACGTCACTGCAAAAGAAGCACTGAAGCTGCGGTGGGTCCACAGATATAGAAGTGAATCCATATAAACAGGTTGATTACGTTCTACTTTTAAAGAATCATCAACACGTATAAGTGAGGGGGTACTCATGGTATGACAAAAAGACTCAGGGGACGCAAAAGACCAAAAGGGTTGGGAAGCGCTCTAGGATCTGCTGTACACACTGGTGAGTGTAAAGTTTAGATTCTTTCCTGCTTGTTCAACACCCTTAAAGACTGATTATTTTCCTTTAAGCCAGCAGCAGGACAATGTAGTTGAAAATCATACATTAAATGGTAATAAACTATGATTTTATGTATTTTTTATGGCATTTGGACCATTTTTAACATTTAAACTGATTTCATTTATCATTTACTTTTTAAGATATAGTCAGTCCTCATGAATCTCCGATCATTAGACCCTAAATTGTAAAACATTTGCAAGTTATGCATTTGTCTTACTCTATAACCTCTCATTTAAAAGACCCAAATATTTTAACATGCCATTTAGACACCCAGTCATACCGCAAAATGCTTAAACAAAACCAATACCCTCTATCAAGCGCTCTAGAGGGGCTCTTTTTTTGTATAGATGGACAGGCAGGCAGGCAGGTGGACACTTTATTCATCCCCTTGGGCAAATTCAGGTATCAAGTAGCAATTGTAGTGGTACACAGGTCATGAGCCACTGCCTTTGATCAGGGTGTTGTTTAGTCTGATGGCCGTGGGAACGAAGGATCTCCTGAACCTCTCAGTCCTGCAGCACAGTGAGATGAGTCTTCCACTGCTGCTGCTTCTCTGTCCCTCCAGGATGTTGTGAAGGGGATGGCTGCTATAATCCAGGGTGGCCTTCACTGTGGTACGTGTACGCCACTCCATCACAGTCCCAAGTGAGTCCAAACTCCTGCCAAGTAGCCAGCCTTTTTCACCAGTCTTTCCAGCCTCCTGGTGCTCCTATCAGTCATGTTGCCCCCCCCAGCAGACTGCAGCATAGCACAGAACACTGTCAGCCACTGACTGGTAGAACATATGCAGCGTTTCACTGCATACATCGAAAGACCTGAGCCTCCTGAGGAAAAAGAGCCTCTGTTACAGGACATCTGTGTTGGCCTTACAGGTTTGCACCCCTTCAGTGACCTCCCCTCTGATTCTGAGCGGGGGTTTAGACCTACAGTAATGACCATTTACTTGGTCTTGGAAGTGTTCAGCAGGAGGCAGTTCTTATTTATTCTGTCGTTATTTTGTGTGAGTTTAGCAATGCCAAAGAAGCCTGGATGTTACTTTGCAATTAAAGACATGGTATTTTTTTTGTAAATAGTTTTAAGCAATCTCAAAACACCTATAGCAGAATGTTGCTGATATTACAATATTTATATAGGGACCCCATCACTCACGGTCTCCCCTAAAGTCCTCCTCAGAAGTCCTCCCCTTAGGGAGGTCACTTCACACTTTGAAAACCACAGATCTCAACTAAAATTTCTTGATTGTGGCAAAATTCGCAACTGTAATTGTATTTATAGATAAGATCACATTTACAAAACACAATCAGTCATTGATTTTACAGAATGTGCATGCAATGCAGCCATTAAATAAAACAGTCACTCTGAGCAATAAAGAGCATAAATGAAAATATCACTAAAAATAATGATGGATGGATACATGTCATGTGGCACAGTAATCTTTTGTTCTTTAAAGTTCAGGTTCCATAATTGTGGAAAGCAGTAATTGTAATTAAAAATTACATTTGATTAATTGCCCATAGCTTAGACCTACTATTTTGTCAAGTGTCTTGCTACTTTTGTTATGAATTGATGCCATAAGATTGTTTTACAGGGGGGCTTATATGTGTGTAAAATAAAGCCTGAAAAGGGGGAACAGATCAAAACTTATACGAACAAGCCCATCCAAAATGTAGGCCCAATGAAATGTGTTAATCTGGTGCTGTGCCTGATCCTTACATAACTCAAAGTGGTTTTCAGGTGAAGAGGGTGTGTACGCCATTCTCTTTCACTTTCCCGGTAAGAGTCTGAGATTTTCCTTGATGAAATTGTAGACCAGGAAAACATTATTGTAAAAGAATCGTGTGGGATGAGTAGCTGCAATTGAAGCCTCCCTAAAAGGAGGAGGGATATTTTCATTCCAATAATAGCAACGTGATACTTTAAGAATGTTTCCAGCTCCAAGTATTGGAGCCAAAACCTTCTGCAACACACATCTTAAATTCACTCACACTGTCATTCCAGCATGGTGGAAGTAAGACATACTCTTTTAGCCACTGTACATTACATTTCAGGCTTTGTCAGTCATCATTTCATTAATTCAGAACATAAACAAAGCCTGCAGCAGCTCTCAATTTATTGTTATATACAGCCCATGGTTTCTATTAGTATGAATAGATGACATTGTGATGGAAATTTTCAGTTTGAATAGAAATAAACAAAAACATAAAAACACACCATCTGTAAAGCATCTAAGTAGCAAATGCTCGTTAGCTCTTGTTGCGTCTGCTTCCCATGGCAACCGTGGAAGAAAAAATCCAGGTTGGTGTTGTTTGTGTTTCTTTTAAGAGTCTTATTAGTGATACTTCCCTCCCTCTCTTTCACATACACAGGGTCCTTGTTAAAGAAACTGAGTGTTTTCACATGATTGCCTTTTTATTGAACACACAGTTCAGGTAAATTTGAAGGCTATAAAAAGCTTTTTAAAATTTCATCCATCTGTATTAACATGTTGATCAACAACATCATTTTTAGAAGATACCTTTGTGTTTACATCCATCCATTATCTGTACCACTTATCCCTTTTAAGGTTGCAGGGGGGTGGATCCTATCCCAGCTGACATTGGGTGAGAGGAGGGGTACACCCTGAACCAGCTGCGAGTAGCTCGCAGGGTCACATAGAGAGACAGACCACCAATTATGCTCACACTCACACCTAATGGCAATTTAGAGTCACTAGTTTACCAAATGAGCATGTTTTTGGTTTGCAGGAAGAAGACAAAGGTACCCTGCTGTTGGTGGTTACAGTTATTAACTGCAATTGTTTTAATTTATGTGTGAGCCATGAAAGTATGTTTGATCAAAGTACTGGGCATTTTTCCTTATTTTTCCCAAGAAGAGTCTCTTTGTGTGGCAATATTTGTGTTCTTCCACCTGTGCACATTGAATCTGCTGATCTGCTGTCTTGCTCTATGGACTCAGGAAGACACAACAACGGCAAAGGAAACGAATTCTGAACCAAAGGCATTTTGACTCAAGTGTAGATGATGCACATAGGCAGAGGAACACAAACATTTGCTGCATAGGAAAATAGTGCCAAACAAAGAGACTTCCTGAAGAAAAAACAAAATGCTCTGAAGTTTTTCACCCAATCCTATATTTGACCCAACATAGTTTAGTGGTTTGTTTTTATGTAAATTCACACAATTACACAAATAACTGTACCAGCCAACAGCAGTGAACCTTAGTGGTGGTCTGAAGTGGTTCTCCCTAAAGGTGCATCCAAACCGAATGCGACTTGGGTGACCTGTGTGACCACTCTCCATGTAAAGTCAATGTACAACTGTAATGGCGCGGGGTTAACCCTCCCTTGACGCATTTGAACTTTTCAGGCAATGTTGTGTGGCTGTGCCAATCAGTGTTGTGTGAGTGTGTGACAACACCCGTGACTGTTTTTATTCCTGTTCACAGAGTGACAATCCATGTCCGTGTGGGAAACGTTAGTTACTGAGTACATTAGTTCCACCTATGGGACTGCAGAGAACTTGCAGACGATGCTGCTTCAGGGCCATCAGCTGCAGTGTTTTGTGGTTGGCAGGTGAGTGAAAAGGATACAGTTGGAATAATGTCAGCTAATACATCCTATTATATGATTTGATATGATCGCAGTGACACTCGAGTGGGCGTGACATCACTGAGAGACAGCGACGGTGACCAAAATGAGGTATTTAATGGACAGGCGACGTGACTTTGATGGATGACGCGATCTCGGTCGCCAAGTCGCATTTGGTGTGAACGCACCTTGAAGGTACAGCGCTGCTGGGAGGGTCAGCCTCTTCACTGACATTTGTCAAGTACCTGATACAACCCAACTCCAAAAATTCTGAAATATCTCTTTTATGATGAGTTAAGGTGTTTCCCCTATTATTTACCAGTCAAAATGGAGAATGAATGTAAATGATTTCATTGTTTTTTTTTGTAAGACATCTGTAGACAAGTTTCAGATTGTTTAAAGAAATAAAACACCCATCAAGTAACATGCTGGTGTTAAATTTAAAGTGTGCAGCACTTGTTTTAGAGCCAGTAAGAGACCACCGCTGTGTGAGATGTACAATCTCCTGAGGGATTCCCACTAACCCTGTTTGAAATCACCCTATGTTTTTATTGAGATCATTATCGCTAATATTGCCTTTGACAGATTCAATTTCCTTGTTTTGTGCTCCATGGTGCGGTATCGACTAAATGCTGCATTCCTCCTTTGTGATTCCCACTTCACAGAAATAAAGCAGGAATGGAAACTGGAGCAGGAAATTGAAAAGAGGGGTCCTGTTGTGTCGTGGAGACCGCTGTGTCTGCTGCTATTTCCTCTGAACATGCCAGTCTCGTCCGCTCACCAGATGCACATGTGCCCCGTCTAATAATCGTCACAGCCCTTCAGGGAGACATTCTGCACAGACTGGTGATGCACTTTCATCCATAACACTGTTGCTGTTTCAGAAGATAGATTAATTGTTACTGTTAGGGCACTGGCAGAGCAGTAATATGGCATTTGGCATCCTCAGTCAGGGTTGGCTCATTCCTTGTGCAGCCTGGTGGGCCACAGCACTTCAAAAGGACATGTGGCAGGATGGCACACAACAGCTGGCGTAGGGCTCCGTGTGTCTCTGTGGCTGCTCACCAATGTTTACTGAGTGCCAGAGCCAGTTAACAGCAGACACCTATTAAAACAAGTCTTTTCTGAGGTCAAAAGGGAAAATGTGACTGTCATCAGTCTCTTTTTGCAACTTAAATCAACACTACGTAGTTTTTCCACCCTAATATAATATTTCTAGAATCATTGTGATGGTACATCAGCTTACAACAGGTTGAATGACACCTCTGTCATGGTCTGAGGGGGTCTGTATGGCCTTCACTGGCACAATGTAACTTCGATGTGGATGGTAGGAACACTTCCCCACTAAAAACAAACAAATTTTTACTGCTTTGACTGCTTTACGGCATACGTCACTTCCCTCTCGAGGTGAAAGCTAAACGTTGGGAAAAGGAGAATATAAAGCAGTTTCTGAATTTTTAAAACAGATTTAATGAACAGAATTTAGTTTAAAGTTAAAGTGCACTTATTTTTTCTAATGGAAATAGGGACCTCTGGCTCACACTCCTGCATAGTGGGTGGCGGTAATGCTCCTCTGACGCTGGATGCTACCCGCCATTAAACAAGAAGAAGCAGAAAGCTAAACGCAGAGTTGTTATCATGGCGGAAGCAGCTAAAAACCCAAAGAAAATAAGTGTTTTATCGGAGGAGACGAAAAAAAGAAAGCTGGAGAGTAACAAGCTAAATGCCCAGACAGTGATAAACACTGGCCCGGCGTTCACTTGTTGGCATGAGCTGAAAGACGAGGAGGGATGTCTGCTAATTTAGCTCTGGTACTGCTTGAACTTGTAAGTACATGATGATTTATTCGAAAAGAAACATGATCAGACTGTACCTTATCAATCCACATGGTTTATTTGTCTCTTGTGACGTCCTGTCGGCTCGCTTCACCTTCGTCTGTATGTCAACAAACGCATGTTGTTGTATGACAGTGCAGTTACTCTTAACGACCATAGAGGTTCCTAGAGAGCTGAAAACCGGAATCTTGCTTAGTGCTGCTTTAAATAACATTTTTTTAATTCGTATTTCTCATATGTTTTGTATGGAGCAGGACCAGACAAGACATACCCGCTGCTGTTTTGCACTTCCGCTGCACATTTTCAGTACGAAACAGAACTACAGTAGAAAACAGTGTGATTATCTGCTGCTTTTTGTTACTGCACGTCAAACACTTTCAGTTGATACAGTTCAGCTTTTGGAGCAGTGCTATCAGTGTCACTTCTCCCTCAAGGACCAATCACATCTAGGTAAAGGTAGAACCTCTGAAGTCTACTATGGCAACAATAAATGATTTAACTTTAATTATTTGATACTTTCTCCCTTTTTTGGCCACCACAGTCTGCAGAGTTTTGTGTTTAGAAAAACAATCATTTACTCCTACATCTGTTTGTACAGCCTGAAATTCATGACTCAACACAGAATCCTTTTTTTACAGGATTTGCAACAGCACATCACCAAATTTCTGCTATCATATTTCCTTGGGACATAAATTTTAATTCAGTGAGAGCATGACATCTATATCAATTCGCAATGCAATACAGCTTTTAGAACAAGAGCGCAAAACAGTACGTGTTTCACATAAACACAGAAAGACACACACAGTGCTGCACTCACCCGCTAGCTCTACGATTCCTTTTTTACGTTTAATACACTTTTGTTACTTGGAAGGTTGTCAAGTCCACAGTGAGGGCAAACGCCACATGAAAGAAAATATACCAGCAGCTTGAATGACATCTCTTTTAGGGGTTATTTTTTGGTCTTCAGCAGCCGTGAGTGAAAGGACATGGTTCCTTGAATTTGTTTTCATATTTTCTGAGGGATCTCATCTTTAAAAAAGGGAAAAAAAATCCCACACAAAGCTATTTCAAAATAAATTTACAGATGCTACAAAGAGAAGCAGAAGTTACTTTTCGTAACCTTGTAGTGATGAACATAGTGAGAAGTGCACCAAAACTGAAGTTACTAGTGTTTCTGGCTGTGGACCCGGGCCCTGAGAGGTGAGATGACTGAACATCAGAATCAGAATCAGCTTTACTGACCAGGTATGTTAGAAATACAACAAATTTAACTCTGGTTATCTGTACTGCCAAAGTAAAGACTAAAGGATATACATGTGCAAAGAAGGATTGAAAAATGGGAAATGAATCTTTTAATAAAATAAAAGTAAAACAGGACATGTACAAGAGCTGCATAGAAAGAAGTGTAATGGAGGAGTGCAAATGATGCAGTAAACATATTATTAGATGTGGTGATAAAAACTGGAGTGGTTTGCATGAGGTAGACAGAATAAACAGAATTTAGTAAAATAATACCCATGGACAGAAGACAGAAGGATTATAATTACATGTCTGAGTATATTATAATAATAATAACTTTTTAAACAGAATTATGTGGCTTAATACTGTTAAAATATGCATTGATGATGTTAAAAGATTGTTGTAGCGAGCAGGTTTGGCGAGTATTTATGGGTTCAAAGCAACAAAACTGAGGTTATTCAAGTGAGATGTAAGTTTAAAAAGTGTTTATCTCTAATAGAATTGTCTTTACTTCCATTTTTTTGCTCTTGTGAATTTTCTTAAAGTACCACTTGACCATAGTCTCCAAGTTCAACTGTTTGTTAGAGGTAAGAGTAAATGTCAAAATATTTGGTGTGTTCAACCTTTGTTGTTAAAACTGCTAAAACCAGCTTCCAGTTGCAGGGGATTTTGGCATTTTTCTTGGTCAGTGTTTACCTGTATTGCTCATTCCACTAATGCACAGTTCTTACATGCTGTACCTCTTCATAAAGTTGACTAATGAGGCAATCCAACAATACAAATACAATACCAATTGATGTTACTAAAGGGGAGAAATAACTGACCAAAATATTGTACCAAACTTCTTTGGAGGAGTTTATCATTTTAAAGCAGTGGGTGTTAAAGGGTCAAAAAGTCTCTGATCTAAAATCCCCATCAAATATAGAAAACAGTCTGTGATGGTAAAAGTATGACAAGTTCATTTTAAAGTCACCGTGTGCCTCTGCTCAGACTGGCTCTGGTAGGCTGGATTGTTAGAAAATCTTAATGAGGTTTGGCCGTCTGCTGAACCACTGGAAACGCAGGAAACAATTAGCCACAAACCTCACCATGACAGGAAGTGGTCCGCTATCCCTCCAGTGGGCTCACAAACACTGCAGGGAAATGTGATTCAAAACACACAAAGAGAAGAAAACTTTATTTGAGAGTTTCTGGGATAAACAGGTCGATTAGGTTCTTTGGGGAAAGTGACAGAAAGTATCATTCAGTATTCACAATTGTGTAAAATATACTGTCTGATTGGCCAAGCAGTGAAGCAGCAGTCTGTTTTCCTTAATCAATCGACTTGTCGGTTGATTATGATATTGATTCACAGCCATTATGATACTGATTTAAATTCGGGTGTGTATCATGCAGTGCTTGATGATTCTTGTTTTGAGGAATATTAACAATAAAGGGCTTTCAGACCGCCAGCATCCCTAAAAAAATAGGGAATAAAAGGCCCACTTGTTGTTACTAAGAGCTATGTGCTTGTGTCTTTCTTTGCCCTGATAGATGATAAATGAATGTCCTGTTAGTCAGGAAAACACACATCTGTAAGAGCTTTAATGAAAATGAACAAAGAGACAATGTTATAACAACGTTATATCACTGTAGACCTGTGGTTACCAAGTGAGTATCATGGAGGGCTACTTGTTTGAGTTAATGTCAAACGTGTTACTAATTTGTATTGATAACGAGTATTTGTATGGTTCATACTTACTGAAACAAATGTTTAACCTTCAGACCTGAAAGCTACAAAGAAGTGATATGGTCAGTCTCTGAACCGAGTCTTTCCTCATCCTAGTCTGTTTCTGTCCTCTCCATCCATGATCCACTATAATGAATGTTTCTACAATCACAGTCTTCCTCATGTTCTCAAAAAACAGGAGGTAAATGTTTCTGAAAAGTGGATCCAAAACATAGGCTACGTTCACACTGCAGTCAAAAGTGACCTGAATCCGATTTTTTGGCTCAAATGTGACCTGTATCTGATTTGTTTTTGACAGTGTGAACAGCACAAGTCACATAGAATCTGACATTTTCGAATCAGATTCAGGTCACTTTCAAATGTGGTACTGAATCGGATACGTATCTGATTTTCTTGAATGCGACCGCGGTCTGAACAGCCAGGTCGCATTCAATGCGACTTTGACGTCATTCTAGAGCAGGGGTCGGCAATTTACCTCGAGTTAGATTTTTTCAGAGTCACTTCATGGCCAAAACATAAGGAGAGGTTAATATATAGACATGATTATTAAAGAGTTTATACCATTTTTTCCTTAAATAAAGAGCTTTAGTTGATTTTCCCTCTACAAGCATGATTAAAAAAATGCATAAAGAGGGGAGTGACGAGAGAAAGTGAGAGAGCGCTGGTGCAATCGACTGGTGTCTCCATTACATGCACAATAAACAATAAACGTGAATGAATCATACATCTTTACACTGTTTGTATTGTGATATCTGATAAACTTAGTTTATTAACACTGCACCAACAGTTTTAATGAAATTATCAGGCTAAAATAACAGTTTACAGGACGCGGAAAGACACTGATGATCCACTGCTGACCATCTCATCCGTGCGCATGCGCACTACTGTGTGTTTCTACGAGACAGCGTCAGTCAGTGAACAGTCTGCTCCTGTCTGATCTGCTCTCAGACAAACTAAGAAACATCAGAACAGATGATAAAACTAAGTTTTTGCCTCTTTGTTCACCTGTTCAGCGCTCTATGGCTCTGAAATGTTTTTCTCTCCAGCAACAATCTCTCATCGGCAGAGGTCGACGGGAAAGAGCGGCCGCCTTTAGGTTCATAAGAAATAAAATATACTCATAATTACTTTAATAAGAGCTCACTCAAAGTGAGCTGCTGTAACATCAGGATCTGCGTTATGAGAACAAACTTCTCCAGCGTTGTGAAGCACATTTTTGGTCTGTGTTTGTTGCCCTCGTCACACCGTTCTGTGCGTGATGTCATTAATATTCAACTGAGCATGCGTGTCACTTCTGAAGCGTGAGCTGTTCACATCGCAGTCTGCAGACAGGCCACATTTAAAGGTGTAATCTGAACAGGCAAACAAAAAAATCGGATTTGAGCAATAAATCGGAATTGAGCATTAAGGGCTGCAGTGTGAACGTAGCCATAGAGAGCTTGATGGTGATGGCTCTTCTGTTGCTTGATGAACCTGCCCTGCTTTACTCACCTTTTTGTTGGTACAGCCAGAGACTCACTCCTGCCCTCTCCTTGGTCTTGTCTTACTCTCGTGAGTGCTCTGGTGGTTCTTCTGTGCTGTTTGGCAGAAGTTCTCTGGTGAAAAACACATTGAATCCCCGCTATTACACCAGAAAAACACACCAGTATCCAGCCAGTTGTTGTGCTAACTGACTTTGTTCAAGGTGCAGCCCATGAAAAGTTTTGAGTAAATATGAGCTGAACTTACCAGACACTCAAAACTCAACAGTGACGTTCTCCTCATTTCTCCTCCCTGTGGTTCACTACACACTAAAATAACAATGTAGATAACAGCGGTGTTTACTTCCTCCTCTGTCTGTTACATGGCATCCTTAAAGGGGATCGTTACATCTGACAGTAATTATATTTGTATAAATGTACAGTAGTAGGTAAACTCAAATGTAAATTAGCAATACTTAAACTAATGAGATAAATACAGAGTTCAATCCAATTTCAGCTATTTTTGATGCAACTAACAAAGCATTTACACGTTATTAAATTATATTTTGCAAATATTCCAATTTCAGTTTTACCAAACGCAAAAAATATAGATTTCAGAATAACAATTTCTGCTCTATTTCCTTGGAATTGTTTCTATTTTTTATGTTTTCATGGCAGATTTTCTTAGATTTTTTGTATTTTGAACAGACTGGTGGGCCACATCAAGGGAGTCAGAGGGCCACATAGGGCCCCTTGGCTGTCCACCCCTGCTCTACAAGGAAAAAAATACACATGAATTAAGTGAGTACTTGTTTCTTCGTAACCTTCCAATGTGATTATCATAGCGAATCAAGGGAATGTTTAAATTTCCCAAGTCCTGGAAAATCTATTTTCTGTGCTTTTAACGTTTTTATAAGGGACTTGGAGAGCAGAACATTACACCTTTGACTAAATTCTGACTTTTTTAATATTAAACTTAAAATCAAATCCTTGCTTAATAGACACCCAAGACACAATGTGAATGATAAAACACACCAGGACATGGGACCTTTAAATGAAATAAGTGGCTTTTTCATCATGTTAAATGTCAACCAATCATACAGATGGACACTGTTTACAGTCACACAGTGAAAAGAAGCAGGGGTTGTTCATGCCTGGAGGAAATTAGTTTTATAGCAGGTTTTATTTTCATGAGAAATCTCTGCATTTAAAACATACCTATATGTTTCTTACAGAAGAGCACCATCTAAGACAGCAGAAAAAAAGCCTTCAGTGCTGTTTATTGCTCAGTTAAATGCATGTTTAAAGATTACACTCTCTAGTGTTTGAACCCATCTTGCCCTTGACAGAAATGGATTAAAAAAAAAAACTTTCCAAGCACTGCTAAAAAGAGGATGTTAATTCCCCAACAGGAGCACTTAAAGATAAGTGCCCACAGTTTACCACTGCATAAATGCAGCTTCACCTGTGTTCTATGGCTCTTTTCTCTTCATTAATTAAAGACCATACACATATGAACTGGTGCAACCAGAGCCTCAGGGCTGAAGGATAATTGCATGTTTTTATGTCATATATTTTATCTTTAAACATGTTTGTTGATTTAACTCTTTTTTTCTAGCAGGATACTACAATGTAATCAGGATGATTTTAGATGATCCCCCTTTCAGCTCAACCAAAATTAACAAAGGCACATTTATCTGACGGCTGTATTTTTTGAGTAGATTTCCAAAAATTGAGACTTGTGACCCTTTTTTTTTTTTGCCTTCTTAAAAACAAAAAAAAAACAAAAACCTCAATTCATTTTGGATGTTGCCCAAAGAAAGTCCTCACATTACACTTTGATTCAGCCTGTGGTCCCTCGTCATTACAGAAGGAGGCCTCAGACTTCATCTGTACCAATTCCATCACTGGGGACAACAACCTCTGTGTAAGGCAGGGCTGCCCATTATGAATTGGCCCCTGAAACAGCTGAATGAATAAAGACATTTTGCTTACAGCAGCAAAACACACGAATTACGCACTTTTTCTGCCATATTCACTTTGTCACAAAGTCTCATTTACAAGATATATTGCAATATTCATCTTCAAGCACCAACATTCTTGCAGTTTACAGACTTTTGCAGTCTGTGGAGTTTTAAGCAGAATCATGTCCACATCAGTGTATGTGTTGGTTTTCAAACAAATGATTTTGGGAATATCAGCATATCAGATGAATAAATGTGTCTAAAAGCCACGTAAGCCTTCATCACACAAATAATACATCACTGAACTTGTGTAGCACAATGTTTCCTGCTTTTACTGTAAGAGGCAGCAACAAAACCTGCACAATGTGACTCTTTATCCGCTGAGGTTTAAGTGCACAGCCTCGGTTATGTAACAGCTGATAATCCGCTGTTGCCATGGTAATGCTGCTGACAACTGGCATACAGATTGAACACTGGTGAAAGTAAGAATCAGAACTCTTTCCCCACCTCGTTGTGTCTCCTCCAGCTCTGTCTCTGTGCTGTAATGTGTCAGTGTTCAACTAGATTAGAGCTTCTTTCTGTTTGTTACTGTCACAGCACTCTGACTCCACAGGAAGTAAACTCAATACCTCTGATTCCCTCAGCGATGTTTCTCAGCAGCAGTGTGTGCACGGATGGGAGGTACTCTGTGAATTTTGGACAAACAAATGTATCATATTTCTTCTTTAAGGTTGTTCAAAGGTTTTGAGAACCTGGGGACAGACATTTTCTTTGACAAAACAAGGGATTATTCTGCTCCAGAAACAAGCCCACCCTTAATCCTCTGAAATAACACATTTCATCTTCTTCTGCTGAACTCTTAAGCCAAATCTAATGAAAAACACAAGAAAAAGAGTAAAGTGAAAAGTGAGAAGCAAACTCTTGAGGCTTTAGAAGGATTAGATGGTGTGCTATAACTTGAGTGTCTGTGCAGCCAACAGTCCAGTCGTTGATATAACATGGGTCAGCTTTTGTGGTCTTGGAAAGAATAAGTCACTGACAGAGGCTGATGTACTATTTTTTGAGTTTATACATATGAGGAATTGCAAAATACAAATATGTCTATTGAGACCACGATTTAAAGTGTGTATGTGGGCTTATATTTGAAATGTAAAACATGTCCATTTTGTATGTAAAATTGTCTGTTAGCTTCTCTGTGCTCCAGCTTATGGACTGTTTATTGAGGTGTGGGGATACTGATACTGATGATTGTTCGTACTGTTCGTACTCTATTCATTGATTTAAGTTAGCCCGTTTGAATTGTAGCTTCTGTTTACCACTCCCAGCTGAAAGGAGTGGCACTGGGTGTGGTCTTCTGCTGCTGCAGCCCATCTGCTTCAAGATTCAACATGTTGTGCATTCATTAATAGTCTTCGGCACACTTTGTTTGTAACAAAAGATAAAATGAGTCAGTGTAGCCTTTCTAACTTTGGCCATTCTCATCTGACCTCTGGCATCAACAAGGCATTTTCACCAAGAGAACTGCTGCTCACTGGATATTTTTTCTTTATCAGATAATTTCCTGCAAACCCTTGAGATGGTTGTGCATGAAAATCCCAGTTGAACAGCAGTTATGGCTGAAGTGCATCTAGTCAAACATTGCTTTTAGAACAATGTGGTGCTGCTTTTGTGTATTTGGTGCGTTTGAATATTGACCATAAAGTCATAACTATGCCATTTGGACTGATAAGATTCTTGGGTGTGAAATGGTCTATGTTCTCATGAAGACAGTAGTTCATATTTTTTAGCCTTATTTTAAGAATATGTTTCACTGTGATCTTAAGTGACAAAATCCACTACCCTTAATTCAAGACTGTCACAGCAAAATGGTAAAAAGTGGTAAATATAGCACTTTTCTAGTCCCTTTGGCTACTCAAAGCAGCTTTACACCATGTCACATCTATTCATTCATACCCATTCACTCACTGATGAGTGGAGCATCTATGCCAGTTGTCCATCAGTATCATAGGACTAATACATTCATGCTTTTATGCCCATTTACACATACACGCAACAGACCAAACAGTGGGAGTTAAGTATCAAGGACACATTGCCATTTGACAGCTGAAGCTGGGCTCGAACCGGCAACCTTCCACGTACAGACCAAGCTTACTATCAAGCGGATATGGAGATGGAAGGTTTGTTCCCTAAGCATCGTATATTCAACTGAATACACTACAAAGACAAGATTTTTCATGTTCAAACTGATAAAATGTTGTTTTTTTTGTTTAACAAATATTCCCTCACTCTGAATTTAATGCCAGCAACGTGTTGCAGAAAAGCTGGGACAGGGGCAATGAAAGACTGGGAAAGTTGTAAAATGCTCGAAAAACACCTGTTTCTCTACATCAACAAGTGTAAGTTAAAACTCTACCATGCAAAGCAAAAGCCATATATCAACAACACCCAAAAATGCTAACGGTTTCTCTGGGTCTGAGCTCATTTGATATGGACTGGCACAAAGTGTAAAAGTGTGCTGTGGTCTGGCGAGTTGTTCTTGGAAGTCATGGACACCATGACCTCTGGGCAGGAGAGTAAAAGGACCATTCAGATTGTTATTGGAGAAAAGTTCAAAAGTCAGCATTTGTGATGTTCTGAGGGTGTGTTAGTGCCTATGGCATGGGTAACTTGCACATCTGTGAGGGCACCATTAGTGCTGAGAGGTACTGTACATACAGGTTTTGGAGCAGCATATGCTGCCATTTAAGGTTAGGTTTAGGTTTAGGACTTTATTTCATTCTGTTAGTATATAAAACATTCAATACAAACAAACAAACAAAAAACTTCAACATGTGAATGAAAAGGAGCAGAATGACGAAAATCTTATAGAGTCTGCCCCTCTCTTACAAGATATTAACTGAACACATAATACAAATTAACAAGAGCTGCAGACCAACATACCTTTTTACATTTCACTATTTCTTATTTTCAAAAAACAACCAACAAAACAAACAAACAAAAAAGACCACATGTTAATTCACATTTTTTTCACAAAACAAACATAGCAAGACTTTCATTAACACATATACCTACCTGTATTTACTCAACATACTGGCTTTAAAACTTTTTTTAAAGATAAAATTTGATTGAGCTTCTTTAATTTCTTTATTCAGATTGTTCCATAAACTGATTCCTCACACTGTAACACAGTGCTGAATCTTGGTTTTTTTAAGGGGGAAGTCCCTGCTTATTTTAGCTAGACAATGCCCAGACACATTCTGCACATGTTACAACAGCGTGTCTTTGTGGTGCAGTCCAGACTCATCTCCCATTGAAAATGTGTGGAGCATTATGAGGCACAAAACAGGACAACAGAGACCTCAGACTGTTGGGCAACTAAAGTTAGACTTCAAGCAAGAATGGGAAATAATTCCACCTACAAAGCTTCAACAATTAGATTCTTCAATGTCCAATTACTTTTGAGTTTTGTTAAAAGGAAAGGTGATGTCACACAGAAGTAAACATGCCCCTGTCCCATCTTTTTTGGAACGCATTGCCAACATCAAATTCAAGATTAGTGAGTATTTGAAAAAAACAATAACGTTTTTTTCCATTTGAACATTAATTATCTTGTCTTTGTCGTGTATTCAATTGTATATAGGTCAAAAAAGACTTGAAAATTATTGTATTCTGTTTGTATTTACATTTTCATTGGAACTGTGGTTTAAAATGACACAGAAAGTCAGATGTCTTGCACAGAAATATTGAAAAAGATATAAAAAAAAGAGACAGAAGGAGAGGCAGACAACGGAGAGACAGTACATGCAGACATGATAACAGTCATCTGAGGGGTCTTCAGTGTCAGGAGACCCACCAGGGACCACCTAAGCTGCATCCATCTGAACTTGTGCCACTGTGCCCAGCTCAGCTTAACAGGATTGTCTGCTGTGTCGTGGCTTGGATACCAATAATCCTTTTTATCCACTTACTGCACCTTCAGCTGTGGAGGAAGGATGGATGGTGAGCTGCTGCTGTCTCCTGTTGGTTATCCTGCTCTAAATCCACAAGCATTATAATACATCCAAAACCACTTATGTAAGGTCTTATAAGAGTTTAAGTAAGATTTCACAGCTACAGTCATTTGCTGATGTAGTTTTCACACAGGAAAAGGATTATTTGATTGATTATTTCCATCATGACTGTCAAGAGCTGATTAGCTGTGGCATTTTACTGCACCAATTCTGCTCTTTTCAGGGGCATTAGTGGTCTTACATATCTGACTTTATTGTCTTTACTCCTTTTCTTACCCCTGTACTACTGGTGTATTTAACCCACACGTTCCATTAAAGGTCACATTCAAAGTGTGTTGAACAAGTTGTCACTGGTCCCAGATGTCCCAAGAACATAATTTCATTTTTTTTTTCATCCAAAATCCACTCAGACACTGGATCTCAGCATGTGTATTACCCTGTTTCATCCTCACACAGAACAGGCTGTTTTAGTGTAAAGTCTCATGATCATGCGACCACACACATGACCACACCTCTCCCAGAAGACGAGCTGAACGCTTTTGGTTCATGGAGTCTCCACCTTTTCAGTGGGAGGTCAGGGCTGTGGACATGCCATGGACACAAATTAAAAAAACAAATCCTTAAAAAGTTACATATGGCATCTCACATCCCAAAAGTGGACATATTAAATTCTCATTCACTAAAATTGTCTATCAGTCTATCTTTGAGTAAATAAAACTCTCATATTTTGCAGAATAATGTTTCCAAATTGTGCATTTTACTGTTGTATGTCATGTCAGCATAATTCAGGCATCCTGGGTCTGTGGGACCCTTTGTCTTTGTTGATCAGGAGAAAAATGCTGCAGTTATTGTAACCTAAATTGATTTTTTTTACTTCATACATTTCGTTCCCCCAATTTAAATGACAGAGTTATGCATAAATGTGTTTTAAGAGAGGTTTAAGGAAAAATAAAAGCTGTATGTATTTGCCTGCAATGAAATGAACATGTATAAGAATAATTTATCTAAACTTTTATAGTAGGATGTAGTAAAAAGCCATAAATTGGGTTAGCCAGAGCCCTGAACATGATCTGCGTAAAACACAATGTGTCCCAAAGTTTGACATTGAGAAATGGTCTCATAGTTCTTATGTCATGTTCTACTCTCACCAAATCAGATTTTCCAAGAATTTTTAGTTGTATTCATAAATTAAAAACTTTATAGGCTTTTTAAAAAATTTTGACCTTGTAGTTGGGAAGAAGGCTCAAAATACACCTGTTTGGAAGGTTCCACAGGAGAACAGGTTAATAGGAAATAGGTGAGTGCCATGATTGGGTGAGCACAGCTGAAAGACTCAGTAGTTCATAAGAAAGACGAGGTTCACCACTATATACTGGTTTTGGAGCAACATATGCTGCCATCCATGCAACATCTTTTTCAGGATTGTCAAAGCTTTTAGGCCATATGATTAAAAACCACAGTAAAATATCTTTAGGTGTTGCCTTTTTCAACCACAGTCTTTTATCTTTTTTATGTGCGTGACACAAAGACCAGTAGGTCTTTTATAACAAATGGAGTTAAAGTCCTTCCTAAATTGCATGTCATATAGCTTATGAGATGAAAAATAACCTCTAAAACAAACCCCTGGTCCCTTCTTGGGGCGCCAGTGGTGCCTGAGGGTTGATTCAAACACACTTTGGGCTCTAATTTCGTAGACCAGGCGCAGGTGGGGCGCACCTGCCCTGCGCCGTGCCTGCGCCGCGCCAACGGGGTGTGTCCAGGGCATTTTGCAAATTTCGTGCACGGCGCAGTCTGGCGCAGGGAGGCGCACCCACGCCTCCGCCCTCCTACCGGTGCAAGTAGCAGAGAGGGAGGAGAGGAGGCGTGAGTGGGTTTAACACAGCCAAGTGTAATCTTCACCAATCAAATGAACGCCTCTCCTCACCTCTAAATGCGCCGCGGGCGAGGCGCGGAGACAATTTCACCGCGGTGGCGAAGATGGTCAGAGCTGCTGGCACTTTGCAGCAACTGGGAGAGCACAGGGGCCACCGGGCTGCACATCGGAGGACACGATGCGCGTCACCGTGTGGACCACCGCGGGACAGATGTAAACTGTTCCTTTGCCATAAATAGGAATACAAAATTAAGTGATAATTACATTTAAACACAGCAGCAGGCTAATCCATTCATCATGCTTGTGATCCACCTGCATTTCTAGTCTGTCATCACCAAAGAGTAGCGCCTTAGGTGAAAATATATCTCCTTCTCATCCTCCTTGCAATAATGTACTCCATCTTTTTAGATCACGTTACAAATAAAGATTAAAACAGAGAAATATGGGCATTCACGGGTAAATCCTTAAGACACCGAGTGACTTACATTTATTCAGCGAGCGTCTCTCTCTTTTTTCTTTTCTTTTGAATTTCATGAGATGAGAGAAGCCGGATACTCCGTATCGGATGATGTGGCTGTTTGTGGTTGACTTGAGAGATATGAACTTGTTAGTTATGACAAACGTCTCTGATCTGACGGGACAATTAATATAGATACAAATGTATGTGCTGGTTCAGATGGTTACATGAAATAGTGGTTGCTGTGATTGTTTATTGCATTGAAATGTGCCTGACACTGTGGATACCTGCCTGTGACGTGTGCGCACAGCGCGCCTGTCAGCCAAATTACCACTGCCCGGGGTGCACCTCACCTGCGCCGAGAATAGACCAGGTTGGAGCTGGCGGACTTTCAGCGCAACTTTCCGCGCGTTTTTTTGGCACGAAATTGTCACTTAACCAAGGTGAATCTTTCGACACCTCCCCCTGGTGCGCCATCACACCCATCTCAGCGCAGCCGGTCTACCAAATTGCCAACTTGGCTGTGCACGGCGGTGCGCCGGACAAAATTACCACAGCGCGGGGTGCGCCAGGCTGCGCCACCCTGAGTTGCACCAGAAAATAAGAGCCCTTTGAGTCCAAGGGAACTACACCTGGGGATCAAAAACTTGATTGAAGCTCCAGGTGAAGGGCAGTTACAAAAAACGTTAATTTTATATCAACATAAAATTGAGAGTCTGTAAAAATGTATGTGTACATCTGTAGTCTCCGTCTTTTCTGTAATGATACACAGATTTGTCCTGAGCCTCTAAAAGAGAGTATAACTTTGATTACCACCCATGGGAAACTTTTCTCTATGCGGGATTTTATCAGAAAGAAAAACTGAGGCAGGACTGAAAGCTTGAAAGAGGACATTGTACAGCGTGCATGTTATAGACTCAAACATTGAACAGTAAATAGGTTAGGCAATATTACAAGATATGAGAGTAAGAGTAATACGTGACTTCAGACATTAAATATGTCCCTGGGGTCAGCTGTTCCTTTTTCTGACGTATATAGGATTAATAAGCCTACCTTGAAGCTTACTCTCTCATCATTATTGTCTGTTCTAATCAATTGAATGTGCTGATTTCCAGGGTGTCAGAGCAAAACTTCAAAATCACTTATCACAGAGTGTCCTTGGATGAAAGAAGTTATGAGTGGTAAATGGCTTGAGCTGTGTAGTACTCCACAAACAGTTTGTGTTAGCTGATGCCCTTTTTGCCCTACAGCTCTCCGCAAGAGTTACATGACTGAAATGGTCAAAGCTGTTTGAAAAGATGGATTCTTGGTAGGATACCTTTACCTTTTTCATGCTAAATCATCTGAGTCATGTCAAAATAGTTTGAGGCAAACAAAAGCAAAATTTAACTGAATCATAATCTTATAATGCACTTAAGATAGGGAAAGTATTTTATTCAAATGCTTTTGTCATATCTATGGTGAAAATGCATGTGTTGCTTTTAAGTCCATTTGAACCTTTGTTGATATGCTCAACTATGTGTGTATATCTGTTGTGCATTTCTGTGTGGGTGTTGGCTTCCCAGTTAAAAAGTCTAAGACCGTTTTCACACCTAGATTTATTTGGGATAGGTGTTCTGTTGGAGTGGGCATTGCATGAACACAGCAATCGATCCCTGTTTCAGGACCAACAAGCCCAACAAGCTTGCCTGAAAAAGGGCAAAGAGAGTCAACAAGTACACTTGATGAGAGTTAAGGTGCCATCGATCAAGGGTGAAAACAACACTTTGTGGTGTGGACACATATAGACACTCAAAAAGTGTTAAAATTAACTCTGGTAGTGTTAGTTTGTCAAGGCAGATTCTGCTGTGTACCAGGCAACCAGACAGAAAACAAAGTTCTACTTGAGAATAATGCTTTGGATGTCATAGAGTCACTTTCTGTGCACTGGCACAACAAAACATGAAAATATCAGGTTAACATCACTCACCATCTCTACTGTAGATCATCACAGGACTCAAGAACATTGACTGATCCAAAAACTTGTGTTGTTTAAAGAATTTGGTCTAGCTCTTTCAATCAGGAAATTTTATTCTTTTTAAAGCTGCTCTTTACTTTACCACATCGCTGGCAGTTTGTCGGTTTGTTACCTTTTTGCTGGCGTATGTTTGTTTGTTTGTTTTTTTGTTTGTTTGTTTGTTAGCAAGATTATGGAAAAACTACCAGAAAGATTTACATAAACATTTTACCAGAGATGTGGTTTGGTCCAAGGACGAAGCCATTAAATTTTGGTGGTGATAGAGAAGCAAAAAATCCCAAAAATCTCAAAAAATCCCACAAGTTAACTTTGGGCAGAATTTAAAAAAAAAAAAAAAATCACATCTCTGCCATTTCTTAGCATATTTGCTTCCAATTTTACAGGATAATATGGGGTCCATGTCTCTATCATCAAGGTAAATTTCATCTGCATCAGATCTAGATTGACGTCACAAAATAAACTTTATAATGGGAAATCCTATTGAGGATTTTCAATGATTCATAATCAAAATATTGAGTTTTGTTCCCAAAACGTGTTGGGTTCATAAAGGATAACAACCTCCATGTATGTGCAGAGTTTGGTCTAAATCCTAGCACTAGTCGGGATCTGGTGATCCAGAATTCTATCTTTTACAGGCGTTGTGGAAAAGCCACTGCGGGAACTGAGCTGCTTGGCGGAGGTCTGAGCTCTCTGTATGCTTTTCTAGTTTACACTTTATCACTAGCATGTCTCACATTGATAAATACATTCATCTGTGTTCAAAATAAATTTAGTCTCTGATATTATTGTTATTATTTTATGATTATTTATCTCTTAATTTAGCGTTTTGTAGGTGGCTCTCCGGTTTTCTTCCAATAGTGCACAATGTGACTCGTAGTCAAAGCAACACTGGCTGTGACGTAATGATAAAATAAGGCCAGCTCTGGTCTTTTGTGTGACTGAAATAATTTACACACCTAAAGGTAGACTTTCTTTGAATCCTCGACACACAAATGTTACAGAATCATCCGCTGCTTATTCCAAAAGAACTGTATGCCATTATAATTGCACTATAGAATAATGTTGTTGGGGACATCTGCTGGAACAATACTTGGCCCCTCCTAAGAGGCGCTGTATCTTCTCGCCAACAAGTCAAAGAGGTTCTTTTAAGATGAAACATCAAAGCTGTCCCATGAAGACTCTACTGATAAGATTTAAGAAAGACATTGATGTATCATGAAATTTTTGTGATGAGCATCCAGAGACTGTTTATCATTTATTTTGGACATGTAAAGACACTCAGAGTCTATGGCAGGCCATCTGCTTTTTTGTTTTGGACTATATATAAAATAACTTTATGCTTCATCTGAAGGATGTTTTGTTTGACTTTGTAAGATTTAAGAGAGAGCTAGAGGATGTATTCTACATCTGTAATCTTATTTACCTACCAGCAACGTTTTATTTTCACAAATACAAGGTTGTTTTAAACAAACCCTCATTTTGTGCCTTCAGAAAAGAAACAGAACTGAATCTTCAAACTTAATCTGTCTCTCAAAGCAGAAGAGAAACCTTAAACTTGTACTTTAAATGTAATGTTTTGTTTAGTCATTTCTTGTTAACCTATTATACATGTAATTATTTTGCTTCTATCAAACCAGTGGGACTATGGTTTACCTGTTCATTTATTTGTCCTTTGAGTTTCCTGTATTTTTAGCTTTATTCTTGTATACTCTTTGTAGACTGTATACTGTTAATGAAGTTTTTAATAAAAAAAGTTTTTGCAGAAGTTTCTGGCTTGTCTTTTGGATTATTATGCTCTGGTTGCTTCAGTGAAAAACCACCTGAAGCAGAGCATATATTATACTGTGATCCGTGTGTGTTCTTTGAGTACAGCGGCACAATAACAGGAGAGACATTAAATCATCCATCTGAAATTCTAACCAGACAGTTAACCCTGCTGCTTAATAGAGCGATACAGGGATGGGTATTTTTGTAGGCCAATGAGGGAGATAGCGTCACGCTGGTTCCCTCGACTGCATGCCGACTAAAAGTCTATGGGATTCTACTCTGTGTTTTGGATCACTGCTGATAATAAGCTCAGTGGAGGACAAAAAATATTAACCTTACGTGTTTTGCTCTTTGTTATGATCTTAACAAACAAACCTACTTTTCACAGTTTTTAAAGCTTCAATGTAATTGGTGAGGATGAAAAGCTATTAGTAAGGTACGGGACTACAACATAGTGGTTTGACTTATAATAATCTTCAGAATTTCAAATGTATGATATTTTGTTTGACAGTTTCCACATAATTGAGTGTACTGATCAAGTTGGTCCTCATGGCTGTGGAAATAGTGCAAGAATAATTTCTTAAAATTTAAAAAAAGAGCAATCAGAAATGCTTGTCATCAGGTCCATGGCCATTTTTATAGTCCTTATCAGTAGGTATTTAGCAACTTTCATTTTAAACACACATCAAGGCTTTAAAAGCCCAAAAAAATCCACATCAGATGCATTTTATTATTTTTCATTAAACATTAACACTCTTGTGTGTGTGCTCATCCGGAACTTTATTTCAGGCACTTACCCAAAACTGGTATTCCAAATTCCATTTACTCTGGCTGTTTGGGAACCAGGAAGTGCTAAATGTTAACTCACTTCCTCCTTTTTGGACTCATTCCTGCACCAGACTGTAGCTCATTGATTGAAAGGGACTGAGAACTGACACTCTGATTGGTTTGATCCATGTTGTGCCTTAAACACACCCATGTATAATCATGTATAATCATGATTACTCATTATCCATCCCCTTTGCGCCCTGTGCCTGGCTTTGCTTAGATTCATCCTGAATATAGTAAAAATAATAAAATATAGACCAACATGCTTTAGACAGCATGCTTAACGCCATCAAAATAGGGTCCTATGTCTAATATCATGCAGCTATTGAACTCTTTGACTTCCAACAAAATCATGCTTTATACTGAATAATATTGACTGGTGTGTGCATGAAAGTCGTCTTCATGCTGGATCAGTGGGCCACATCAATGAGCAGAGCATTTATGACCAAAAGGGCTAAAACCCAGGCCTTAATCAGTTTATCTTTATGCACAAACACACACCCTGTTAGCCTTTTCCCTTCTTCTGTGGGCAGCAGAAATCTTCAAATTAAATAAGATAATGGAAAAGAGGAACATTATTAGATTATTCCTAAAGGGTTACAACTAAAAACCCTGCTCTTGCTCAGCAGTTTATCTCAGTACCAGCACTTTCCCCTGTTAGTTACTTTCTCCTCTGCCACATTTACATGCCCGGGAATCAACTCCCTGCTCCTCTGTCCCACTTTAAATTACATTAACCTGAAGCGTGTGAATGTGCCAACGCCAGCTTATCTCCTAAAAGATAATGTTGTACTCTCAGGGGGACACTCAGCCATTGTGAGTTTGGAGGAATTGATCTTCCCGTCATAATGTGCAGGAAATCCATCCACTGCTGTCAAAGCAATATTACAGTGAAGGCTTCGTTTGTGTTTCCTGCAAATCTTGGATGACTCTGGTGCTTATCAGTCATGTTTGGAGGAAAAAGCAGTGAGATTTGATGAAGCAGGTGTTGTAAAAGGCCCATACTGGCAATTCTGCAAGGTTTTTTTTAACTGTGCTAGGGTTTACAAGCTGCTTCTGTTAGCAGACAGGACTTAGTTGCAGCTTATCAGTATTTTGGTGAAATAAAAGCTTGAGGATTTTTGTTTTTATCAACAGCCACTGGACAAAATCCATGCTTTTTAAGGTTTGAAGTGATCTGTTATCTGATGAGGATATGAAATCACAGTGTAGATTAAAATTCATCTGCATTTAACTATGTCTTCATTAATTTATATCCCTGAAAAACAGTTTGGAAACCTTTCTTTCTGTTGATTATTTTTTCTTTTAATAATACAAATTGGTGTTGTATTTTTATCTTTGGACACCCTGATTAATCACCTCTACAACAAGGTACAACTTCCAGCCATCTAATTGTGCTGTCAAAGTAAACGGTTTCTTTCCCACACCCCAGCCAGTTCAGGATATCAGGTAGCGGTGCATATCTAACATTAAAGATGACACACAGAAAGACATAAAGAAGAGGATCTTAGGTATGACAATATCAGCTTCAGAGCTCTGCCAGATGACCCTCTCCACAAGACCAAAGTTTCTTATTTACTCCCTGTTTGACTTGAGGCACGACCAGAGTTTTGTGGAGTCCCAAAGACTGTGAACTGACCGAGCAGAGAGGGCCCCCTCCCCTCCCTCAAAGTCATCTATTCACGAACATGTGGCAGATGCTCATGACGGCTGTTGCTCCAGCACTGATGTGAAGTAAGGGCATTTTAGTCTCTTTTTCTAGTTAAATAACTGACAAACTGTTCAGTGGACAAGTCAAGAGTAAGCAATCTTTTTAACCATACCTGCTTCTCAGGCAGAAGTTCCTTATTTTCACTTCAAAATAAAAGCATGTATATTTAAACAAAGAAACCTTTGCTTAAGACAGTCCAAATTACAAAATCATACCATTTCAGCAATAAAAAAATCTCATATCTTAATAGTTAACCTTTACTGGTTTACTTGCACAAAGAAATCAACTACACTGAGACTGATTTCTGGCAGTTCTGAGCTGATGGCACTGATGGCAATGCAGGTATAGGTTGTTCTAAACACACTGGAGAACTAGCCACATGTCATGTGTGATGTAGGCTGTCTCAAATCCATCTGTCTCTTCATGTAATGTGTGCACTAAGTGTTAATTCAATCTACATTAATTAGTTGATAAAATAGTCACTGAAACTTGTATTAGTGCATTTTAACTTTACAGCATGTTTTCACATATGCGTTAAACTTCAGTACTATATATCTGACAGCTTGGCCATTTGTCACACTTCCATCATTATATAAATTACATTAATGGCTAAAGATTTACTGTGCCACTGGATATGCATAATGGCCCTAATGAAATCATCTATAGCTGCTCTAAGTGCCTGTTGTATATCACATTTCATGCTATAGCACCATATGTGAGCCATGTCTAATTCCATTATGGCGTAGATAAACTGCATGCATCCCATTTCACACAGCCACTGACAGCCTCAGAGGATAATTATTATGTTGTCAATGTTCTTATAGAGAAAAATGTGTGGTGGGGTTGAGTTGTCCCATCTCTGTCTTGAGCAGCTTTCTTCACTTGCTAATGTGGACAGGCTTATTTGAGTGGATGCTCATTAGGCTGTCAGTGTTTTCTTTAGAGATGAGATGCACTAGGTTGAGTTGTTTCTTTCTTTTCAGACAAGCCCACACTCTTAAAGCTTGGCTGTGGTGTTTACATCATCCAAATGTTATTTATGCCTCAATTGTAGCCTTATTTCTGGCCCTTATTTGTGTTGGACAGTAGAAAGTTGCTTAAGCCCCATCCACACTTGGAAAAAAATATGACATTATCCTGACTGCCCCTAGGTGAGTGGTATGTGTGAACACAAACAGCTGAGTTTTTACCTGGACGATTTCCTTGTGCCCCTACTACCGTAATTTCTCGATTATAACATGCACTCGATTATAACACGCACCCCATATATTCACGATTTCTGCCTGAAAAACACTGTACTCGATTATAACACGCACCTTTTGCCCAAAACTTACTCTCTCAGACAACTCAAAAATTACCTTTACTCAAAGTTTTAATCAATGAAATTTCAGTATTTTCACAACAAATACACAATTTTCTCTCTTAAACAGATACAGAAACACCTTTTGCTTCATGCATGCGCAATAACTCGATCTCTGCCCGAGCATGCTCAGTCGTAGCGTACCGACCAATCAGAGTGCAGCTATCAACATGCTGATGTCTTCGACCAGTCTCAGCGCAGTTATTTTGCATCCCCTTGCTCACAAAATGGCAGCGCTCTGTGCTTGCCAGTGAGTGGTAACACTTGAGAATTAAACAATGATTACACAAAGTTAGACTAATTAAGACCCAAAATATTTAATTAGGACAGTTTAACAGTCGGTTTAATAAGAATTACACAAGTTTGGCGGGAATGTTCCACAGAGAGAGAATATTTCGGCTTATTGTATCAGATATGTTGCAATCACGATGTTAGCGATATGAAATATTTTAAGTATTTTGCTTGTACTCGTGTATTATACGCACCTGAAAAATTATAGCTTATTTAAAAGCAAAAAAGTGTGTATTATAATTGAGAAATTATGGTATTTTTTCTGTGTAAAGTCTCTTTGAGCTTAAGTGTGAAAGCAGCATCAAATGATGTTCATCCTGTGCAACCTGCATAAAACTGAAAAGGGGAGACTTGATGGGATGGATAAAAAAAACTGCAGTTGCAGAAGTTTATTTCACTGCAAAAAGAGTAACATAAACACAAACTGACATTTGAAAGTTTTGTTTCCACTGCAAATCATCAAAGTTCTGTAGAACATCTGCTCTAAGACGATCACCAAAGGGTCTCTTTCACATCCAAGTAGACATCTTGTGCTGCTGGGGATGCAGAGCGTAAACACTGCAACTTTCTTTCTCTGGTGTTATCATCACAAATGTAGTGATGCTGTGCCATATTTACTTCTGCCGCTTATAACAGTGTGAACAGTCATGTCAGGGAATTTGCCAGGTGGACAACCCTGACATTTTCCTGATAATATCAGGGTTGCATGTGTGACAGGGCTGTAATACTGTAATAATATAACTTTTCTGAGTAGTTAGTTAAGTTGGGGATCACAAAATCTAAACAACAGTAATATGACAGTTACTTGTAAAAATGTATCTTAATTATATAGTTATATTAAGTATGCTGTTATTTTGTGCCTTTCACATGACCAGGATGAGAAGGGAAGAGTCAACTTTCGCATAACATTTTCAGAAATGTTCTAAAACAGGACAGTTTTATGCCACTTTCGTAATGTAAGGTGCTTTGTCAAGCTAAAACCTTCAGCACTGGGGCTGTGGTTAGATGCTGCTCTTAAAGCCTCCCATTAATATTTTCTTGTTTTTTTTAATATCATTGTCCATATTTTGCACTACTAAAAATAAGGACAGAGAGAATACATGATATATGTATATATATATGTATATACATGTATACACACACACACACACACACACACACACACATATATATATATATATATATACATATATATATATATATATATATATATATATCTCGGCACGATTAAAAGCATTGGGCCTGCTCTTCCAAAGGTTTGCCTGCGTAAGTAATCCCTCTCTGTTTTGCACTCTTAATATATCGTGGAGGAGGTCATTTAACCTATTTAAAAAAAGCCAGAAGTGTAAAACCGAGTGTATTGTCACCCACAGTCTTTGGACTGCTGATTAGTTATGTTTGCTTGATCAGGTCCGAGCTCTTTCACCTGCAGCTTCTCCTGCTATGTTCTCCTCAGCCAGCTACGTCAGACACATTGTAGCTGTGCATCTGTTTGTGACCAATCTGGTTATGAACGTGCTGACGTTATGCAAATTAGGAACGCTTTGAGGTTTTGTTTTTATTTGGCTAGGATAAGCTAACTATTTAATGCAAAACTGTGATCTGAGCATGCCTGAGAGCACAGACATTCTGATTCTGACCTGAGGCTGGGCGGAGAGATCGCTAACAGACTGAGGTACATGTTTAATGGAATGATTAAAATAAAAGCGCAATTTCCTTATTTTGATAATAATTTGCAGGTAGACAGCATACATCTCTTTTGCCTCACGCAGCTTCACACAGCTCAGGCGGGGCTTCGCCCACAGTGCCCTAATATACCGGCTGCCACTGCTTTGCAGTGCAGTTGGATCCACCTAAATCATTGTCCATCATCAGACTAGTGAAATATATTCTGTATATATGTATATTCTGTCTGTTTGAGGGGGTCAGGTCACTGTCTCTTTCCTTTAAACTAAGATTCAAACAAATCCAACCTTCAGTCTCTTTTTGATCAATGTGACATTGTGTGTGCACAAGTATGTGCATGTGTGCTTCTTTAATAAGGAGCCCAGGGGCCTGTCATAATATGTCGCTCTGGGGCCCTTTGTTACTGCCTTACACCACTGACACAATGCAGCTTTAAGGTTATTAAGAAACGGATGATGCTGTAGAACTTATGGAAATTTAACATCTTGCTGATGTAATGTTTTTGAAGCTTCTTTGGGATCTGCATAAGCTCCTGGGCATGATGAATCCCTTTAGGGCCCTATGGAAAGGAGGAAGAATCTACCGTTGAAACCTCCAGACAGTTCAAACTGGTTCATGTGTCCCTTTTGTAGAGTGTATCCTGCAGTACTAAAAGTTTGCCTTTGAGTCAACAAACAGCCATCTCTGTTCTTTTATAAATTTTAATATAATTCTGCCTGCTATCTTAAGTTCTTAAGATTTACAGTTTTTAAGTAAAGCTTTAAATCCTAGAAGGAAGGATTTCCTAAACTTAAGACAAACATGTCTAATTGCACATTTAAAAAGTGGTCTAACTTTCTTCATCTGGAAAATCTCCTGTTGCTTTAGTTCTCTCCACCTAAGTATTAAACAAACTGCTTTCTGTGACAAGTTATCACATGCTCTCTAGAGTTCTGCTTAGAAATGTCTTTAGAAAATTATGGGGATATCCAAATGAAACAGAAGGAGAGGCAGACTGAGGCCACACAAGTAAGTCAATGATGACATTCATTTGAAAGGAGTACACTGAACTGAGCAGATTTGAGATGCTTTTATATAACGGGGGTTTCAGGTTCAAGGGTCATTATTCTTTGTGGCTTGCATGTGAGACTTGATTATGATCTTTGATTCTTACCCTACAGTAAGCCCTACATGGATTTTAAGGTGCTGTTAGGATTATTTTAAGTTTGAAAGCTCTATCAAACACGTTTTCATGATGATGATGTTTCCTGAGTCGTTTCCTAGTCTCTTCTTATCAGCTGTTCTCACTGCTTGTGCATGGAGCCTAGTTGTGTAAAATGATGCCATGTACTTGAAGGCATCAGTCATTACTGAACAATCATGGCCTTCCTCCAATGAGGAAGTTAAAAATTGGTCATGAAACATACTAACAGTCAGAATGATACCTCTAAATGGTTCACACAAGCATGACACCATAAGTGACCTTACTGATCGTATCTATAAAGAGCCTTCATTAATGCTGCATTTGCACACTGGCATTCTGGCCAACTTTTGCCAACGTATAAGGAAACATCAGGTTGCATTACACTAAGTCATGCGACAGATGTTCATTAGATTTTTCAGTAAATTTAAATATTTTTCATGTTTTATCTAACAGCCATGATATTGTCAGCAAAAGTTGACCTCTGCTAAGCTTGATCTCAAGAACATACTGTCACCAAAATTGTGATGATTTCTCAACATCAGTTGACATTAGCTACTTTACGTTGATGTGTGACTGCAGTTTTGGGTAGAATTAAATTAAATTTAAAAGAAACTATTAATGACAATAAAAACTGAAATAACTTAACTGTTGTTGACTGTAGTAGCACCAAACTCAGCCTGATGATCACACATATCTTCTAGTTTATTCTACAGCTCTTATTTAAAAGAAATAGGTGTTAATGTAATTTATATTATTTTTTCTTTAAATATTGACGTATATTCATTGATAGGGAATGACTTTAAAAACTGCAATAAGTGTACTGTCACTGACTGTAGTGGCATCAAGGCCAGCCTGATGATCACGCATCTCTCCTTGTTTATACTACAGCTCTTATTTAAGAGAAAAAGTATTAAATGTAATTAATTTTATAATATTGATGTATATTCAGTAGTAGGTAATAACTATAAAAACTGTAATAACTGTACTGTTGTTGGCTGTATTGGCACCAAAGCCAGCCTGATGATCAATATATCATCGGGCTGGCTTTGTAAATATATATATATATATATATATATATATATATATACACACATATATATATATATATATATATATATATATATATATATATATATATATATATATATATATATATATATATATATATTTATATATTATATATATATATATGCATACATACATACATATATATATGTACACACACACACACATATATGTGTGTGTGTATATATATATATATAATATATATATATATATATATATATACATATATATGGATCATATATCATCGGGCTGGCTTTGCATATATATATATATATATATATATATATATATATATATACACATATGGATAGATTTCAGCAGACAGTGAAATAAACATTTCAGCAAATAATTAGAATTTTTTGGCTGTTATTTGTGTTTTCAGGCGTTAAAGGGTTAAATTATGAAGTGCAATTGAATATGCATAATTAACCCAGATTTAATTTTCCTTATGTAAATGAAAAATGTTTTGGCATCAATGTGTAGGCTACAAGTCCACAACACTATGAACTATCCAGTATAAAAGTATCTGACTTGAAAATTAATGTAAACAGTGGTGATTTTAATTGGAGGACAATAAGGAATCAGAATGTCATTAGAAACTGGATCTGTTCAAGTTAACACCTAAGTCAAAGTTATCACTACTTTATTTTTAAATCAATAGATCTATAACAGAAAATCAAACTCAAAGTAATAATAGCCTACATAAATGAATTTATAAATCTGGACAGGAATATCTCAGTAGAGAAAAGTTAAAACTGAGTAATATTTGTGTCATTCATGAGAGGATGAGGATGTCAGACCATCTGACTGTCACAGCCAGGCAGAGGAGAGGCTTTTTGCAGCAGCAGTGAAAAACGTTGGACAAGTCACAGATTCACTGCAAACCAAGATGAACAGCTGTGCTATATACAGTGCAAATTGCGTTTTATTTTAACAAATAACACCCTGTTAATTAGCTTAAATACAGTGCTGTGTTTATTTAAAACATGCCGGCAGACTTCGGAAAAAGGAGTTTAATGTTGCTTTTCATGTTCTGAGTTTGCTTGTTGAACAAATGAAGTGATAAGGAACTTAACTGAGGATCGGAGGGAGTGGGAACTGGAACCTTTCAATAGTTAAAATTGTCAAATAACATGTTTAGAAGTATCGTGACTTGTATTGTACAGTCACCAAACGTAACTGTACTATTGAAAAACTTTTATTCGTGTTTACAATGGGGACTTTTTTTTTTGGGGGGGGGGCAACTTTATGGAAGGGGGGGGACATGACCAGTGGTGTAGTCTAGTATACTAGTGGGTATACTCGGACATACTCTGATGGATGTTTGTCCTCTTAGTGCCTCCATACATTGAAGACATTTTTGCCACAGTTTTACCTGATTCATAAAAGGTCCACTGAAAACAGCTCTGAGACCCACTAATGGGCCTCCACCCACAGGTTGAGAACCGTTGTACTAGTAGATTGTATTTGAAGCTTGATCCTTTACAGATTGTTCTTATATCATGGGGAATAAGTGATCCAGGATACCTCAGGATGAAGAATGTAGAGTTTTGAGTCATCAAAAGGCTGACTCGTCATTTTTAAAGTCTTTGTGTTCACTTAAACCGGGCACATGAGCTATCAAAACACCGACCGTTTGAATTCTAAAATCACACAGAGTGACAGATGGTCCCTCACTGTCCCTGCAATGTGCGTCTATCTGTGTCTTTACGCTCACTGGCACACGGAGGAGCGCGCGCACAGACGCTGAGTGAAAGTGAAAGTTAAAGTCACACAAGCATGCTATACGTATCTTTGCGCATTTTCTGGTGGTTATATGGTGTTTTGTTGTGTTTTCTAGTGGGTATCACGTATACTGCACCACTGGACACTCCTGGGATTTGTGCCTATGACTTCAGCGTGAGAAATCGTAGGTGTGGCGTGAGAGCGTGTGAAACCAATCAAATGCGTGAGTCTCACAGCCAATGCGTGAGAGTCCCCTAGACAGGGGCTGGCCAGAACTCCAGTACAATGCGGGCGGTCAACCGCCTCCAGTCACTCCGGGACCCTGGTGCACTTCTGCGTTATCCTGCCCCTGGCTGGAGATGTGGAAATAAATCCCGGTCCGGTACCCGCAGCCACAAACACCTGGCCACCACCACCACTGCCAGTGCTAGCGAGGCTAGCCCAACCACCACCACCAGCAGTGCAAGCGGGGCTAACCCGGCCACCGACACTCCCAGATGCAGCGGGACAAACCCGGCCTCCACCACCGCCAGTGCTAGCGGGGCCAACATGGCACCCACCACCTCCAGTGCCAGAGGGGCAATCCTGGCTTCCACCACCACCAATGCTAGCAGGGCTAACACGGCATCCACCACCACAAGTGTTAGCGGGGCTAGCCTGGCCACCACCACTGCCAGTGCTACCGGGGCAAACACACATCCACCACTGCCAATGCTAGCAGGACTAACACGGCATCCACCACCGCCAGTGCTAGCGGGGCTAGTCTGGCCACCACCACTGCCAGTGCTACTGGCTTATAGCCCCGTTAACAAACATAATAAACACCTCTATATTGGAAGGAGTTTTCCCAGATTCCTGGAAGCACTCAGTCATTACACCCATCCTTAAATCAGGTAATGCCAACATAATCAGCAATTACAGACCCATAAGCCTCTAAAGTATTGGAAAAACTGATGTCAGAGCAAATCATGAAACATTTGAACAACAGTCCATATATCCTAAACCCAATGCAATTTGGCTTCAGAAAACACCACTCCACTGAGACAGCTGTTTGCTTCCTCCTGGAACATATAAAATCAAAGTTGGATGCTGGTGGAGTTGTAGGAGCTGTCTTTATCGATCTGAGAAAAGCATTTGACACTGTCAGTCATCATATTCTGCTGTCCAAACTGTCATATTTTAACCTCTCTGTTAATTTAATGAGATGGTTTGAGTCATACCTCTCATCAAGGACTCAGTGTGTTAGGGTGCACAACCTAAAATCAGTGTTGCACAACAGCAACTTTGGAGTTCCACAAGGGTCAATTTTGGGCCCGTTGCTCTTTAGTATGTTTATCAATGACCTCCCAAGTTGCTGTCCTTCAAATGTAATCCGTCAAATGTATGCAGATGTCGCAGGCCTGTATGTTCATGCAAAAGACAATGAGCAAGCTGCCCAGGAGTTGACCTATGCCATGATTAACGTGTATCAATGGCTTGAGAGCTCTCAGCTGCATCTTAACATCTCCAAAGCTGTCTGTATGTATTTCTTTCAATTTTATTTTAGGACTGTATGTCATCTATATTGTTGCTTTGTCTTTTAATATGCTCTGTTTGTTTTATGTCTATTATTGATGTTTGTTTTGGTTTTATGTGTTAAACACCAACCTGCAAATGGGACTGTGGATGGAAATTAGCCGCTTGGCTATAATCCCATGCCTTTACAAATAAATGTTCATTAATGCATACTGTCACATTTTTTAAAAAAATAAATAAATCTTAAATCCTAATCATAATTGGTCATTTACCACAATGAGTTATCGTGACAAAAAAGTCAAACAGCGACCTTTTGTGTGTGTAAGTCGAAGGTAAAGGGAGGTTAAAATGAACCTTTTTATGACTACATTTTGACTAAGTTGACTTGAGGTTTGTAATATGTCCTCAGGGTGTCTCAACAGTTTAGAGAAAAGTGTAGAAACGCTGGTATAAATGAATGACACCAGCCTTACTAATAACCACTGCTCATTGCAAAGGGGGGAGGGGCCTCATATTGGTCTTTGCCTTGGGCCTCCAAATTACTAAAGCTGCCCCTGTTGAATAAGGTTAGTACATTCATCAGCAAACAGGAAAAAAAAAACTAAGATAGCATTTCATTTAATAAATACATTAAAAGCCAATTAATTAAAACATTTCTGAAGCTATTTGTCACCAAAGGAGCACAATCAGGATTATTCGTGTGGGTTGTTGTCTGCATTAACAACACATAAATCCATACTACAGGCTCCATCATGGATCTCCTCACAATGACATGATGTGATTTAGCCTGAGCTGTCAGTCTGTCCTGCAGGAGGACCCCGCCTCCTGCGGAAATGCAGGAGGTCGCCTGACACGTGATTCATTCAGTATGGCGAAGCTGCTGGCTCTGATATTTACAGTATCGACTGTCGGGTCCTAAAACCCTGCACTGTGGATGCTGGAGGACACTAAGGAGAGGACAGACTCTTCAGGAGCTAAACTTAGGTACAAACTCTCTCCTGTCTTTGTTTAACTCTGACCTCTCTTGACTCTAAAGTGAAGCAGAAAAGTTTGTTTACCTTGCAGCAGGTCTGCACTTTTCTCCTCTCAGTCAGGCTGAGCTGTTGTCACTGCTTCACTTTTATCTGCGACTTTGTGTTGTGTTTCACTGTCTACAGATAGAGTGTAAGGTGTAGCACAATTCACGCATTTGTTATTGAGTTATTCTTAGAGTGGACTAAAATGTCGGCTTTATCTGTTGTGCAACATAGTTTCTCCACCACCTTACTGCTTGGTTAAAGTTGCGCTTTCTTTCGCATTGTTAGTTTAAATTGCTGTTTGAAACTTGATTAAAACCTCCTGTTATGTTGATATGGACTACTTTGTGGACACCAGGAGGTCAGTACTTTTATTTTTGCCTAACTTTAACACTTTTCCTGAATGAATACTCGCTGCACAGTTGCCTGTCTGTTGTCATTATGTTTCCTCACAGTATGAGGTTGCTGTAAAGAGTTACAGATGTTATGGGGAAATGTGTCGCCCAGTTACCGTTGTTTGTTTCCTATTAACTTACGTCACACGCAAAGAGGAACTGTCGGTGCAGTGAAAGTTTTCCTAGAGCAGAACAGCGTACGCTTTCCTTGGTATGGAGTCTATGTGCACGCTTTTCCTAAAATTACAGGGACAGCGGTCGGCTTCATGTGTCAGCTTGTCCAGCGCCGTGTATGTGGAGAAAGCAGCAGTTGTATGGTGGAGGTTTGAGCTGAGGTTGAACCGCTGCTACCACAGTCTGGGTGTAAACGGAGTCTTCGTGAAGAGTAAACACAAGAGAGCAGGACGACGCTGAAGTACGTTTACGATTCGTAGACAGAGTAGGGAAATGTGGTGACGGTCACTCTGCTGCTGTTTGTCCACATTGGCTACATTTTGCAGCACGTTGTAAAAAGGTGGTTGAAATCCCCAATTCATGTCTTATTATGAGTCACAATCCACTCTCAGATTTTCAAAACTCTTAAAGCCCATTCCTTCGTTTATAATCACACCTCGACTTGAGTGATTCATAGATCTGAGTCAGTGTTTAAAGTAAAGCCTCATACAAGTTACATCTTATTTACGAAACAACTGAAATAAATTATCCGTCAGTCATGCCTAGTGGTGGTCAAAGTACTCAACTCCATTACCTCAGTGAAAGTATGGAAAATCCTGGTCAAATATTACTCCAAAACAAGTGAAAGTTGTTTAGTTAATTTTTTTTACTTAAGTTACTGGAGTACCTGCTTTTGAAAATACTTAAGTATTAAAAGTACATTTAACCTAGCAGGGTTCCCACGCGTCCTGGAAAACCTGGAAAACATGGAAAACATGGAAAATGATATACCAATTTTCCAGTCATGGAAAACATATGGAAAATGAGGAAAAAACTACAATGTCCTGGAAAAGGTTGTATTGTCCTGGAAAATTATTTATCTTCCTTTTACTTTGTTAAAGAACAAAAATCAAACAATGAAGTTAAAATGTACTTGGTAACTAATGCACACTTAGCCATAAAATATGAGTAGATAAAATAATAAAAGTTAAGGAATAAAATATAAAAACTCAAAACAATGGCGACAAAAAGAAATAATAAAAAATGACAAAATTAAATTTAGGCTACTATTTAGGCTACTTAAGTAGTAAATCAACAAAATCTATATAAAAAAGCAGAGTAAACAACGATAAAAATAAGTATAAACCATACATTTATAATAGTAAGACACTACATAAAAGCCAGACTAAAAAAGATAGCTAGCAGACAATGTTTATGCCCGAGAGTTAGAAATAAGAAATGTCCTGGAAAAGTTCTGGAAAACTCCTGGAAAATGATTTATAGAAAAGAGTGGGAACCCTGACCTAGAGACTGGAACAACCTGAATACATTTACCTGCTCATAGAACCTGTAGAATTAAAAGCCTGTAAAATATGCTATATAGCCTATAGAAATGCCTATTCAAACATGATTGAATCCACAAACCGACTGCCATTTTCAATTTTTTAGTTAATGTTAGCTTAACGTTTACCTTCCTGATCTGAGTAGTGCAGGTGCAAGGTACAGGTACAGCACCACCAGCACTTGAACAAATCACACACAGAAAAGAAAAGAAATTTAATCTGCTGACTTCAAAGCTACACTTAAAAGCCACAAGACCCTTCATAGAAATGTAGAAAACGTACAATATTTGTCTTTCAAATGTATTGGAGTAAAAGTCAAAAGTTTCCAAAAAAGCAATACTCAAGTAAAGTACAGATACTCCAAAAATGTACTTCAGTACAGTACTCAAGTAAATCTACTTCATTGTCCATCCCTGTTCATGTCAGTAAGCTATTTTTGGCAAAGTTTTTGCTTCTTGTCCAAGTACACACATAACGTCTACATTATTGTGCAACACTTTTACAAAGGAAATTCCCATTGTCACTAGGGATGTATTGGATTTTTTTTTTTTTTTTTACAGGTAGCATACCCAATATCTAACCTGACATACCAGAAGGACTGTTCAATAGTTTCCCATCAGGGCAGCAGCTCATAGAAAGTGTTTGGTAATAGGCAGAAATTTTCAAAAGCATACCCAACAGGTGATTTGATGATTGTTCTATCAATCACATTCATCACAGGTGAGTCAGTTAATGTAGTAGATGGGTGCTACTGCTGTGGTGTAAAATAACTCTCTCCAAAACATGTTTGAAGTGGAATGAAAATATCCTTTCTATCAAGGAAGGCATTCAGTGTTGTTTGTTTTTTACCTGATTAGGAAATTGAGTCCAGCTCTGGTAAACTGCTACTGCAGCCGTTAGAATCTATGTTAATTTCTGTACGAGCAGTCACTTCCTGCTGCTTCCAGCTTTGCCAGATGGATCTGCCTGACTACAGACATTGAATAAGGCAGATCCAGCAACACTGCAAAATTCACGAATATGATGCTATTTCAAAACTTGTTTTAGCTGATGTTGATATTGGTAATTAAATATGGAAATAAGAAAAATAGTTTTAAAATATCTTTTCAACAGTAACAGTAAAATCAAGTTTTATCTGCTCTTTTACGAGCAACAAACAACCTACCAACCTGTTGACAGAAAATTTGCCCTATTTCTTTAACAGTTTATCCCTTCAAATTAAAATAAATATGCAAATAACCCACAAACCTAATGTTCAGATATAACAATGTGTCCTTACTGTAAGTGTAGGATTTGCACCGCATCACACAGCGTTGCATGCCTGCTGTCTATACTCCATTAAAAATCAAATTCTGCCCCATGCCCTCCATGCAAACACTGCATCAAGTGCTTTAACTGTACATTTGTAGAAAAAGAGGTGCAGTGCTTTGCATTGATGAGTGGTGATCTCACAGGCTGAAAGTAAATCATTTTACCAACCAAAAGAGATTCATTCTCCAAAGAGCTCTGCTGAGTGAAAAAAAAACTGGGATAACCAAGAAAATCCTTCTTCAGCCCCATCACAATCCCTCTTTCCTTGCTGCATTAATACGTGACAGAAAGAAAAATAGAGACGGGGCATCAAAGCAAAAACGTTTCGCAGCATTGCTCTGCGTCATTTGTGGGCAGCTAGGGCACTCACATATGATTCAGTGTAATAAGCTTGATTTTGTTGCCTGTGTGTTCATTTAGGACAAAATATAAGGCAAAAATATCTGCAATGTATGTCAACAGATATTCCTACTGATATATATGTAAAATATTTCTGCAGAAGTTTTCATACCTGTCAGTGGGATATCTAGCTTTTCAAGCAATTATCTGCCAGTAGGGATATCATACCAATGACACTGTGCATCCGAGGTTGTCATAGTAAGGTTGAAAAAATTGCTAAACTTTTCAATTCAACTAAGTTTTTAAAACATTTATTAGTAATTGTAACAACTGGCATTATCAGAAAGTACAAAACAATTTTGTGTAGCTGCTCTGTAGGAGTCCAAAAATCAATTATAAAGGCCTGAAAATGAGTGTAGTAGTTCTCCTTTAAGCTAAACTCATAACGTTATCAACACCATCAATCCATGTGCTATTGTCACCTCTAGCTCATCTAAGTATGGATATTAGCCCAGGTTTCCACACTGGGTTAATATTTTTACTATCTGGGCGTGAATCTTATTGGGATATTCTACCAGAGTATCTACTAAGAAAAATGACAAAACCAAAAGAATCAGTGACAGCAGTAGACGAGTGGATCTATCATCAATTATGGTTAGTGATGATCACCTCAAACTTTAACCAAAATCAATAAAATGGGTTTTAATCTTATTCATTCCACCTAGTGATAGGAGTGAATGTCAGATATGGTCGTGTGGTACCAACATTTCTAATACCTTCTATGTTAAATCACAACACAGATTTTGGTGCTCTATTTTGGTACCATTCATTAAATGTTAGACCCAAAGTTGCTGAACCTTCTCTGCCTTCCCTGTTTTGGAGCTGTCATGTGCCCTAGACCACACCAAGAGTTGACATTATGAGTGTTATTTCAATATTAACAGCGTAAATTCAGGAGCCATTTAGACACTGGCATCATTTTGAAACCTTCGATCTATCACTGGTGTCAGGAAAACAAACTAATAAACCAAAATGTATACCCTTTAGTTAATTTGGCCATACATGACATGTTTAGAATAGATTTAGACCTGCTTCAGAGTAGCGTGAACAGAAAAACATCTAAAAGTTTTAACAATGCTTGAGTGGTTCAAACCCTCTGACAATGGGAAATGGTGCAAAACAAAAAACATTTTCTGCAATACTGTCCATCAACATTCCCCTCTCCAATGAGAATCTAACTTCAGTACGGTAGAAGCAGTCTGTCCCTGTTCAACTAGGACTCCACTAAGCCTTCAATTGCGGAAAGTATTCCCTCAGAATTACAAGCTCTGGAGGACTGATGCTGCTGCATGCTCGTAAACTCCAGGCCTCACAGGAACAAGGTCACAGTAGCTGTCTGAAAACTGTCTCAGAGTGCTCCTCTTAAAGAATGACTGTTCTGAGAGCAACGCCCAGATTAAAGTAATGTCGTCTTTGTTGACTTTATGCCTGATGTACTCCTTGCTTGACCTTGTCCTTTTTTTGTACATAGCCAGGTATTTTTTTCTGTTTGGCTGCTGATGTAATAATAAAATCCCTATTCCTCATTCACAGATGTACAAAACCCTAAACATTTCCTTAATCCACCTGGGTGAGATGCTTGTGTGAATGCAAACAGCAGTATCCCCAAGTTTTTACCCTGACCCATTTCTGACTGACTAACTACATGTAATCCTCCTGCTGTGAAGGATATGTATGAACAAGCAAGTTAAGGATTATTCCGAAAATTTTAGGATTGCTGGTTTGAAAGGGCTAAAACTGAAAAACTTTATACAGCACTTTAGAAAACAAGTGACAAAGTGCCTTACTTTTAATACAGTAAAAGTAAGTAACAATAAAATACATAAATGGATAATCAAACAAAGTAAAGCCAAACAGGTTAATTGAAACCTAGGGCCTGTTTACACGACAATGCTGTCACCAGAAACAGAAAGGTTTTTCCTTTGCATTTTCTAAAATGCTCCACGTTAACATGGAGATAACAACGTACGTTCACACGGATCCTTGAGAACAACTGAAAACGGGACACTCAACTACAAAACCACCAAATGTCAGGGTAATGCTGACTTGGAGTGGTGTCAGTCTAAGTAATCCAGAGTGCTGTGCATGTACTGCACAACCCCACTTTCCCTGAAAACGGCGATTCCTGTTTAGCCGGAGAGGACAACAAAAATGTTCTCAAAACTTTTCAGTTTGGACCCTTGTTTCAAAAGTTTGGGGATTCAGGCACTCTGGGCACCATTCTCATGTAAATGGAGAAACACATCGAAAATCAGTAAGAAGTACACAACAAATCCACTGTTGTCTTAGGGGCTGTTCACATGGAGATGAATTCCGGTATATCAGCACAAGTTCTTAATCATATAGGCATTTCGTCCACATGGATACGGCGTTTCAGGTGCCTGAAAATGCACATTTTTGAAAACAGGTCCCAGAGTGGACAACAAATACAAATAGTGTCATAAACAACAGCGTCAAAGCCCCATCTCTTGCTTAAGCAGCTTGTGTGAACCCTGACAACAATGATGGAATTAGTGTGGCATTTGTGCTGCAGAGGCTACTGAGCTTGTTACGACTTTTACAGCAAAATCTCCTGCTACTCTGTGAACACTGAGGAATATGGAGAACATGGGGAGAAGACCATGCAGACTTCACTCAGAAAGACCCTTATGGCAAATAAACCAACAACAATTTAGCGGTGAGGCAACAACATCTCTACTGTACAAATGGGATGCCGGACACAAAAATCAAATTCCTCTCTTGATTGGCTTTGTAATGCTGTATGACTTCCAACACTGTCCAGTTCTTTGGATAGTCGTTTTTTTCCTTCCTGCTTGCAGCAAGAGCGTTGGTTTCAAAACTTTTTTTTTCTCGAAGCACACCCACCCCTTCCCAAATAAAGCTAAGTACTAGACCCAAGCCAAGTTGAAGTGGTACCACATTTGGAAAGGCATCATGTTTAGACAGCTTTCATAGAAACACATTTTTCTGTGACAGTAAAAAACAAGTTTATCTTTTAAGTTTACAACAAGTACTGACAGAGTACATTGAAAGACTCACAGGTCTCACATTTATTTATGACTCACATTTAGAAATGTATTATACTAGAGCAGTGGTTTCCAAACTGGTTTTGCCCAAGGCACACCTAAAACCAGGCCAGATTCTCAAGGCACACCAAAGTAATATCCATGCAAAATAGACTCTTGTGGGTAACAGTATCCTGTCAGTCTGTTTAAAAAAACATTTTATGTAAAAATGTCTTATGAAATAGGATATACAGTTCTATACAAAGTAAGTACATTAGAACAGATGTTTAACAATTATATTCAGAGCAAATTTGAACTTTTTTTATTCGTGGTTGATAAGTTGTTATGGTTGCACAAGGCACACCTAGACTTGCCTCAAAGTACACCAGTGTGCCTCACTACAACATTAGAGAACCACTATACCAGAATATTAAATAACCAGTACTTCCTTTTGAGGGTTTCCAAAGATTTTAAATGTAATAAATATGTCATCAATATTTAAAACATTAAGATTCAAATTTTAAGTTTGCAATTGTACACACAGCAGTAGAACTGAATGGTTTGTTCTGCACATTTTGGGAGGTTTTGATCTACACACATTGTAGAAGATAGCAACAAAGTGTACAATGTCCATGACTAGATTCTCATGCCACATTTTTCCTATGTTCAGGACATCAGCTTTTATCCCTATCTCACTTGAATGAAAGTCCTCAGAGGTCCTGAAGTGTTTAGGGTTTGCTACACTGCAAGTCTACCAACAACGATGTTATAAGGGAAAGCGGCTAAAACATAACCTCCTTGGCGGAGGTAATAATTCTGTTCTATTTTGGATTTGAGTGAGTTTGACAAGGGCCATTTGTGGTGGCTAGAGGACTTGGTCAGAGTTTCTCCTAAACTGTAGGTCTTGTGGGGTGTTTCTGGTCTGCAGTGGTCAGTATTTATCTGAGGTGGTCTAAGGACGGAGCAGTGGTCATGGGCAGCCAAAGCTCATTGATGCACGACCACGTGAAGGCTGGCACAAGTGGTCTGATCTGACTGACGAGCTAGTGTTTCTCAAATTGCTGAAGAAGTTAATGTTGTTAATGTAATGTCTGTCAGAATACACAGTGCATCGGGGTTTGGTACACATAAGAAAAGGGGGGACAAAAACAATATAAGGCAGGTAGTCATCATATTAAAGGGACAGTTCAGTTTTTTGAAGTGGGGTTGTATGAGCTCCATATGGCCACTAAGTACATTAGATGCAGTAGAAAGTTCTCTCCTCTCCCTCAGTAAGCCACAGTCTGTAAGAGTCTGTTACGCAGAACTAGCCACAAACAGGGAAGTATTGTACCAAATAACAAAGGGTGTTTTCTCTGCCTACAAGAACTCTCATCAAAAAATAATACCACAGTTTAAGAGTATGCTACCTATGCATGTTATTAAGTGCATTAACTTTTGGAAATACAAAGTTTATCTGGAACTAACCGACTCACGTCACTTATTCCTCCATGCAGCGCTGCTGCGAGCCGCTGAATCACTCCACCCCCCTCTCAGCTGTTGTAAACATAACAAGCTAGCGACTTCAGATGCCGTTTGTAGCCTTGTGTAACTTTTATCAAGTATTGTAATTCTTTTGTTCTGACTCTTAGCGGTGTGAGGAAGAGACAACGAAATCAAAGTGCATGATGTGTTCTTAAAAGAGAGCGAAAAATAGCCACTGTCTACAGTAGGAGTAAACCAGGAAAAACACCAACCAATCACAGTGATATGGACCTAATTTATTAAACCAATCTAATCCCGTACTGCCGTTCTGCCCACCTTCTGCACGTACATTTTGCTGGCGTGCACAGACAGATCCAAGTACGCTGGAGAATGGCAGAGAAACTACCTATACCCCGATTACTGGTAATTGCTCCTCCTGCTTAACAGAGCAAGAAAAGAAAGATGGAGGCAGAGAACGCCAAAACAAAAAGAATTCGGACAAAGCCAGGGCAAAAACGAGAGTCATCACCGGGTTGTGAGTACTAACTAACTTGCCATGTTTGTTTGTTTGTTTGTTTTTTTAACTTTAGTATGATAATGTTTTGGTTTTTTCTTACTGCTGAGTGAGACATGACTTGGCGTAGTGCAAAACAAAAACGATGTGCTGAGGACCGGTTTTGAGTTGGTGGATTTATATCAGACGGTTGTGAATCAGTGGCACTTGTGCATGTGAGCGGGGGCGTTTTTGGAGGAGCTCCCGGGAGGGGCGCGAAGAGGGGCTAGACGGAGTCCTGAGGGGATGCTGCTTTCAAAGTCATGCTAGTTTTCCATGATTACCAACGGAAAACTAGCATAAGCCTGATCAGTGTCTTTAGACCACGTCTAACAATAGGCATATGCGTTAGGCATGCACAATATTATCGGTACGATATGGTATCAAGTGATATAGGCCTAAAAAATTAAATATTAGTATCAACCAATTTTGAATTTTTTTTCCAATTATTGCCAATACAGCCGACAAAGTGACCATACATATTGACCATATATGGGATGTAATAGCAAAATAAACAAATGTACCATGATGCTTTACCTTATCAACACTAAATTGGCACATTTAAAAATCTTTTCATTTTAAAAGGTTAAATGTTGTTTTTCCTGTTTTACATCTGTTCCTTACATCTATAGACTATCACATTGAAAGCAACAAGTCAGTTTACATGAAGAAACAACTTTTTGCTCTTGATGACAAATATTGTAATGGTGATAATAAGTTAAGAAATATCAGATATCAACAAAACTCCAGTATCTTGCATCCCTAATATGCATGTGGCTGATGAAGTCTGTGTGCATGTAAAAAAACTGCTTCAATATTTTTTTCTTTTGACTTTAATAAATGACTTTAAAGAGGCATTACTTTACAGGCCAAAACTTTAATTATACCCTTGTATATTGTATTGTATTGTCTGATCTGTTACCTCACACTTTTTTGTTATGTCTTGTCTTGTCTTGTGAGACCTCATACTTCTATGAGGGACATGTATGAACTGCCAAGTAATACGCTTTTGGAAATTCTCTATAAATTATGCTTAATTAAAAATTCTGGCAGAGTGAGAGCACATGAAGAAATTGTAACATTCAGTACTATAAATTCTGCTGGAATAATGTGGTATTTTTTTTGTGTTGTGGTTGTTCCACAAGATTCATAATGACACATATTTGGCAATGTAAGTGAACTCAACTCTCTTGTGTCTAACTGGTGTAGTAACCATTTCCCTTCACTGCATACGGCATAAAAGTGTCACACACAATTAAATCAGTGCTGCTGCAATCAAATATTACTGCTTATTATGGTTTAGCAATTAAACCTCTCATATAAAGGCTCGTTTAATTTAAGTTCTCTGTCCATCAGCTCTCTTTGCTGCTAAGATTAATGAAGCCAGATATATACATTATACAGTGAGATGTGTTTTCAGGCTACACTTATTGTCTTTGGGGGCTGCACATGTCTGAAAAGCTGTTAAAGGCCAGAAAAGTTGTATCAAATTTAATGTTTTTTAATGTGTTGCTCTAGCATCTTGTACTTTTTGTTATTGGATCACTTGTCACAGAAACTGAAGAACAGCTGACACTGAGGTCTTAGGGTTTGCATCTTATGCCACATTAAATACTACACTTACCAGTGCTAAGCCTGATTGATAATTGCACATTGACTCTACACCACAGCCTATGCCACAGGCTCACATAGCCCTGACCTATTGCTGAAGCCTATGTACAAGGCATGATGTGGATCTCCTTGGAAAATGTAACTACATACACATCAAAATAAAGACAACTGTAAGCCCTGTGCCATGCACATCCTGTTGACAGTGTGTTTTCAGTCAACCTGCCATTAGTCAGAGCTGATTTGATGTTGAAATTGATGATTTATGGTGTTTTGCTAGTTCTCAGAGATCCAGGTTTGCTGTCAGAGCATTCGGAGTGGTCAGAAAGACCAGCAAAGTGCTACACACAAGCTTAAGTCCATTTACCCATGCCTGAATAAGTAGAAGAAGATTGATGTATGTATTTTGTTTGCGCTGATGCCAGAATGAGCTCGAAAATCTGTAGCTTACATCATAGTAGGTAGTAGGTAATTGTATACGGCCTGGGCTCTCTGGTGCACCCTGGGTGTCCTTCAGTGACACCCATAGTGCATACTCACATATATTTACACAATTTTACTTGTGACGCAGTGGGAAGAGTCTGTAAATGCAGCGTTTAATGGTAATTTTATCTCAGGTCTCACCTTGTCAGGCTGCACAGCTGTGACAGAGACTGAGCACCTATGTGTTAAGTCTTGACTCTCAGGATGCACAGACTGATATTGTTGAATGTGGTGATTCTTCCAAATTAATGTAAATCTGAACAATTAAGAAAATAAACAACACTGTGAATTTCTTTTTCCTTCTGCAATATTTTTTTAAAAAAAAGGCAACTAAATGAAAAGAATGTGGTAAATTTATCCATCCATCCATCCATCCATCCATCATCTATACTGCTTATCCTTTTCAGGGTTACAGGGGGCAGGAGCCTGTCCAAGCTGACAGGGAATAAGAGGCAGGGTAGACTCTGCTGGTCCTCAGCTGATCACAGGGCCACATAGAGAGACAGACAAGCCATTCATGCTCATACTCTTATATCTACGGGCAATTTAGAGTCCCGAGTTAACCCAATGAGCATGTTTTTGGTCCGTGGGAGGAAGCCGGAGTGCTCAGAGAAAACCCGTGCAGGCACAGGGAGACAATGCAAGTCCCCACAGAAAAACCTGGGGTGACACTGAGGGAATCAAACCAGCAATCTTCTTACTGTGGGGCACATGCACTAAGCTGCTGCACCACTGTGCGGCCCTAGATTGTATCACTTCTGAACATGGATGTAGGGGACACATAGGTTATGCATGCACATGTTCTTCAACTCCTGGGGGTGATTTCCGACAGACTTTTGTGACTTTAGTTAAAAAAATGAAAACATGACTAATTTATTTCTATCAAACACAAATTACTGTAACTTCCAGCTTGACTTGCTCCTGATCACATGACTTCAAATACTCATGCCTTCACCACAGTCCCAGTGGTAAAATGATTAATAGTTCAGTCTCACTCTGCAGGCTTAGTCAGTCTTCAAGAGAAACAATTCTGAATGAGCCACAGCCCCATACTGGTCTGCAAACTGGTGCTTGGTAACCCCTGCTCTCAAGTGTAAGGTTTAAACTTCAACAATGTTTTGTTACTTGTCCCTGAGTTTGTCTCTTGTAACCACATTAATAAGCTTATTTAGCTCAGTTGCATTGTGCTTTGTCAGGGCCCGGGCCTGACTTTCTAACTTCCTCCCACCGTTTAGCACAAGCTGGCATTGGGAACCTGCTTGTTTGTGGACATTTTGTGGATGTTGTCACGCTAATGGACACTAATGGGATCTATTAATGGCACTGTTGTGCTCGGGGACAAATAAGGTGACATGGCGCTTCAACGCATAGACGCGTTTACACAGCAGGAATTTGTGAGTTGCTTGGCAGCATCTTCCCTTCAACACAGTGTATTATTGCACCTTTGTTCTCTGTTCATGTTCATTTGATTGCCTCTCCATTACACGCAATGTTTGAGATTCAACTGATACAGTTTGAATAAAACTTTGGGGACTCTGTTTCAATGCCAAATACCAATCATTTAAACCAACTAAATATTTAGACATGGGCAATTGCCTGTTTGAGTCTTGCTTTTTAATTTTTGGATTAAGTAAACATTGAGCACAATGGCCATTGACAAATATCATTTATCATTTTGTCTTTCTCATTTGATTTTCTGTGGTGAAACTTAATAACGGACAGGAAGCTGGATATTGGCCAGGGAACGGAGACGCAGTAAAAGTAGACAAGAGGAAGATTCAAAGCAGTACACAGAGCATTTAATGGGCAGCTATACAGAGGCTCTCAGCCTCAACTGATGTGATTTGAGGCTTGATGAATCCTTGTGTTGATCCTTGCGGTCGCCCAATGAGTTCATGACTGCGAATCATTCTCCCAGATTCAGCCTCTTATAACTCACAACTCCAATAATAAAACCCGTTTTAGCTCCTTTGTGCTTTGCCGAACCTTGTCCTGACTTTGAACCCGTTCAAGGTCCCAGAGCTCAGTGAGCAAGTGTTGGAAGAGTTGGCAATTTGGAAAGACATCCTTGTTTGTGGACATGTTGTGGATGTCACGCTAATGGTCACTAATTGAGTCTATTAACGGCACTGCCGTGTAGGGTAGGAGTTTGGTGACAGACCCTGTGGTGCACAGGCACACTCAACCAGCAGGATTGTGCAAACTGTCCTGCTGCCCTACCCACTTCTTACCATTTCACCATTACAGACCAGTGTCCTTAAATGTAGGGTTGGGTGGTGTTTGCATTTTCTTTGTCATGACACTAGTGCTAAAATCAATACTATTTAGGGTTGAATTAAACTGGTGAAAAATTGTGATGCAATATTTTTTTCTCTGTATGAAGTTCTCCAGGGATTTTACTGTATGAATGCTGCTTCATGATATGAGAAACTATTTAAATAGGATGTTAAATACATTTTACTAAAAAGCCCTGACCCTCTACTGTGTAATGCAGCCCACTGACAGCAACTTAAATGCACACACTTACACCAAACATGCACAAAGGAGTTTCTTCATAAACTTTACGGATAGTCATGTGACTCACAGTTGCATAACTTGTAGTCTACATTTCGACCATTTCTAAAGTGAAATAAATAAAATGCTTGTGCTATTATGTGTTTTCAACCTCTTAAAGCCCTCTGTGTGGCACTGCCAAGCATCTGTGCTTGTTGTGCTAGATTATTTTTGAAGATAGAAAGTGTCCTTATGAATGCATCAGTGTTTAGATGTCACAAAAGTTGAGAAATTTAGGATTAAAGAAGGCTAAAAAAAAAGAACAGCTGGTAAGTCTCCACCTAACACAGTCACTCTTTGAACTGGAACTGCTGTATCTGTGACAGAGGTTGTCATTAGCGCATACTTTTTGGGAAACATGCAGACTCTGCATGCATCGTGTTCTGTTCCAATAAGGCCAATCAATGGTCAAATTAGATGAACTTTATTGTATTTTTTTTAAGGAAACAATATATTTAGTGTTTTTTTTTTTACATCAGATAACACACAAAAGGAAGCATGATGTGCTCTTAGTCATATGACATATGAAATGCAGTTGTGGTGTCTGTATTTAATTTTGTTCATCCCTGGGTCTAGTGCCTAAAGCATGTCTAAGGTCGCCGTACAGTCTAAAGTTCAGTCGACTTGGTTTGAGGATGAATATGTCACACTATTTCAATTTCACTTGTTATTTTTTGGGTTTCCTTCACACTGCACTTTGTCAGGTGGACCAAAGCTTGTGAAATACTGTGTCATGTAGCCACTCACCACTTGAAGGGGCTGCAACTGCGGTCTTTGTTCCTGCCACCCGGCCTGTTATTGCCATCTGACCCTGAAATACATAACTGGCTCGAAGTTATAAGATCATGTAGCTCAAAGCAGTTCTGAAGTTTTCTTTGCCACAAAATGATGCAAAGCTAAATTAAGACTGAGTCCTAACTGAATGCGATCATCAGATGTCGTGCAGCCTTGCACACCTGCTGTCCACATTGCATTTGTTAAAAATGTAATACCATGCCCTGTGTTTCCCCTTGTAAACAGTACATTAAGTGCTTTTACTGTACAGCTGGAGAGAGGGACGTGAAGTGCTTCACACTGAGGAGGGGTGGTCTCAAAGGCTAATAAATACACAGCTCTCTGTGAGCCAAACAAAGTTTCTTCCTCTGTTGAAAGTGGAAGTAAATCCTTTCACCCACCTAAAGAGATGAATACTTTGCAATCTCTGCCATGTTAAACAGATGAAAGACCTCTACTGAGTGAGAAAAGCCAGAGAAAACCAAGGAAATCCCTCCTGTGCCTCATCAAATTACCTCTGTCTTCGCTCCTCTTCCATACAATGAAGAGGAAAATAGAGACATGCATCGAGGCAAAAAATGTTACGCCTCATCACACAGCATCGCACTGCGTTGCTCACGGGCAGGTAGGACACTCACATATGATTCAGTGTAAATAGCCTGATTTTCTCAGTGACGCTCTCTTGCATTGTGTTCAGATCGGACATAGTGTAAGGCTGTGTCAAGGGGCACTTGCATTGTGACCAGTGCGTATGTAACAATATTCCACACTGAAGACATAAACCTGTGAAGAGAACTAGAGGCTAGTGGTGCTACTGTATGCTTACATTAGCCTCACTCTGCTTGATATTGTGAATGCTTTGATAGCTTGCTAACTGTGGTTTTACTAGGCCAAATTCAAGCCACAATTCTCTGACTTTTGGTCTGTCTGCATTGTTTGGTCCTTGTTTGGTTCAGATGGCTTTCCCACTCACCATCAGCTGAACTCTGGTTTGCTTGGACATAAACCCAGACCCACTGTTTTCAGGCGTTCACTTCTTTGGACTGCACCAGAGTTCATATGAGCTTTCACACAACCCCAAACCAATTATAGGTTCCAAAAATGAAAGCCAGAGTGTGTTTGGTTGTAACCTAATTGTTTGGGTGTAAAAGTGACCAAAATCAATATTCAAAGGAGAAAAAATAAAAAAGACAGACATTGGTCTTTAACATTTAAGAAGCGCTCTTTCACGGCAAAGGCAACTCTGACTTTCAAATTTAGATGTGCATTCCTGCTATTACTGACTGGAAAAAAAAACAAAAACATTTTTTACATTTATTGCCTGTTATGGCAATTATAACACAGACTGTCAGTCAACTTTTTTTTTTTATCAATACTGAAACTGTACCAGAATGAATTCTCATTTCTCAATTATTCTCAAACTTATCACTTGAACAATTAGTATCATACCTTTAATTTACTGACTTTGTGTTCACTCTCTAGTTTATATATATTTGATAAGTTAAAGAATTCAAATAATAACCAGTAACACTCTCTTTATCCGCGATTGTTTAATGTAAAGCTATCATCTTGTACCCACAATTAATGGCATATCATCATCACTATAGTCAAAGTCACTCATTTTTAGTTCAGTTTCTTTGAAGTTAGTGTTTGTTGTTTTCTGTGACTACCTGACCAGCTTATGGCAGGGGGATACATAACCCCTACATCCTAACATACTAAAGCTCTAAACACAGGGGCTTTGTCAAAAAAGTTAAACACTGTAAAGAATTTTACTGTAGCGTTATTTTTCGAGCCAACACAGTTTTTTGAGTAGTTCTATAAGTGGGTTAATTATGAGGCTTTTGGTGGCATCGTGTATCGCTGTGCCCTGGCTGTCGTCCGCATTGCCATCGTCTGCCTCAGGATATCTCCCCCCAGGGACAACGCTCATAAGTTCTTCTATTGGCACTCATATTTAATAGTACCATGGGCCTCTAGCAACCCAGCTTCAAAAACCCAAACTAACACTTTAATCTTTCCAATCACCTGCCTACAAGATAAGATTTTACCATTTAACGTTCCCACCTTCACCAAAGAATGTTACATAGAGACATCAGCTGTGTATAGATGAATACTAGCAGCTGATCTGCTTTAGGTCAAGAAAAGAAGGGTCAGGAAGCTTTTTCTCATCTGCTGATGGACACTTCACATCCATTATGCAGACATGTTAGCTTGTGTGTGTAGCTTTCCGTTGTGTGTGTTGTTGCTGTTGGTGGTGCAGCACAAATCTGAAAGCCTCTTCAGTGTTTTGCTGGGTGCATAAGAGATCACAAATGTTGCGTCTTTGAAACCAAATGAAGTAACCCAGCAGATGGACTGTTTCACGTATTACAGGGGATGTATTCCATGTCCATCTGGGGAAGTCTTGATTGATGGTGATTGGGAAGTGGTGATTGGTAACTCTTGGTGGTCTTTCAGCCAGAAAAATCATTCATGTTAGCACAGAATGTAATGTTAGGAAATAGTGAGCAGTGTAATGGATGAAGGAGCTGAATGACAGAGTGAGAAAGGGTTAAAGAGGGACAGTGACATGAAAAGAATGTGAGTAATAAGGAAAGGGAAGCTGAGTGGGCTTTTGTCATTGACAGGACTTGGCATCCTACACGGAAAGAAGCTACTTCCTGCTTTTCATTTGTCCCAGAATAAATGGCCTTCCGTTGCCAGGGTAACAACCCACAAGAGTTTGTCTATTAACATAAACAGACTTGGAAGTCTTTTATTCTGAATTACAAATGTTGAGAGGGAGTAAACATTGCATCTCTGAAGAGGAAGAAAGTGACATCAACATAAGTTTGAGACTTTTGCTTAAATGTCCAGTTGCACTTGAGTAACAGTTAAACATTTCACTGCCCATGTGGATAGATAAAATATTGTGATCTGACAAGTCAAGTTAAGTCAAAGTTTATTTTTGGAGCACGTTTAAAAACAACCTCAGTTGACCAAAGTGCTGTACAGGGTACAGTGTAATCAGACGCACTAAATACTAATAAAAACAGTAATGATGATAAAAAAAAAAACAGTAATGAAATATACAATGAACACAGTACTTAAAATGAGTATATCAAAACAGAAATAAAATAAGAAAGGGAATAGATAGATAGGGAATAAAAGATAAATGATAAAAGCCAAGGTTACTCTTCTAGGTAGGACTGAATGCCAAAGACAAAGAAAATAAAGTGCTCAGTGGACTGTGCTGCTCTAACCTGGGAAGGTAGGCTATTCCACAGTTTTGGGGCTGCTACCGCGAAGGCTCTGTCCCCATGAGTGGGGAGCCTGGACCGATGCACTGCCAGGAGCATCTAGTTTGACGACCTAAGTAATGTTTAAGATGGTTCTATACAGGAAAAGGAGGGTTGGATATTTCAAGTTCCTCACATTTCTTTGAACATTTTCTGAGCAGCTTCCCCCCTTTAATCCTGAGATGAAAATGTGTAAAAATGTAAAGATATGTAAGGATGGTGTACTTCACAGTATGCAGTCTTCATGCTAAAACAGTTCTAAATTTTTCAGCTGATCCACAAAGCATAACTTTTCCAGACGTTGCAGTGAGAGGAGATTTTTAGGCATGTTCTTGTGCGTACATGCAGCCATTTTCCATTGTCCGTTTGTATATTTCTGCAGAGCTTCATTGAGATTAAACTGAACAGCTGTATAAACAGTTTGTTGCAAAGCTGAATCAAAAACACAGGTTTTACACCATTATAAAGAGCTGTTGGGCCTTAAATGATTGGCACTTTGCTTCAAAGTGTTATATCATTTCAGCTACAGGCCTCTCACATGTGTGAAATGGTTTCTTCCATTTAGATGTTAATTTCTTTATCCAGAGCCTACGAAAGTGTGTTTGCATGAGAATACAGCACAGTTGAAAGCTTATACTCTGTAGTTGGCTCTGACATCATCACTCTTAAATGAGTGGTAGTGATAGCAGATATTTAGCTTCTGTGTTACGCAGGGACCCCCACTGGTAAATCATAAATCAGTGCCTGTCATGGACCAGCCAACAATTCAGTTTCAAACTTTCATCAGGCAATAACAGCCTGCCTGATGAAGGTCTGAGACCAAAACGACGCAAATAAATGAAATTCTTGGAAGTTAGACAGTGTGCGAGTCACGTTTGAACAGCATATATACATCTAAATTTAGATTAGCATGGAAAATGCCTCTTTGTTCAGAAATTGAGACCAAAAATGAGCCAAACAGGAAAGAACTTATTTTCATTTTGTCTTAAAGTTAGCTGAAAAGTCTGTAGATGACTTGAGAGACAACAATTTCTGTTGAAAGATAAATGCCATCCTGCAAATAACTTTTTGAGTGAAACTCAGTACCCTGGTGTCTGTACTTGGCTCATCACTAGCAGAAAATATAACAGGTATAAACCATAAACCTTTGGATATATTTGGGTGGATTTGTAGTGGTAAGGTTGCTGTCTGATTATTTGGCAGCTTCTCTTAGGCAGTCTCATGGAGATACCCTGCAGTTACATGAATGGGTGTGACTTGGCTGGCAGCAGCTGCATCTCCATGTGATTAAATGCAAATAGCTGAATCTGTTTATGTAAACTTGTTTAAAATGTGTGTGAGAATCTAAACTTATGTAAACTTTATCCTGTCAGCGCCCCAGTTAGAGTGAGTAGATGTTTGAATACGACAGGGGAGAGCCTGGCAGGTACATTATTTGTGGGGGTGGAGTGAAGAGGCTGTTCGTGATGAGTGCTGTTTCTTGAACTGAGACTCTTGCTTCTTGCGTCAGTGGATTATATGTTTCTCACATCCTGTTTCTATTAAAGAAAAGTGACTCTATGTGCAGAAATAATATGAACACAGGAACAGTCACCATTGTACACATTCTCCTCCTCCTCATATGCACTTTACCCTTGTGCCCTCGTACCTTATTTAAACAGAATACCTTGAGATGTGCACTGTGGCTGATAATAAAAACCTGCCATGAAGGACGTGTGTAAAAGTAATTCTAGTAATATTAGATCCTAGTGTCCTGAAATTATTTTGAAAATGTCAGACTGTCATATGTGAAAGTAGCTCTTGTGTCCTTCCTTCCCTCCTTCGCATTTGAGGTAGGAGGGGTTGAGGTGAGGAGATAAGAAAAGAAATCAAGGACACACAAACTGAACAATGAGAAAAGGCTTAAGAGTGGCCACGCTGTCACAGCTCTGTATGGAGAAAATTGATCTCCTTGTCCCACTCTGCTCATTGTCGTGTCCCTGTTCAGCCCACAGCTGATTGAAATGATGTCCTGCGGTCAGAACTGGCCTTGTTCTGTTGTGAACATGAACAGGCAGCACAGTATCATGTTACTGCAGGTTTTTCATGCTCGAGTGTCTCGCTCACTTTCTTCAGCCCTTTTTCTTCCTTCACCTACTTTTACTTTCGTCATGTCACCTGTACCACTTTCATTTCATTTACATTCAAAGTCAGATTAATATACAAAACAACATTAACTTAAAAGAAGCTTGCAAAAGTGTTGGTCTGATTGAAATCATAATCAGTCTAAGATGCTGCAAGCTGAGTGGTTCTGCTTGTATGCCCCTGAAGCATTCTACAGACCAACTGTGGACCTGTGACAGCCACTTGTAGCCTGGGGGCCACACTCAATGCAGCCCGCCAGTTTCAGAATCACAAAATTGCAAACATAAAAGTGAAAGAATCTGCCCTGGAGTATTCTGACATTACAATATCATCTCCACAGACAAAATGCATTACAGTGTGCAATAATCTTTAATGTTGACGTTTTCTATTTCTAATTCTTCAAGGGAAAATAGATTTAATTTGCTGTAATGTTTCTGTAAAGGTCCTCTGTATCTATTTGGGAGAAAAAGTAAGATAAATAAACTTAAATAACCATCAAAAACCAAGATCTTTATGACCGTTCCTTTTTTTTTTTTAGGTATTATCAGTGGGACTTGCTATAATTAATTTTTAATAAAGTAAGTAAAATTAAAAAAAGTATTAGTTTCCTCTATCAAAAAAGCACATTTATATATGTTCTTTACTGTTTTATTTCATATATATAACATATTTAACATATACATTTTGATAGAACTTATACAATTACCCTCTGAAACTGAGAATAACATTAGTGTGGATGGGAAGTTGCCCGTCTGAATGGCCTGCCATGTAGGGGTGTAATGATCCATCAATCTGGATCTATGTATCAATTGATTAAGCAACCATCCAATCAGATCGATGGAATCTCAAAAAATCGATCAACATCATTATCTTTAAGATACGCTTTTATTTTGAAATTCTGACCGGATATCCGTTTCACAGTTTCCGCCCAAGTGCGCCTCATTCTGAAGTTTCCAGGGCTCTCAAGTCTTCAGCGTCTTCAGCGTGTGACACACGCATTTAAACCTTTTCGCTCTCTCACACGCCACACCTGGTATTTCTCACTCATTAATATTTATTATGTAGCACCGAGTAACACTGCTGCATTGGAACTTGTAGCAAGACGCCCTGAGCATCATAGCGCTCAACGGAAGCTTGACATATCAGCCAATCAGAAAATAGCACTGCTGTATCAGATACTAAGATACGGTCGATCTGACCACAGAGGATACATACTGCACGCACACGACCGGAGTGCCTAATCACACGAGTACAGTAAGTTATCTCATCATTTGATTTTGTAGCGCACTGATTAATGAAAGTACTTATTGTACAAAAGGAAACAATGAGAGCTTATTCTTATTCTTCCTCCACACCTACCATTAAACAGTGAAGCAAGGTCTGATCACACTGACATACAAACTGTGGTCACCAGGCATCACATTAAAACAAAATCATCAATGTTGAGTTAGTTAATAGTTCTGATTGTGTTAAATGTGTAGTATCGTCTTTAATTGATCGAAGGCCCCTGAATCGAATCGAATTGAAATTGAATTGTGGCAGACTTTGTAATATCAGCAAATATTGTATCGTTGTCCAAATAATCAATATAATATCGTATCATCATAAAACTAGTGATTTACACCCCTACTGCCATGATGATTTTGCACACACTAACTCACCAAAGGACATGTCAAGCTGAAAATACATAATACGGGCTCTTTAAGGTCAGTAAGAAGATGGTCCATAACAACTAGCTTACAAAGAAAGCCACCCAGCCGCCCACCCACTGCACTGGAGGAAAACTTGCCTTTAAGGTGCTTGTATAACTGGGAAAAGGACAGTGGCCAAGTTAGACTGTCTAATCAAGCTGTTTCCGTAGCACAACTTAACTATGCATGTAAATGCACTGAGACAATATCAGCCTCCCTTCCTTTAAAGGGGTATGCCCCCAATCAAACCAGCTATGGAGTCTGGACACATTCTGGTCTTCTGTCTTTGCCCTGCCAGCAGTGAGATGCAGTCATTTTGCTTCGGGGATTCTCTCTGGGCTGCTATGACTCACTGTAAATACTCAACGACTTCTGCCAACAACAAAGAAAATCAGGAACATGTCAATCAGCAGCATACTGGCAAAGACTAATCTCACTCTCCAGCTGAATAATTCATAGTCAATTAGGTCTGAGAGGCTGAGGCTGTCTTTATGGCACAAGTGCATTTTCAATGATTCATTTCATGAGCTGTGCAAGGGGTCTCTTAATTGTTGTTTACTGCTCGCTGCCTGACCACATGTTATTTTTATGCTGTCGTGATTACTCCCGGCAGCGCTCAGAGTGCTTGGGAAATGAAGTCCATTAAGGGATCCTTAGAGTTGTTTTTCCTGTCAAGTGGCAAGTAACGTCTCCAGGTTCTAACTTTGCTGCACGGCAACGATAAATCTCATCTAATCTGAGGCGATGAAATGAAAGCTTTTATGATTCTGAGCTGCAGTAAAATATCTGTGTAATATTGTGCAACACTTTATTTTAATAGGATCCCTGATGAAATGTCCAAATTGCAGAGAAAAAAAAACAAACAAACACAAAAGAAGCATGAAAAAGCTGCACATTTCAGCTGACTGGTATCAAAAATACAGGTTCATGGTGTCAGAACAGGGTCAGACTTGGCTTCTCTCAGCCGCACTGAGTCTTTTTTGTGTGTTTTCATGTGTGTGGCAAAGGGTGAAAGTGAGAGGAGTAGATGCCTGTGGTCATTGCTGACATAGTGTGACAAGCTGTAAAAGCACAGTCTGAATTCTTTGGTGACGGACGACTCCTTTAACAAAAATAGTCGGCTGGATCTGAGAAAAGCTGCTGCCCTCCAGTCACACTGAGAGAGTCTCTAACTGCTCATACCTTGGCAAACACATCAACTCTTCAGATCAAATAAATATTGTCTGCAAACATGCAACAGTTAATCAGCTAATTTGGACAAACATTTAAGCCTCCACTTTGTTTATTTTTGCCCTGGCCTGGGGAGGGCAGTTTGTTTGGGCTCAGAAATTATGCAGGGAATAACAAAATGCTGAGGTTGCACCTTGAGGCCTTGAAGCTAGCTTGTATAGTTTATGGGACCTAAATTAAATTAAATTAATTATTAACAAATTAATAGAAGAATAAAGCTGTTGAACTTTTGCCTAAATCTTAATTGTGATCATTTTAATTGACATCGATCCATCCATCTATTTTCTGATTTGCTTGTCCTTTTCATTTTAGCTAACAGTGGGCAAGCAGGTGGGGGCACACACCTGGACTGGTAGCCAGTTTGACTCTAGGGCCAACATGTAGAGACAGTAGGGATGGGAACTGATAAAATTTTATTGATACCAACGCTGTTATGGATTCTGCCTATCAATTTGATTCTTTAATCGATCCCATAGATGTTAGGACTGGGTATTTCCAGCAACCTCACTACACGATACGTATCCCAATACTGAAGCCACGATATGATATGTATCCTGATACACGAAAATTGTGAACAGTGACTACGCTATTAACAGAATTCTCGACAAGTTTTCTTTTTTACAGACGGTAAGAAGATCAGTGCAATAAGGCATGCAGCACAGTAATTGTTTGACCTTGGTTACTTTGTGTTCAGGAATGCAAGATGCTAAAATCCTTATAGAAATTGAATTTAATAAGTCACCCAGCACCATAGAATAGTAATGAATGAATAACAAACTAATGAATGAACAAGGTTTTAACTCACATACACCAACAAAAGTGGCCCTGACGAGTTGAACCTATAATCCTTGTCTTGCTTGTTCATCAATGCATTTTATGGTAAGAGAAATAACAAAGTCATTTAAAAGAGAGAGTTGTCTTTAAAGACAGGAGGTGACTAAAAAGAAATGGCTGAATTGGCAGACAAAGAAGAAGCAATAGCTCTTTCACTGTTTTTGCCTTCATATAAATCAACCCGTTCATCATCTGTACCGCTTTTCGTGTTTAGGGTCAGGGCTTCAGTACTGACTCACAGTTTTTTACACTGAGTTTGAAATATGTGTTGTTTTCTCTGTGATTACAACATATGCATGTGCAATAGTCTCATCCCAGGATGTGAAGTTGAGTTACGTGACCTGAAGCACATTATGCTGACACCTCTGGGCAGTTTAATGGCAACCACAACTCACAATTTTCTTATTTCAAAGACTAATGATGAATGAAAGTCTGTCTTTTTTTAGCAAAAGCAATCAGAGAACTAAACACTATGCGTACAGAGTCTGTGTGTCCTCTCCATGCTTGTTTAAGATGCAGACAACACCACTTTGGTCCTACTCAGTGACATGATGTGCGAGGCTGGTTGAGATGTAAGGCAGATTTTCAGTCAGTATTTTCTATCTATCATTTGAACCTTGTTCTGCTTCCTTTAAAGTCTCTGATTGAATTAATGGCCATGTAAGTGTGCACTGGAGTGTATGAGAGTCACAGGCAGCTCAACACAGTGAGCTTAGTGTCATTTCAAGCTACTGTAACTGTAAACTAAATATTAATGATGTACTGATGGTTAAGATGATAATTAAGCTGATACTGATGTTTTTTTCTTATTGCATTATTTGGTGTAATTCTCCCACAATGCCAACAATTCCCTTGTGTTTGACCATGAACACAGAGCAAAGCTTTTTTTTTCTGAATTAGCAGGAAGTTGTGCCTGATATCAGCATTAAATTGTAATTGTAAATTATAAAGTAAAAAAGGCAAATATCTGGGTCCTTATTTAGAAGCTTGCTTACGCACAACAGAAGGCATACACCACTTGCAAGCAATGTTTGGGATTTCTAAAAAAACGAACTTGACAGGAGAATGTGTACACCTGCACGGCAGCGCTGACCCTGCTGTACACACAAAATCTGGACAAATGGGAAACTGCGACCCCAACAGTAAAAGGATAAAATTAAAGACAGCTTTGTGAAATTGATACATTTATGTGAATTGAATCGAACCGAATATTACACATTACACACTTCACAACACATATATATGAAGGATATATTTACAAGAACGAAGAAAGAGGGAAAATTTATATTGATGCCTCAGGGAGTTCGCGTATGCATGCACGTGCGCGCGCCCACACATTCAGCCTATATTATTGAATCAATTATGTTCTGTCATTGTAAAACAAACCTTACATGTTTTTACGAAATCCATTCACATAAACAATAAGGCGGACAGTACCCGTGTTCCTAAAATATGCCATTCAAATAAAGTTTTATATCAATAATAATTGTAATTAAAATAACATGATCATTGCATAAAACTGCTGATCAATTATGCTGCAAGACCTGTAGCTGTTCAGAAAATTAAGCAATGTTTGGAAAAAAAAGAGATGCACTCACAATGCGTAAATACGCACGGTGGCTTATCTGGCCCTGGGGCAAGGGATACTCCAACGCATTTCGTGCATCCGTGTACCCCTCCGCCTCCATCACCACAGTGCTCAGGAGGGATTTTTTGATGATCCCCACCAGCTTTTCGTCAGTGGGGGTGAGCTCCGGTGTGCCCTTTCCCCCACCTGTCACTCAGACACTCTTTCTATGGAGAGCGATACGCCTCCACTTTTATGTAGGACCATTTCTTTTTTTACTTCACAGTCCGACCCTCTGAGGCAGCCTTATTAACAGCATCAGCCACACGCTTCCACTCTTTTGCCTTTCTGGCGTTAGTGATGCCCGAACTGAGTCCACCTATCAATATCTGGACCTCACATTGACTACAATTTATTTTTTTTGCTTGGTTTTCCTCTTGGTCCATCATGAAATTGGTATCATTGAATATTCATCAAGGATGTTCACCTGACCTTTTATAGGCACCATGTGGGCGGGGAAAGGCGTTCCCACGTTCGACAACTTTCGAATTGAGTGTGATTTATAAATTGAAACAGGCATGTGCACTCTTTTATAAATCTGAAAGCTTTTGTGCACACGCATTTCCTGTGTTTACGGCGTACACCACCGATAGTGATCTTTCCTACACACGGTTTTATAAATGATGCCCCTGGAACTGATATCTGTTCAACCGACATTGATTTTTTTTCTGATGGCAGATATTTGTAAATGGACTGATATGGCTGATGCAGATGTTTAAATGACGCTGATATGCATCACTTCTAGATATAATTTTAACATGAAAAAAAAGGTTAATTGCATTGGTGTAAGAAAACAGTGAGATATATGTTTATTTGCAAAATCCTGATCAATACAGAAAGATGTTTGTACACCGTTGTCTCTCTCTACTTTTCCTACTACTACTCTGCATGTTGCTTTATGACCCCTGCACTTTGATGAAATTTGATGAAAGCATTTAGATTTGAAGTTTTGAGGAACTTTGAATACAAGTTTTCAAATTGTGATATAAATTTTTGAAAATATTAGTCATGTAAATAAAAACTAAAGCTGCATTTATTTTGTTAAATTATTTCTTAGAAAAAAAACCCAATATTAACCACAAAAGGAAAAAATAACCAATTTAATTTTTTCCACTATTTTTCAGCCCTAATTTACCCTCAGTGCTATGGGCAATTTAGAGTCACCAATCACCCGTTGAGCACATATTTAGATCATGTGATAACCTATAAGAAATCTATTTAAATAGACATTAAATACATGCAGACTTTTCACAGAATAACACCTGATGGCTGCATATTATCCCAGAAACTTTCTGCTGTAAGATGACAGTGACAAGTTGAGCAATAACACGCAGATCTCTATACATAAATGCATTATGAAATTGGACATGATTATAGTTTCAATCAATCTATTAAGCAGTAGATCTTTATTTGTGTAGCCTCAATTCATAACAGGTGTTATCTTAAGGCACTTTACAATAGAGCAGGCTGAAGACATAGATACAGGTATAAGCATGGGCGGCACGGCAGTGCAGCAGGTAGTGCACGTGCCTCACAGTGAGAAGGTTGCCGGTTTGATCCCCGTGTCGGACAGGGCCTTTCTGTGTGAGGTTTGCATGTTCTTCCTGTGCATGAGAGGGCTTTCTCCAGACATTCCGGCTTCCTTACACAGGTTGAATGGTGACTCCAAGCTGCCCTTAGGTATGAGTGTGAGCGTGAATGGTAGTCCGTCTCTCTATGTGGGTCTGTGATTGGCTGGCGACCGGTTCAAGGTGTATCCCACCTCTCGCCCAGTGACAGTTGGGATAGGTTCCAGCCCCCCAACAACCCCCGGTATAGAAAATGAATGAATGAATGACAAATGCATACATACATACATATAAATATATAGATTTGTATATACACACACGTACATCCAAAGTTGCATCCATCTAGGCAGAGACAAATGGACTAAAAAGAATTCATGATTGTGACAAACTTAATAATACCTGGATCATAAATCTGTCCTCATCATATTTGTCTCTGCTGAATATAGATTTATTCGAGGTCAGCCCTTTGAGATGTTGTATCTCAATGTCTGTATGCTTGTAAAGGTATAGTATCAATGAATGAATGATTAAGAACATAACTTTGAGCATAGAGAGAGTAAAGCACTCTCCACTAAATGCATGACAGTCACACTTTTAGCTCACAGGTCATGTGATGCAAATGTTATCTTCCCTACTTGTTTGCTCGAGATGATTTTCTTAAATTTTTCCTGCTGTGTTCTTCATTGGTTTAGCAGACTTCATGCAAAGTTTTATAAGATGGTTGTCAGTAAAAATTCCTTGTAAAGTTGAAGTGGAAAATAAGGCCTTGTGCATACACAAATACAGCTCTCTAAAATACTTGAATTTTTTTTTTTGTTTTTTTTGTATACCGGTATAAGTAAAGTCATGCTACTGTGAGGAAGTAAAGTGTATTTCAGAGACATCTTCACTGCTATGCTTTGAGCTTTGCTTTGGAACTGTGAGTGCAACAAAAGAGCAAATTCTTTAGTAGATTTAAAAACTTTCAATATCTTAACATTCCTCTGTTATGTTTCCTTATTTCTATGCATACCAGATAAGTGAATAAGCTCAACCTCATTTACTCATGTGAGTGTTTTTCACTCTCTATAATTCCTGATAAGTGAAATAAGACCCTGCAGAATCATGGCATTAACGTGTGTCTGTGAGATTTTCTGTGGCAGTATGAAGCTATCACTGTCTTTCCACTGAACTCATTTATTTGACAGGACTTCTGTTCAGCATCTGTAAAAGTAAAAAGAACAACAAAGAGAGTGTGTTTTAAGTTTTTCATGAGGACAGCGTACTCTGACTTTGTTGTGGTCTCTGCGGTACTTTCTGCTGATGGATTGCAGCTCTCATTACCACTTGTTTGTGTTCAGCACTGTTGACACCTGTTCTGTGACAAAGGTGAGTTTGAGCTCCCGTCAGTGAGGGTTGAACAGCCAGAGGCTTCCCAGCATGCGTGTGTTTGTGAGTGTGTTTACATACTTCAGTTTGGATTGCATAACACACCAAGCACACCAGACAGACAGTAAGAAAGTTTTCTTCCTGCTCTTCATCTGTTGTGGACTCTGATGTGAGTAGACTGTGTTTGTATTTCACTGCAGGCTTTGCTGCAGGGAAGAGCCTTTTATGAATTATTCTCGTGCTGCTGCTGTGTAAATACTGGTAGAAGTTCTTTATAAAATACTTTAAAATTAGGATTTTTTGATATATAAATATAAAAGTAATTAATGAGTTGTTCTCTGTTTTAGCTGCTGTGACGTCAACACTGACTCATTCTGCTCAGAGTCATCAGTGGACAGTTATTAATCAACCAAAATATTAGCAAAGTTAAATCCCTGCACAGAGAAGAATGTTGAAGAAATAGAGAGCAGATGGTGCCGACTTTGTGTTTTCTCTCCACTGTCCATCAGTCCGAGCTGATATGAAGTAACTTATGGCAGTTAATTTATTTCTGACCTTTTTTGCCATGTTTATAGCAGTGGTGCACAATATTGGATTTTTGCAGATATCCAACATGCCTATATGTACAAAGTCATTTTTGCTGATGCTGATATTGATACAGAAAGTTTTGGCCAAGAGCACAAATCTTTCTTTTAACTAAAACAGATCTGTTCCATTCATTATGACAGATATAATCCAGCCAACATTTTGATTTGTAGGCAGAAGTGGGCATTCAGAACTGATGGGGTAAACTATTATGATACATTTTTACATTTTGCCAATATTACAGACTATGTACATATATATGTATATATATAAATCTGAAAGTTTTTGTGCACACGCATTTCCTGCGTTTGTGGCGTACACCAACTATAGTGATCTTTCCTACGCACGGTTTTATAAATGATGCCCCTGGAACTGATATCTGCTCAACCCACATTAATTTTTTTCCGATGGCAGATATTTGTAAATGGACTGATATGGCTGATGCAGATGTTTAAATGACGCTGATATGCATCACTTCTAGATGTAATTTTAACATGATCAAAAATGGTTAATTGCATTGGTGTAAAAAAACAGTGAGATATATGTTTATTTGCAAAATCCTAATCAATACAGAAAGATGTTTGTACACCTTTTGTCTCTCTGTACTTTTCCTACTACTACTCTGCATGTTGCTTAATGACCCTGCACTTTAATGAAATTTGATGAAAGCATTTAGATTTGAAGTTTTCAGGAACTTTGAATACAAGTTTTCAAATGATGATTTACATTTTTGAAAATTTTAGTCATGTAAATAAAAACTAAAGCTGCATTTATATATACATATATGTGTGTGTGTGTGTGTATATATATATATATATGTGTGTGTGTGAGTGTTTGTGTGTGTGTATATATATATATGTATATATACATATAAATATTGTCTGAAAGTAGAGGCAAAAAATGTCATATCTGCAGTTAACTATCATCAGCTTTTAGGCAATTATCTGCCGAGAAAGATGTTGTTCCGAGTTTACATCCTTCACATAACTCTGTGTCAGACATTAACAATTTAGACTCATGATGCAGCTTTGTAAATATCTAAAAACAAGGTAAAACAGAAGTTTAGATGAATATGCGGGGCAGAGACAGGGTCGTATAAAATAGAAAATGCCTACTCTACTGGGTTTGCATTAAATCATGGAATAGGTCTACTGGTCCCAGTGTGCTAGGTCACCCTCAGGCCATTTGCCATGTTATGCTTAAGCTTGATTCTTTTCCTCTCCCTATTGCTATTGGAGGATCACATTATACAACACACACATCTTTCTGCAGGACACACACTGGCAGTCAGAAGAACAAAGCAATACGGTAATAAGGGATAAGCTTCTACCATATTTTTGCATATTTTCCGTCATTTTGATCAAACTCAGCCTTCCAACACTCCACCATTATTTAACATTATTCCAGAGAGCAACATCCACTTTATGTTGCATCTCACTTACTTCATGATTTCTCTCGTGTTCATAAATGTTAACTTTCTGTTAATCAGCTCCTCTTTGGAATGTCCCATGCATTAAAAACATCTTTCTCTGCATCCCTCTCACAGCCCTCTATTTGATGGAAGGTCTCCTGCCACTACACACCGCTGAGGTTCCCACCTGTGGCTCAGAGTGATGAAGTCTTAAGAATAAACTCCTCTGTGTCCCTCCTTGGCCTGACGCTTTCACCTGGCAGCTGGGAGACTTGGCTGGGAAGCACATGGTGGTCTCTCCAGCCACCAAAGAGGTGCACTGACACCCTCACCGCTCACCTTGCCTCCTCCGACAAGGCTGCCCGGCAACAACAACCACAGCGATGAGCTCTCACACTCGAACAGGTAGGATGGAAAAATAAATTAAGTGTAGTACAAGAAGAGCAGTTTTAGAACATGTTGTTGCAAATAATCCTACTGTGGGAGTGAAAATGTTTAAAATGACTGAACACTACAGCTTTGTCTTCTGGACCGTAGATGCCCAGTTTTCAGTGACGAGGGTTATGCTGAAGATAACCCGGGGGGAGACAAATTAAGCACAGTCTAACAGGTCTACTATTCCTCCAAAGATGTGCTTATACATTTGTGAGAGAAATTGTAAAGGAGCAAGTTCTGGTAAACCTCATATATGCACGCTGTAATTCCTCTGACCAAACCAAGTGAGCATGTGATATGTTGATATTACAAAAGGCAAACTAAACTTTGCTTCTGGTACCTTTTCGGACATGGTTGATAAATTGACTGCCCTTCAGCAAACACACTTAGCCTGTTCTGTTGATTTCACTCTTGTCTTAAAGGGCCCTTCAATCAACTTTAGAGTGATTGAGGTCACACTTTGGCTATATTTTTTCTAAATTTAGCATGGTACAAATTGTCAACAAGTGTCTGTGTGACTGCATGTGCCCTTGTCATCACTCATGGAAACTATCAAAACCAAAAAAGCTGAAGTAGTGCAGTGTATTTTGAGGTTTTAAATCCAGGTCAGAGATCCTGAAATGAGTTGAAGAGAAGCTGTTGCTTTTAGCTGAACATTTTTCTGGTTGCTTCAGAATTTATAACAAAGATGCTTATTTTTCAAACCCATCAACGCTATGACTTTTTTTCCCCATATAATGTTCATTTGGCAGCTATTTTACATTTAGTTTTATATTTAACATGATCATTCTTGGTAGTTTTATATACATTCATTTTATTTAAATTGATCAATGTGGGGGGTTGATGGCTTGGTCTGGTAGTTTGCTCAACCACTGATTGGAAGGTTGAGATTTAAAGCCAAGCTCTGGCTGTCACATGTCAAAGTGTCCTTGAGCAAGGCACTTAACACCAAGCTACTCCCGCTGCTCTGAACCATGGCTGAGTGAACATGAGGGTGAATGGGTTGGTGTTTCCTGTGGTGTAAAAGTGCTTTGAGTAGTGAGAAAACCTGAACAACCTCCAATCCATTTTCAATTGGCCAAGTCCATCATAACCCTGTGCAGGGTGAATCTTTATTTCCAGACATGGGAGCCAGTAGCTCCTGTATAGTTGAGTGGCTCTGTCCACTTTGAGGTTGTTAAGATCAATTTTTATGCGTTCCCTAGAACAATAACATGTTCAGTGCATACCTTCTCCAAAGGTCTTTTGACAATAACATATACTGTATGGGAAGGTCTATTCTGTCTGGATTTCATCAGTGAAACCAAGTTTTTGGGACAGCAATGCATCAGTTATTTTTCGTATGGCATCAAAGCCATATTGCAGCATGAAATAAAACAGATATTACAGCCTAATGTGACTGTCTCGGAATGGAGCAATGGAGCTTTGTTGCAGTGCTATGGCTTACAGGCTCCATCAACAGGACTAAACACTCACTAAGGGTCTCCCTGACATGACTGAGCATCTGCATCATGCATCATGCTGGTGTTTCTGTGACAACAGCACTATTTCATGCTGCCTGAATGTGCAAAATGAGGACAGACCATGTATGCACAGTCTTCTGTTCTCCTTCTACTGAGGTCCTTGTCAGACAGACTTTGGTTGTTAGTCATAAAAATAAGAAAACAGGCCATTTTGGTTTCCATTTAACAACACCAGACATCAAATTTACAGTTAAACAGATATTTCCAGTTCTTTTGGTCTTGCAGACTATGCCTGCTAAAGGACATATAATAACATTTAGTGGAATTTTTGATTTATGTTTTGGAAGTGTTGCGAACAAGAAAATGAGTCCATTAAAACTGAAGACAAGATTTAAATGTCTGTTTGCAACTTCCTCACATGTTGTGTTGTTTTCTGGCCATAAATTATATTCACACTGGGATTCTTTTTTGCATGCTCAAAAATGGATTCCCTGCAGTGCTTGACCTCAAGTCCCCCGAGTGGCCAATTGGACTCAAAAACTCTCCCTTACAAATCACAACCATGATGCAGATCTGGCTTTTCCTCTTTCTCAACTGCCGACCAAAGTGGACAAAGGGACAATTGTTTCCTCCCTTACCCATCATGCTTCAGCTTAGTCTTGGTTGTATTAAATGGAATGATGTCACTACCATTGATTAAATCCTGTGGTCCTGTGTGGCACAATCTGGGTTACTGGCATCATTTTCTTTTCTCTTGAACTGTGAGTAAGGACATTGTGTGGCCTCGGCCAAATGCCGTGCGTCAGAAAGGATGTTTTAGGTCATCCTGATTGCTTTTATTTTCTTCTCCTTTCCCTTTTTTCCTGTTTTACATTGTGTTATGTAAGTGGAACATTGGATTGGGATAATGCACTTCCCTTTTTCTCATTTCAGATTATTTTATTGCTCTCTTGTGCTCAGCTTTTATGTGATTGTCCCTTAAAACTTTTCACATTCCTAAAACAACCTCACAGTGTCGTTTCACTTGTGTTCTGCATCAGTACTAAGGTATTTTTGTCATTTTCTGGATTATTTCACTGGCGTCATCCAACTTTCTGTGCTTTTGTGGCCAAGAATGACAGTGAAATAAAGGAAAATGAGTCCAAACCTAAATCCACAGTTATCAGTGCAATCTTGACTCACTTTTTAAATAAATTGAGAAGTTTTTATGTCCCTATGTTGTCAACCACTGCGGCTGAAGCCATGTTTTCAGGCCTGTATCCCTATAAGTCCATTAAACTCAGTAGCTCAAGGTTCTTTGGTGGATTGTCTTTAAACTTTGCACGTCTGTCCACTCTGACTTGAAAATTGACTGATAAGATTGTAAAGGGCGACCAGTCTCATGTTCATCCTTAGGTGATATAAAAAATATTTCAAGAGTTGTTTGAGGAACATTACTTAAACTTACCACAAATGTTAAATCAGAGTCAAGAATGAAATTATTAGATTGTGTTAGTCAAAAGTCAAGGTTAGAGCCTAATGTAATTCACTTTCTTGTGAACGCCGTATCTCAATGTGACGTTGATGAATTTTCTTCAACATTTGCAGAAATGCCTTGTTTGAATCAAGGACACACTGTGGATTTTCGAGGACATGGTTCAAGTTAATTGTGATTATATATTGTTATTATTTTTGCTTCTGAACATATCTGAAGCCTTTTTTGAGGGATTTGCTTCAGACTTTGCTCAAATATCCATATGGACTTAGGGGTGACCTGGTTCGACTTAGATTAAAGATTAAAGGTTAAACCCAGTGGAGCCTTATGATCTTCCCCTGCCTGACATTTTTATTCTTTGCTATTTTAATGATATTTCAAGAATGTTTTGTATGATTTTGTTGAACATTGCACAACTGCTCACTCAGACTAGAGGATAATTTGATAAGATTTGGAGGTCAAAGGTCATTAGGCCCTTTGATCATCACTTCTTGTGAATATCTCAGAAATGCTTTAAGGCATTTCCTTTAGAATTTGCACATATATTCATTATGGTGCAGGGGTAAAAATTCTAATTTAAAATAACATTTCTATCTTTAAGATTTAGGTAACAAACCCTAATGTTCACACTTTGATTGTAAACAAGCTATCACAAGAACACTTTTAGGAATTTTGTTTAACATACCACAGATGTCCTCAATTACTCAAGGATGGAATTATTAGATATGGAGGTCAAAGACCAAGGTCTTTGTCCCTCACATACATCACTTGCATGTGAAAATAACACCTTAAGAATGCTTGGAGGATTTCCTGTCAAACTTTGCACAAATTTTCACTCTGATTTATTTTGATCCTCAGTGAAACATCAAGGTTCTGGAGCCCCGTTTTTCATCCTTTGCTTTGAACACATTATCTCATAAAACACTTTGAAGAATATTTTAATTCCAGGACTTTTGGCCTGGGGTTCTCCAGTGCTTGCGAAAGAAATATCTGTTTAAGTTTGTTGGCTTTTGAACATAATCATAAAAATGTTAAAAAATCTTTTTTTTTCTTAAAACTATGCACAAGGTTTCACCCTAGCACAAGACTGAAATGATTTAATATTTGACCTAAATTATCAAGGTTTATGCACCTCATGATTGTTCTCTTTCAGTTTTTTTTTAAATGTACTCTTCACAAACACCAACCCAGTGCTTCTTGACCCATAACTGTACTTTCACAGTATGGGTGTCCCGATACAACTTTTTCACCTTCGATACGATACCGATATTGCAGCCTTGACTATTGGCCAATACCGATATTGATCCGATATGATATCAGCAGGAATCATACATACTTTTATTACTTATTTTGTAGAATGGACTTTAAGAAAAGAATTGATCAAGTGAGATTACTCAAACAGAGAACAGTAGTCAGCAATAGTAGGCATGAGAAAAACTGACCCATTTCTTATTAACCAATGGGTTGAATAAAATTTTACCTTAAAAATAAAAGTAAACTACAATTAAATAAAATAAATAAAAACATAAATTAGAAGACCCTGATAAGTAACCTCAATAAATCCAATAAAAACAAAAACATATAGTTTAAAATTGCAAAATAACTACTTTGTTTAACTTAAACATAAGAATATTCTACAACTGAATTAAATAAATAAAAAATAAATTAGAATATACTGCTTGTATCGGAGAGCCAATAGCCTATCAGAGATTTGAGATGCAGGCCGATATAATCCGATATTTGTTTTTTTGCTGATATCGGACCGATATCCGATATCAATATCGGCTCAGGACACCCCTATTTCACAGTACTGCAGTAAACAGATTGCGCACCTGCACTTCCACTGAATAGCTTGACCTCCCACCATTTAAGTTATTTGGAAGACCATTTTATTTCCCTCAACCAATGCATAAACTTAACCCCAGTTTTTGAAAACAGATGTCTTAATGAAGACAAATTTTCCATCCACTACACTAAAATGAAAAATAGTGGCAAAAAGTTTGATTGACATTGGATATTAAGCCAAAATACTTCTCCTGCCAGGCTTTTCTCTACCTTGAGTAGCTCTGAAATTAAGAATGAAGCTTTCACTACTCAATTTGCCCTCCTCTTAGCAGTTCATTTTCCCCTTGTCGCCCTCCTGTCTGTGCAGTGTTCCTCAACCCTTTTTCCCCCATACATGACAGATCATCATTTCCCATTCTCAAACCACCATTTTCAAGCACTGAAGAGGTCTTTTGTGTGACTTAAACTTGGGTGGCAAAGGCTGGCATGTTGACATGCTACTTGGCATTTTGGAACTGGGTTTATGGCCTTGGAGCCGGAGCTAGAACACACACACAGACAAACTCTCTCATCCCAACAAGACTCCCCTCCCTTCCTCGCCCCTCTCCTCTCCAGCGGCAGTAATCGGTGGCAGGTCCTGGCTAAGGGGGGATCTTGCGTCAATAAATCGTCATGCAGAGCGACTCCCCCTGCCTGGAACACAAACACAGAGGGGCCGTCTGCTGCCGGAGGCCTTGAATAGCTTGTTAAACCCCTCTGAAGCCTGAACGGTCTGACCAGAAAGAAAACTCATGCTGAGTTTAGTAGATGTCAGTATTGTTTACAAGTCTTAGCTGGTACTTTATTTGTCGGAGCAATCCAGACCACTTCTTCATCCTGAACTATTCATGGTGCTCTAGTTGTTGTTGGCTGAAGGTTGTGCATAAGCTAGAAGCCTTTAGGGAATCATTATTTTTTCTTGCCTGCTACTGTGTTTGTAGATTGAGACTTAGAATCCCCCCTTTCCCAAGTGGGTTTAGAAAGAATCCCACAAACTAGAGTTTTCAAGTCTTCTGGGGCTTAAAGGAATTAGTAAAAACATACTTCACAGATGTTCAATTATGCTTAGTTGTGAAACATGCAGGCATTACATGATTTTAAAATAATAACACCACACAGTAAGTGAAGGACAGTGAATTTACTCGCAGTCAGGAAAAGTTGCCTCATTGCTTTACTCTGTAGATACAGTAGTCTTACTGAACACAATGATTTAGTCCACAACTGCTTTTTTCTACTGGCAGCACTCATTTCATTGCAAGACAAATTTAGTCTAGTGTTCCAAAACTCTGTTCTGAGTGTAAAAATGCACTCTTCATAAGTGTCGTTTTGGTGGCAGTAATCACATCACCTTCAATAGAGTGGTGCAGGAATGAGTCTAAAAACACTGGAGTGAGTTTGCATTTAGCACTTCCTGGTTCCCAAGGCTGAAAGTATATTGGATTTTAGAATAGCTTAATGGGTAAATACCTGAAATAGGGTTTGTGATGAACACACATAGATTTAAATGTTTAGTCTAAGATAATAAGATGCATCTGATGTTGCTTGCTTTAGAATTTTAAAGCGTTGCTTTGTCTTTAAAAGGATGGTTGCTTAGGAACTGCCAACAAATACCTCATAAAAGGTCTGGCACCCTAATGCAAGCATTTCTGATTGTTTTTTAACAATCAGTAATTCATACACAATTATCATAATTATGAGGACCAACTTGATCAGCTCATTTGACTACGGAGAAATTATTAAACAAGAGGTTTCAGTGTGGTGTTATATGCTGGAGATATTGTAGCTGCTTATACAGTATGCTGAACTCCCACGGATTGTGTTTAAGCTTGAAAAAAAAATAGGTTTTATTCATTTGTCAAGATTGTCTCATTGGTGGTGCACGTTTGCAATTAAGACAATGTGAATCTACTCACAATGAGGTACCAATATATGCTGTTATGGATTTGGATTAGTTTTGTCTTGTTGTCTTTGAGCTGAAGCATAATGGGACTAGGGGCTGTCTGACAGAGGCAGAATAAAGTACAAAAAACAGTGCCTCTCAGACAAAAGAATGTAAACACACCTGGGGCTGAAAAAGCTTTTGGACAAATTAAATACAGTAGTCTCTTTCATGATATTTGTAGTCACTATTTAAATGAATGAGAAAACCTACTTTTCATTACTGAGGCAAATTACTTTGGTGAATCAGTTGTAACATTTAGGCCACGTTTACATGACAACATTTTCACCAAAAACGGAAAAGTTCTTCCTTTGCACTTTCAAAGATGATCTGCGTCCACATGGAGACCAGATAAGGACTGAAAATGCTGTAGTGTGCATGCCAGTCCAGTAGATGGCGATGTAGGTTTGTAGAGAAACAGTGGTGTTACAACACATGTACAAAGAAGAAAAAATTTTCACAAACAACAATGGTGAGTGGACGCATGAAGACGCAGGAGTTTCTTGTCTGGACAACAAATCTGCCTGGATAGTTTTGTCTGGATAACAAACCGAGCACAGTAAGCAGCACACATGTTACTAGGTAGACGGCCAAAGCTGTTGTTGTTCCTGGTGTGTGCACGCAGCCTTCATGTGAAAGAGTCATGTGCGTTTTCTAAACTCTCCACTCTGGACCCTGTTTTCAAAAGTTTGTGGATTCAGGCACTCCAGGCACCGTTCTTGTGTAAACGGGAGGCGAAAACGCAATGAAAACTCTCGGTTTTGGGCTGAAAACGGAGTCGCGTAAACACCACCTTAAAGACATACTTTTTATCTACATATCAATTATTGTCATATGTTGTATACATCCAGTGAATAAGACTCTAATGGTCATCAGAGGCATGCGAAGAAGATTTTCACAAGCTTTGTAGCACTACTCAGTAGGGCTGCTCAATAATAGCAAAAATCATAATCACAGTTTTTACAGTGAATAGTGACATTACGATTATGAAACACGATTACTCACAAGTTTTAAAACATGTACCACATGATTTTATTGAACATATTTGCTTTGACACTATCATTTAGAACATTAAAGATTCACCAATACATAGAAATATAATTATGTATTTATATGTTTATACTTGTGAAAATACAGATACTTAAAAAATAGTGCTTTAATCATGGAAAAAGAAGTTAAACATGTAGTGGCACAGTAATCTATTAATCTTGATCACTCAGTTTTCATAATTATGGAAGAATTTTTTGGGAAGGATGCATCCAGGTTATTTTAACTCAGGACTCTCTCAGTCTAAATTAGAGGTCTCCAAACTTTTTCCATTAAAGGCAGCATACCAAAAAAACCAAAGAAATGCATGATCGGCCCTTGGTCAGGATACAGCAGAGAGGGAAGATGGATCATCTCTGCATTCAGAAACAAAGCAAGAACAAACTACACAAAGCTGACAAACTTTTGGGAGTGTTGGTGTTTTAAAGATGATGAAAATGATTGGCATGGTATGCCTTGTAAACCTGAATATGAGAACCAGATTGCATCGACAGTCGTGGTAATTGGTGCTTTTTGCTGCCATAATCCATTTGTTTTTATTTATTAGCTAAGCAAATGCTTCATGATCAAATGCTGCCCAAAATAAATTGTACCTTTTGGAGTTTGCTAAGGCCCATGGTAATGAGCCCAGGCCTCATTTGGACACTGGGCCATAGTTTGGAAACACCTGGTACAGTATAGTATTCTTTTTACACCCAGTGCTGTTCAATCCTGTAAACAGACTTCACTCAACTTGGTTTGCCCATGTGTTTTCTTCCATCTTATCAGTGTTGGATTAATTGACATTTTTCAACAAAATGCAAACAAACAGAAGTAGAGCCGTGGAGCTCAGTAAGAGTGTGGGCAAAAGAAAACACCTAAAACACTCTCACTCACAGGATTTTGGAGTTGGTCAGTTTGTGGTGTGTTGCAGTTTTCTTTCTGTCTGTCGATGCTGCAGTGTAGTGTTGAAGTACTGACGGGGAGCTGCTGCGAGGACGTGGTTTTTAAAATAAACACAAGAATAGCACCTCCTCACTTTTTCTGAGTCTCATTCAGACTGCTGATCCTCGGCAGATGGTTGTGAATTATTCATGTCAAGTTTTTGGGACGAGCACGACCATGTGTAGATTTTTATCCCAGAGATTTCTCACTATCGGAGAGGAGGGGAGCTGTGATTGAGAGGGCTGACAGCACAATAAGAGCTTTACAAAAGATGGTGGAGTGTAAGCAGCTAATGCCAGATAAGACTGTTGTTATTGTTTTTTCCCATTGTGATCAATGGAGTGTTGGGATATAATTATGCAGGAGCCAAGTTTCTTTTTATCACCACTGACAGTCTGTTTTGTTTTTGTTAACTTTGAGTCTCCAGAGCAGGGTTACTTAATCTCAAGTTCAACAGGGTCAGGTTTTAAAATATGGGAGGGGGGCAGATATTTTTTGGAGCATCCAAAGTCATTTTCTCTAAAATTGCAAAAAGCACATTTTAAATGAATGTGTATTATTGTAGAAAACTTCAAATATTTAAAGGAAACAGCTTTGATTACTTTTCAGGCACATAGTGTTGAATGAGCATTATCACATTTTCCCAAATTTGACTCTTCTGGTGTGTAGCTGCAACAAGCCATGCTATTCCTCCCAGAAACATTTGCCATCAAAAAATCTGAAGTAAATGAAAAGTTGTGCCATTTGAGTTTTGTCTGTGGATTTATCAATAGCTTCAGACATGAGTCTGAAGTTCATCTAATGCCAAATCCAAATGTAGGCAAGTATTTTTGAAAACCAAGGTTCTCCTCTGCTATTAAAACAGTAATGCTGTCCGCTTAAGTTATGTTTTTAAAAACATTTTTGAATGTACATCAATCAATAGCGCTGGTTTGCTTCAACTCTGCGTCAATATCCGATTGACCCCAATCAGGGAAACAAGCGCTTGGAGTCACCATGTTATTTGAAAACACAGTGGAAATAGTGGAAATGATATTGATGCCTACAGCAAATCAACATCAGGCAGGAAACATAACCTGCTGTTTACGTGTTGCTCTTCCTGTTATCTCATAAACCCACAGTTACCACATGAAGTTGTGGTTCTCTTGTGATCATTAGATCTTGTGCCTCAAGCCTCCAGAGATACTCTTCCTGTGAGCAAGGATATACCTTGTTGATGCAAAGTCACTGCACAGATGGACAATGTAGAAATTAAGGATACGTCTTACTGATGTAACAGTTTAACTTGTGACTATGTTAACAGATGTTAATGGGCCTTCTCTGCAAACGTTTCTTTGTAGGAGTTTAAGCCAACACATAACAGATAAGCTAGTGCTGTAAAATGTCTGTGACACAGATCTGTCTTGCGCAGGTTCCTTTTTGAACAAAATAATAATATTAATAAGAAAAGTATTAAAACAATATATTGCAGAAGGGAACTATTTAAAACAATACTGTTTTTTCAGTACTGTTCAGCCCTGGTATTGATATATTCATTTTGTTCTTTTTGGTATCTGATGTAGCTCAGTAGATATGTCTTGGTTTGACTTGTAAATGAAGAAACTTTCACAAAGAATGCCATAAAAACTAGATAAAATTGGCACAAACTAAACCATAACACAAGTCAGACTTTGAGTTGGTACAATAAATCTGAAGATGACGTTTTGCAGAAAATCTTGGTGCATATTATGGACATGATTATATGCATTTGAATGCATTTAACACTGTGTGGACAGAATTATTGTTTTTTAATGGAGAAGGAAAACCTCCGCTTTTCGGAAGTACCATATGGGTGTGTACATAGCCTTGATTATTATGCTATCAAGTATAGGAGCGGAAGTTGAAAACCAATTCCAGTGGAGAATCAATTACAACTTCCTAAAGGAATTAATTTCACTTACCTTTATGCTTAACAATTCCCTTGCTCTCATTAGAGGCGGTAGAAACAACAAAACAAAACATCAAAGTAGTCAGCGGTAATCATGGCAGCCAGGAGACAGACAAATCTGAGGCTTGATTTTAACATTATATCAAGCCAGCCGCACAACATCCAGTGTCTGTGTGAGTTTAAACAAAGGTGTAAACATCAGCAACTTGCAGAAGAATTCATCCATGCAGCAGAGTCATTAAAATCATGGGTGTCATGTGTTTGATGTTGTTGACACAGAAAACCTGTGTAAGCAAACTTTTTTAGAAACAGCATATTCACAGGAATTGATAAAAGAATTGAAAATTAATTCAACTGATATACAGAATCAGTAATGGAATTGATATTGATAATGTTTATGAATTCCCAAACCTGATCAGGTGACAAAAATGGTAAGATTCAACAGCACAAGTAAACTCTAGTCTGCTAAGCATGTCTGACTGTTTTTTAACATAACCACCTGCACATTCAGTCAGTGTAAGATGGCTCACTTACATGCAACCTTTCTACACACTGTATGCTGCCCCAATCATCCATATTAATAATTAAACTGTCAGTTTTATGGACAGTAACCTTATGATGCAAAACTCTAAATATGGGGCTGACTTTTTTTTTTTTTTTTAACATTTTGCCCTGTCACTTTTGGGGCAAATGTCTTAAATTTCTCACTTTTTGGGTCAAGTTTCCCCTTTAAGCAAATCTTAAGCATATCATTTTTGCCTCAGCTCAAGCAGAGTAATAGTGTGCATTGAGTAACCAAATTAAATCTGAAGTATTAGATTTAGAGGTAATCAAAGCTGCAGCCTCCTGCCTCTGAAATAGGAGTTTTAAATTTGCTCACATGCCCTCCCTACTCTTCTGTCACTCTCTTTTCCTATCTGTCTTCTTTTCTCTCTGTCTCTCAGTTTTAATCAGTAACCGTAATAAGGACTCGCAGTGGGAGCTATCAAAAGCCCTGGCGTGCTGGATTAGAAGAGAGTGGCTGGTGTCTGGGCCAGGCCACTGGAAAGTGAAGCATAATCTTCAAAAAGGGAGCTTAACCCCTGCTGAACCATGCTGAGGATTCCTCATTTTCTGGGACCATCGTAACAGAGAAAAAAGGCTCAGGGAATTAATTGATGTTTTAGTCTTAATGTTTGGAAAGTTGTCTAAAGTCATCTAAACTTAGAGTCAAAATGAAGTTTAGCACTGAGTTAAATTAGAAGTTTTAGGATGAGTGATTTAGTAGTGCTGAGTGCTCACAGCTGCACCCACAGTTACTGCTGCTATCTAGTGATTGTCCAGAGAGCCAAAGGGACACAATAGCACTCTTCTCCTATCTCTGTTTGATGCATTTGAGTGCTGCACAAATGTTATTGTTCTCATTTATCCTTGGCGCTGCAAAAATCTTCCTCAATGGAACGATGGATGGGAATGAGAGTTGAAGCAGACTAAACAGAAGCCCTTTTTAAGAGAACAATGGAAGCTGCTGAGGAGAAATAAGATTACTGCCTCATTATTGTCTTCCTCTCTGCACTTTTTTCTCCAGAATATTCCACTCAAGTAATCTCATTGCCAGATGAAACAAGTGTGCAATTTAGCCTTCAGAAGAATTTATTTAGCATTCAAAGCTTTACTTCAGCCGGAACAGTGGCTTACAATTGAATTATAGTTTTGTGCTCAAACTGCTGGGTATGTTTTTTTGAACTGACAATGATCCACTGATCTACTTTTTGTGGAGTCATTATTAAGTGCGTAACAACTTAATGGTTGTTTTGCAATCCAGCTTAGGTAATATATTGGATTTTCAGTTTTCAGGCTTTTATGCCTCTATTCAAACAGGCAAGTTGACAGAGATGAAAAATAGGCAAAGAGATTTTTAATGACATACAGTAAAGGGTCAAGAGGAACGATTTTTACCCAGGTCTACTGCTTTAAGGAGAACAGCCATTTTATCTGGAGCAACCAGACAAATCCATAAGGATCCACCTTTGCTGGGGTCATATATTTCCCTAATATCTGATATTTAACAGTCTGTGTACTAAGGTTGTTGGTTTTTCAATACCAGATTTTAAAATGATATGATGCCATACATTTTCCAGTCATTAGTATCAGAAATATCAAAGCTTACACAAAAACAGATCTAGAACCATATTTTTTAACCCAGGGCTGCAAAAATCAATGGGTGGGATTACACTGCCTGGCCAAAAAAAAAGTCGCCACCTGGATTTAACTAAGCAAATAGGTACGAACCTCCTATTGGAGAATTACTGCTTGGGCAATTATCTTTCAGCTGGCAACAAGTTAATTAACTCCAGCTGATGCAATGAGTAGCTTCTCATTTCTTAAACAACCATGTGGAAAGACACATCCTGTGGTCGTGGAAAAGATGTTAGTCTGTTTAAGAAGTGTCAAATCACTGGCATGCATCAAGCAGAGAAAAAATCTAAGGAGATTGCAGAAACTACTAAAATTGGGTTAAGAACTGTCCAACGCATTATTAAAAACCAGAAGAATAGTGGGGAACCATTGTCTTCAAGGAAGAAATGTGGTTGGAATAAAATCCTGAATGATTGTGATCGGTGATCACTTAAACGTTTGGCCAAATCAAATAGAAGAAAAACAACAGTAGAACTCAGGGGTATGTTTAATAGTGAAAGTAAGAGCATTTCCACATGCACATTGCAAAGGGAACTCAAGGGATTGGGACTGAACAGCTGTGTAGCGTTAAGAAAACCACTAATCAGTAAGGCTAACCAGAAGAAAAGGCTTCAGTTTGCTAGGGAGCATAAAGATTGGACTCTGGAGGACTGGAAGAAAGTCATGTGATCTGATGAGTCCAGTCCACCCTGTTCCAGAGTCATGGGAGCATCAGGGTAAGAAGAGAGGCAGGTGAAGTGATGCACCCATCATGCCTAGTGCCTACTGTACAAGCCTGTGGGGGCAGTGCTATGATCTATGACAAATCTTGTGACATTGCAGAAGCTTATCGAAACAATGCCACAGCGAATTTGTGCGTTGATCAAAGCTAAAGGTGGTCCAGTGAAATATAAGAGTGTGTGACCTTGTTTTTGGGTGGCGACTTTTTTTTTGGCCAGGCAGTGTATTTTCAAGGACCATTTATTATTTTTGTTAGAATTCTTTCCCATGGTATTGGAACAGTTATTGGATATTACATTTCTTCACCAGTATTGTATTGTGACAACCTAACAGCAGTATGTTGTCTTTCTGTCATTTTTCTGGCTAGCTTTTTGCAGACTGATCAGAAATGTGAGCCATCACGAAGCTTCAACACACCAGACGTGCTGCTTGAAGTGCTTTATTTAAATGACACTCCCCCACCCACGTACCCTCCCCTCCAAAAAGAAACATTCTGTACATTTATTTTAATGGGCCTGCAGTAGCAGTTTGTGGCCGTGAGATGCTACCAATATTCTTTGTTCTTTCCATAGGGTTCGCTCAGTGCCCTTTGTCTTTGTCCTGATTTTAAGAGCGTTTTGGCAGCGGGGCAGCCACCGTGAAGCAGAGCCACTGTTGTTACTAGTGGCGAGCAACTGCATCACAGTTTAGACTGAGCATTTGACAGGTATTAAGGGCCTGTGTTGGTAAAATATTAAGTGCTCACCTACTAATTAACAGGAATATAGCAGTAACCTAATGTTACTCATCTTGTAGAGTTTGGAATCAAAAAACAACCCCAGTTGAAAATGCAGACAGAAAATGCAAAGGTATCAATGAATGAATCAGTGATAAATAATTGAATCAATAATGAGAATCAAGAATTACTTTATTATCAGTAAAAGCATGTCAATACCCATCCCTACCATCTCATTCAAAAGCTACAGTATTCCATCTAGCTTGTTAAACAAGAGGAATTAATTGTTTCATTGCAGAAAGCTGTCAGAAACTGAGTTAAAGTGGTATGACACAGTATCAAGGTTTCTAACAAAGCTTTCCAGGGTGCAAACTGCAGTATCCAGGATTTAGATGTTGAGATATGCTGTTCGAACACACAAAAATAAAACCTGGATACTTAAAAGAACAGATCATTGCTCAAGCTAGTGTAAATAAATAGTCAGTGTTTAGTTTCAGTGACAGTAAAGATGACACAAATAGGCCATTGGACTTTTTGTATCTAAATATGATGACCTGTTTCACTGTTAATCTTTTACAACAGTGATTTTGGTTAGAAGTTTCTAAATCAATGCATCAGTGGTTTTGCATTCATGCTGAGACCACACACAATCCACCAGTTGACCGATTCTTCTTCACAGCACTGAGAATAGCCCAGATGTCCCGTCAGTAATAGATATGGAGATTAAGACATCTAAGACCTTGAAGATTAACCCATAAGGACCCACATCTGCTTCTCAGCTTAGAGACTGGATGAAATGCAAGAGGTCACGTTCCCTCTGTCATTGTCTCTAAGTCCTCTGTGCATCACACAGTCATTCTTTAGTAAGACAGAGAAACCTAGCTCTGCTGTATTTCTCATCTTGCCAAGAGGTGAGAACTGCTGCATGGGTTCAACAGGGGACAGTGGAGAAGAGGGAGGTGGGTCAGGTGGGTCTCCGAGGTTGTAATCCTCCTGCCTCTATGAACAAAACAAAATCAAAAGTTCCCAGAAGTTACACAATCCCTGTTAGGAAGGGCTCAGTGCACCCTGGGTCTCCCGGGGCAGAATGAACTTTTCCAGGCACTAATCCGAGGATAAGCCCTGAAACGGAGGCCTGCAAACTCCACTCTGTGTGCTGTAGTGGATTGAAAATACATGAAAAAAGCCCCATGGAGCTGTTGTGTTTGCTACAGTAGTTCACCTTCCAGACTGACTCAAATTAGAGTCTGAAAACCCATCCCCTGCTCACGTCAAGACATGGCAGGATACACTATCTAGTCTAAAGGTGCGTTCACACCGAATGCGACTTGAGCGACCGAGATCGCGTTGCCCACCCAAGTCACGTCGTCTAGCCATAGCTAATTTTGTCACTGCCGCTTAGTGATGTCACGCCTGTTCGAGTTTCAAATCGATCATAATATATCATATAATAGGATGTTTTTGCTGACATTATTTCAACTGTGTCCTTTTCACTCACCTACCAACCACAAATGCAGCTGCAGCTGATGGCCCTGCAGCAGCAGAATCATCTGCGAGTTCTCTGCCGTCCCGTCTAGGTGGAACTAATGTAATCACAAGCTAATGTTAGTGACACAGACATGGATTGTCACTCTGTGAACAGGAATTAAAACAGTCTGTGACGGATGTTGTCACACACCCACACAACGCTGATTGGCTGTTGCGGCGCGACATCACCTGAGAAGTTCAAATTTTGCAACTTTGGCAACCGAGCACCACGACCTGGTGGTGCGTCCTAAGCGACCCCAGAGTTCCCATCTGCAGCAACAGAGACGCCGCAATATGCCTCCCAAGATGCGACCAGGTCGCCCAGATCGCGTCAGTTGCATCGCATGAGATCTGGTCACGCCTGGTCACGCCTGGTCACACCTGGCCGTGCCTGGCCACAGCTGTACATTGACTTTGCATGGAGAGTGGTCACTGAGGTCACCCAAGCTGCGTTCGGTGTGAATGTACCTTAAGAAACAACAACAACAAAAACTCTTCAAGCTTGAATTTATATATGTTGTATGCTTCCAGGGTTGTCACGGTCAAGCATTTCTGGAAGTGATTTTCTAAATAACACTGTCTAAGTTATTAAAGAGTGAAAATTTGACAAAGTGATCCCCTCTCTATGCAGGCAAATGTAAGAGAAACATTTCAGAGGCGAGATGGGGTCAGTATAGTTTTTCACAGTGTGTTACTTTACAGTTCAGTATCTTCGCTAAGTATTTCCATTCAAACACATAAATCAATAGTATTTACTTTACCTTATTATACCCACACAAAAAACATAATTAATATTCTGATCCCCACCTGATCTTCATTAGATAAAAAAACAAGGTGGAGGCTTATATACATATTCATTTCAAAACTCAAACAAAAGATTTATGTCCAAAATCACAATGTGAAGTTCTAATAAATAAACAACGTCTACATTAAAGGTTAACCAAACACAGCTAACAGATGCCTCAGCCTTCTGTTCCTAGCTGACAGGATTGGCACCCAGTGTGGTCATCTGCTGCTGTTGCCCATCTGCTTCAAGATTTGAATTGTTCATTCAGAAAAGGTCTTCTGTATACATTGGCTGTAACACGTAGTTATTATTTTTTCTTTTTTCTGGCCATTATATGGACACCATAGAGGTGCTTGTGACAGTCCCAGTCGATCAGCACTTTCTGAAATACTCAGACTTTCTGGTCACTCAAATCTCCCTTGCTGTCCATTCTGATGCTTGGTCCAAACTTCAGTAGGTTGGTCTTGTCTATGCCTACTTTCCTATATAAGTTAAGTTACTGCCATGTGACTGGTTTATTAGTTATTTGTGTTTACCAACAGTGGAGCGCCTAATAAAGTGTCAGGTGAGTGTTGATGCCAAATTTAGAATTTTTCAACCCCTAACCTTCTCATACATTTTTTTCTCGTATCAAAAGATTCATCTGCAGCATGAAGTTTAATCTTTAAAAGGTTGTCTTATTTTCTTCATAGCAACCCATTTTTCTGCCACAAACTAACAGCTCTGTCACAACACTCAGGCATCAGGGTGCTTAAGATTGGCTCCAACATATTGAGTCTTTAAATGGGTTCCTTTACTCCTGGGTCACTCTATAGACCCTGATTGGACACACTCTTCCTCTGACCCTGACCTCCTTATCCCCCTTTCTGCACACCAGGTGTTCAAATAACTGATGAAATTCAGTCTGTACTGTAGCAGGAGACCAATGCTAATCAGCCCCAAGCGGCGAATGACTGGAGTGCCTGAGATAGGGGAAGAGGGCTTCAAACCAGGAGTTTTTCTGGATTTATAACTCTAATTCAGCTGGGGAAATCAGGCTTGTTAAAGTGAGCGTATTATGTTCCTCACTAAGAGCCTTCTACTCAGCAAGCCTTTGAACTCCTACTGCTCTACTGGAGCTGCTCAGCTGCCAACTTGAGACTCCTGTGGTTGTACTTGGCAGCTTGTACGTGTGAATGTGTGTAATTTGAAGGTCTTTTTTTAAAGCATGCCTGCTTAGTAAACATCCCTTAAATAAATGACGGTAAAAGGCCTTTCTAATAGTGTTTCTAACTTAATTGTGCAAAAAATGACCTTGATTCTATGAGTTGTTAAACTTGCAGGGAAAAGTCAAGTTCAAGTTTTAACACTTCACTTTCTACATGAAATCGAGGCCTCAGCAGATGATTAAAAAGTCTTTAGAGTCATGAAATTTATTATTGAATGTCTTTAAAACTTTCGGAGAGGAGGCATTCAATTTCATCGAGCAGAATAAATGAACATATTTGTTTGGCGTGTTTCTTTTCTGTTTTTCTTGGTTGTTTATTTGTTCAGCCTGAATGTTTTATTTGACCAGTTTTCTATTTCTGTCAGTGATTATTATGGCTAGCACTACACCAAGGAATGACCTACAGTATAAAAAGTCAAAGCAGTTGAACATGATCCCATTGTTTTGGCTAAACATTGTTGATATTTTGGACTTCGGTTGACCAATGAGATGGAGTTGATGCAAAATGTCAAGTTTATGTTACAAGTATATTTAGCCTCCTCGCTTGACTTGCAAAAACCTGTGAACTTTGAAACAGTGCAGTGCAGAGGCAGTTATTATACTTGTCTTTATACTCATCCTTAGAATTTCTTACCATCTTATATACCTGCTTCAGAAAGGTAACGGCAAGATAAAAGATCCAATAGAGTTTAGCATTACAGGCTCATGCATTTCCAGGAAGGAGATGGAAATGCATTGAGCTTATTGACCACAGTAAATCATTGACATCAGTAAAGTGTAGAACTACAACACAGTAGATAACACCGAAATTAATTCATGCTCTGATGCTTCAAGCTGTCAATTTTTGTACATAAAGTTGCCTTAGATGATACTTTCTCAAATAGTGGATTGTGACCCCCAAGAGGGGGGGCATGAAGAAAAGCAAAAGAGGAGAGGCTGATCTAGGCATGAAGAAATGATCAAACCAGTACCTGGGTCCTCTGGAATCTTGGTGTGCCTCCCCAGGTGCCCATCTGAAATCCTGTGTTGCCATTTTCCATAGCAGAAGTTGGGGTTAATGTGTAAACAAATGCTGGCTGGGTGGCACGGTGGTGTAGCAGGTTAGATGGGCTTGCCTCACAGCAAGGAGGTTGCTGGATGGAGTCTTTGTGTCAACCAGGGCTTTCTGTGTGGAGTTTGCATGTTCTTCCTTTGCCTGTGTGGGTTTGCTCTGGGTGTTTTGGTTTCCTCCTTCAGACCAAAAACATGCCCATTAGGTTAATAGGTGTGAATGAGTATGTGAATGTATTCTATCCATCTATGTAACCCTGCAATCAGCTGATGATTGGTCCAGGATGTATCTTGGCTCTTGCCCAAACTTTTGTCTTGCTAGAACTGTAAAATTGTGACCCTGGACTCACATTGTCGGTGTCTTCAAAGAAATAAATATATGAGTAGTAGTGGTAATGATTTATTGTTTTTTCACTACTATTGAAATGTGCACAAAGTCACTTCACAGGATGTGCGATGGTCACATGTTCTAAAGCTTGTCAAGCAGCTTCTTCATTGTGTGTTTGCAGAGACCTAAAGTGCCTGTTTGCTCCTCTATGTGACTAATATGTAATTGCAGTCTGTCTGATATCATCCTCAGTAGTTAGAGGACTGAAAACTGTGCATTCCAAAATCTTATTAGGTCTTTCTTTTGCTATAACTAACATTCCCTGAAAATGTCATTAAAATCTGTTTCATGACTATTCGAGTTGTCTTGCTAACAGACAAATGGACAACTGGAGAAATGGACAAACACAAGCAAAAACACAACCTCCTTGGCAGAACTAAAAATGTTTGTTAGTTTTAAGTAGATCCAATGCATTAATAATACATACTATTGATTTTTGTCTTCACACACTGATACTTAATGGAGAAATTAGTGGTTCCATGCATGATTCAGAAAAGTCTCAGCTGCCCTATTTTAGGGACTTTCTGAAGGGATGCACAAAAAATATTATTTCAAGGGGATCTGGGCACTTTATAAAGTAACTGAGAACCACCACCTTAGATAAGTGTTGGTTGGTGCTTTACATTGATGGGGGCACATGGTGAAAAGCAAAATGGACATTTAATTTAATAATTGGACAATACAAGTCCAAGATGCTGCCATTTAATTTCCTCCATTCTGTGTCTCATTCACAATGCTCAGCCATCAGTCTTTGTTATGGTAGTAACCTTCCTGAAGACAGCAGACGGATGAAAGGTAGGGATGGAGTTTTGATAAGAAAGAACACAAAAGAGTGACATCAAGAGAAAAAATTGAGGTGAAGGTGGTGTGTATTACAGAATTACCAAAAATAGAGACCTGACTCCGGTGTATGGGAGTTATTCCAGGTTAAAGCTTGTGAGGTTTAGGCTGCAAGAAATGCTCTTTACACCTTGCCCAAGCTGCTTACATGAAGTTGGACCAGAGATGTGCCATATAGATGAGTATAGTTGGCTCTTATCCTGGCAATTACTGACTCTTTTACAATCAACAGACCAGTCTCATCATACACCCGCTGTGGGCTTTATTTTAATTCTAAGAATCTGCTAACATTACCATACAATCAACAAATCATCTGTTGAACATTACTATCCATCCAAATGTTGCTGCATCACTGTTCCCAGTAACCTACTTGTTTACAGTGTTGCACAAAGTAACCCTGTTGAAGAAGCCTGTGCAGTATCATCGAGTTCATCTGCACTCACCATCAGTCAAATTGCATAAAACCGAGGTTTTGCTGTCCTCCCACATTTTGTAATTTACCAGACTTTTCCCTCATCCATTTGCATAACATAGTAAGCTCATTACTTACCTTTCAGAAGCATGAGCGTTTGAGATGAATGAAATAACAAGGATCCGCTATAAATTCACATTTGTTGTTAGCTGGATAAATGAGCCAGTGTGAACACACTGAATAATGATATTGCTCTGTATGACCTGTGAGATTATCAGCACAGTTAGTTGTCAAAATGGTGGGTTTCTTGATGGTATTGTTCTGCTTCTTGGAGCGGCTGTCCCTGGGCTCATAGTCAGCCTGCAGTGGAGAAATTGTATGGACATTTGGGGCAATGTTACAATAAATGTTTCATATTCAAGCAAAAGAGCCGGCACCCTCCAGTCAGTTGGTTGGTTGGTTGATAAGCTCTAATCTGTCTGATATGAAGTTGATGAAACAATACAGTGTTGCCTAAATGGGGAAAAGCCTCATCCATTACTTGTAGGGGTGTGAGGAGACCTGTTATGTTGCATTTTCCAATGATATTGTTTCAGAAACAATATTGCCAAAAAGACATTCTATAATACATATTAGACATTGTTTTACCCATAAAATGTGATGCCAATAGAACTAAACTACGAATTCAAAACTGCTACTGTTAAAACTCAGCACACGGACACACTTGCACTCCTGAATGCTGGTCTTTTTGGGATAGTTGTTCAAAAACAAGGGGACATCCTCTGTTTGGAATGACTTGTTTTGTCATATGTGATACAGCATTTAAACTCTGTCATGGAACAAAACAACAATAACAACAAAAAAAACGAAATTGCAGGCTAATAGCATCACAATACAGCAGTTTTAGTTGTAGTACTACTGCTAACAGACGTATTTCATTATGACCAAAAGCAAATATTTAAAACCTTGAGAATAACTGCAATTCATTGGGTCACTCTATGCACATAGGCAATTAATAATCAATGGCTGTTGAGCCTTGTAGCCAGGTCTTATAACAGCACCATCCTGTCAAACAGCTGGTGCACGAAAGTACATCAGGTTCTGCAGGGGGAACATAATACCAAGCACATCAGCATTGTGCTTTTAATTAAGCATGTCGTTCATGTGTATTTAAAAAATATGATCCCATACTTTTTCACTACGGCTGTGGGAGGTAATTCTACCACACATCTCCTAACATGTTGGCTTCTGCAGAAGGAATAACATTTCTTCATCCACTCCATTCAGTAGTTAAAAACACACCCAGACTTTGTCAAAAGTCCTGTATGTTCAAAATTGTCATCCTTTTTAAGTCTTTGCTGAAGTTGGCTGTATAACTGCGTGAAATAAAATTTATTAGCCTTCATTTGCTGTAATACGGAGGTTTTAACATTTCTATTATGATGCATTCAGCTCAGACAAATGACAACTGGATAGATAAATAAAATGTCATCTTGATGTTTGAATGTTATTTTAAGAAAAATAAGCTTTAGTTTTTGTCTAAACTTGAATAACTGCAGTTGTGTTTAGGTCAAATTTGTTGATTTGTTTGATCATTTTTGCTGTATTAGATAAGATGTATAATATAATATAAAAGAGCTTACCTAGAGATTAAAGGCACTTGATAACGTTTTATTAAAGAGTGTTTTTTATTTAATATCATAGACTGCATAAAGTATGTTTTGGGATTTTTTTTAAAGACAAAAAAATGTGAAAGAAGCCAAATATTGACTTTTCTCCTCAGTAACCCCTTGCTGTGTTTGTAGAGTTAGCCTTAAATGACTCAGAATCGAAAAGATTTTTTGAATGTTTCCCAAGTGGCCAAGGCTGTCAAAACTGAACTTAACCGAAATGACCAAAAAAAAACAAGGTATATAATGAACAATAGGCTAAGTGCATTGATTCTAAGATTATAATGGCTTTTTTATGTTATTGTTGCAGTGCAAGTATGTAAGATTTCTCATTAAAACTCATTTAAATTACACATTGAATGATGTTTGTGTTTTGTTTATTTTATTGTTCATTGCAGGTTATCATGGCTTTATGTCTGGTAGTTATGCTTTGTCGAACTGTGAGTCCATTATGCGGCACTTTTGCCAGTGATCAATTGATTGGTTAATGTGTGGGTGTTATTGTAGAGGGACAAGTTTTTCAGTGGTCGACGGCAGCCTTAGTAAATTTAGAAAATCTCTTTGCACATTTCCCTCATCATTTTTCTCCAGTCAATCGCCAAAAACCTCATTGATGGCTATTTCATGCTAAACTATCTCCACTTTGCCACCCTGACTCTGATTTTGTCTTTGTGTCAGCGTCTATCAGGCTCACTGTCGATTGCACCCTAATGAGCATCCGTGCAATGACAAGCCACACAGCAAGCATTTCACTCGCATGGAAATGCAGAAGAAGATGCTGACACATCGTGTAACACACGCAAACACTGGTCCCTCCGTGGGAATGTTTATTTGACCTGACAAAGATGCACTCTCAGAGGGGCCTGAGGAACAATTGGAGAGTTTGTAACAAGCACAGTTGGTGCAGAAAGCGACACTTGGGTCTGGAAGTTGCCAGGGCTTTTACCGGAGGTTATCTAATCACACAAAGGAGGAGGGAAGTAAATTTTGGTTCCCCTTCATCTTGAGAAAATGGACTGTTTCCTACATGGCATGAGTCATGAGTCTTTTGACTTGTTTTTAACCCCATGGACTTAAGTGTACTTTTTCTGTGTTACTTTGTTTTGGGCTCATTCTAACTGATTTTCTATAACCACATAATTTGCTTCAGTGTTATTTCACTCCAAACGTTTTTGCTCCTTCTCAAGAATTTGCAATCCTTGTGTGTTCCACAGACATTTCTCGAACCCTGAGGCCACATTTGACCACATTAAGTGAAGTTGATTGTTCGATAAAATAATCAAAACTTGATAGTTCTACCATCAAATAAGTCTGTTAAAAAGCAATATTTGCAATGCAATGTTTTTATTGGTATTATTTTGACAAAACAACATGTTTACATTTATGTTTAGATATGATACAGTTCATTTAAATTACGTCCAATTTCCAGTAAATTCCCATAAATTCCCATAATTCCCATGGAAAGTTTCCAATATTGAACATATTCAAAATCCCCCCTGGTTAACTTCCCAAGTTTCTGGAAATTTTACAGAAATTTACCAGAATTTTTCTGCCCCTTTGTAACCCTATTTATGAATCTGGTTGTGTCTGGTTCTCCATAGAGGGCCTCGCTGGCCCTGCTGACCAACCATTGACATACTGCAGTATCTACTTTCTAAATGACAAACATCAGTGTCTCAATTTGAATCACTGATTGTTAAAAAGAATTTCAAGGGTTGGTTTCCAGCTTGTATCAGTGGCGTGTAATTGAATATTGAAGAGGGTAGATTCAATGAGCCATGTATAAAAGAGCTGATGTATAAAAAGCACTTTGAGAAGTTAATTGACTGCAAAAGTTTGAGTCAACTTTTTTTTAAGGCAGTTTTCCTTTTTACTTAATTTATCTCATCACTTGATAATGGAAAAACACTTGTAGCTATGGATACCACCATTTTCAGAAAAAGGTCCATCTTGAGTTGATGCTTTGGTTGTTTTTATGCAACTTAAAATTCCATCACTGTCAAACTAAAGTGTAATCAAGCAATTATTACGTTTTTTCAAAGTTTAGCTAGATTATTTCTGCATGGTACTGTTTTTGAACTGCACACTTCTGAATTGCATGGCTTACACCCTGCATTTATCATTAGTTTTATTGGCCTACGAGATATTTCTTGTTCACCTCAGTCAACTTTTAGAACTGAAGAAGCCGCTTGGAGGAGAGGCAAATTGTCTTCAGAAACCTAAACCAGTCTAGTTGCCGCTTGTATCAAGCTTTGGTTAACTATGACCTGGATGAATGAGAACAAGTGCAGACATACTGCCAGGTTTATTTGACAAAGTTCATATTTATGTTCAAGCACATCAGAGAAAAGTTTGTTCTAGGATTTATGATAACTATGTTTAAGAAGTATAAGAATGGGATTACTCGTGCAAAACCTTTTTTTTTTTTTTTTAACTTTCTTGACTATCGACCTGTATGAACTCAGAGAGTCTTTCTATTCTCTATAACTAGCACAGAGGATAAGGACAACTACTGTTTGAATGGTGTTAGTTAATGCAATTTACATAAAAGATTATTAGTGAGCGACCAAATTAAAGCGGACAATCATTATGTTTCGGATCTATTTATAGACACTATTAATAGACACAAGTCGTCCACCCCCTCAAGTGTTTTCCCCTCACAAATGTATTCACACATTCACTGAGGGAACAGAGGACGTTTTGTTGCAAGCACGGATCTAATGGGGCCCCTATCCCCCTTTTGTCTACAGCAGACACACAGCAGCCTCATGCCAAAACACGAATAAACAAGCCACAGCAGAGTTCAAAGTCAGTAGAGACATTTATAGCTTTATTTAGGATGAAAGCTCCCTATCACAGAAGTATATGCATCAAAATACATTAAAGGTGTTTTTAAGTTGCTCATGAGCAGGGCTAGGCAGTATATCAGATTTTCATGATAGATCAATAATTGTCAAATGAAATGCAGGGCGAGATGATTTCATGGGTTTAAGTCGTTAATGTTGGTTTGAAAAGGCTTATTGCCCTGTTTAAGATTATTTATTAAAAAACCACAGATACTTATATGCTTACTGACTAAAACATCAATTATTCAAAGTAATGTCTAATTTATTTTACGTTTTTGGTTCATTTTAGGTAATCCACATGTTTATTTGTTAAAGTTCAATGATATCTATAACTTTGATTCTCTAATCTTATTGCTGATATTGTTTGCAGGCCAACAGTCTTTTTCTTCTTAAAGGGCACTGATTCGTCCTGCCATTTTCTGACTATGAACAAAAAATAAGCTTTACGTTTTGTAGATGAATCAGCCTGATGACAGGCATGAAATCTGACTAATAAAGCTGCTTCACTTTGCTCTATTTTTAATAAATTTGTTTTGGTCACTTTAGAGCAAATTTGTTTGCAGCATCTGGAGAAGTGGGTTAAACTAGCCCCTCCTCTAAATGTTGTCAATATACATGCAATTTAAAGAGATATCTTTCAGCTGTTTGTAAATATTACGTAAGATTGCTCAGTTACTGCACTTTTTAAAGAAAGAGCCAGTACTATTCAAACAAAAAGATTTTGACAATGTGAGTTTGCTGAAATTTCTCCAATGTTTCTGAAGAATTTTAAGAAAATGCCGGAGTTAACCTGAATATTTGATACATCAAAAACAAAAGATTGCTCAATTGATGAATATTTAATGTCCAGGACTGCTATTTTTGCTGCCTTGGTATCAAACAGAAACAAATATGAAAAATGAACTAAAGCCTCTATAGCACTATTCTTTGTATTGGATAGTATACTAAGATAGGTAAGCTCACAAATTTGAGATAGAGGATGGGGGTTGACATGCAGGACAAAGGCTGTAGACCCAATTTGAACCAAGATTGCCAGTTCAACATCCACTGAACATAACAGATCTAACAAAATGTCGGGTTGTCACTTTTCCCCAAACTTAAAGCACGACTGGTTTTCAAGCATACTGGCTAATAAGTGAAGATAGTTGGTTATTAGCATGTATGCTCATACCCCATTGGCCCACTGCAACACAGACACAAGGTACTTCCAGTAGATAATTTTACCAATTCCCTCTCCAGAGGTCACACCGGTTGGCTAAATGTCCTTGTGTATGAATCTTGCAGTTTTGTCCATGATGGCCTGTCGTGGAGGACACAGTCTCACAGGTCTGAGCACTCCTCCGCCGTCACAGTTGGGTGAAAGGCAGACAAATGGGCCTGTGGATTTGGTATTAATGAGGAGTAAGCCAGCTGCTTTGCACGTTATGGCCACACAACCTGGTCTTGTTTTTTTATTTTGCCACCAGCAGTGTGTAGCCGAAAGTGGTTTTACATAGTGGCTTCTAATGTATATGAGTTGTGCTGGTGAGGGGAGGGCTTTTGGATTTTTTCTGTTTTCATAAACTGTTTACCCTGATCAACTCAGTTTAAATATCTAGGATCTCTTTTAACTGATTAACACAAAGCAATCAGCATCAGGCACACAATATTATGAAATAACATTTTAACCAAATAGTATTAAATAAACTTCTGTCCTTGTATAGTTAATCAATAATTTTTTAACCACATACACTCTCGATGCATAAAAGGGCTTCCCATAAGTTCAGAATAGTAATGCATACACAACAACTCAGGTTTTAGAAATAGTTCTCAATTATTTAGTAATAAGTCAATTCAAAGGTAGTAATAAATTAAATGTGCTTACAAAGGTTTGGTTGAATATTTTTCATTAAACACTGTCAAGTTCATGACTGAAGTGGCCCTCTTCGCTCAGGGAAAAACACTGTGACCGGCTAACCCCAAAACAATAAAAGGTGCAGGCCTGGTTTGATGCTTGTGCGATGAGGTATTTTACTCTACAGATCACACTTACCCATTCACACCACAATCACACTCTGATGTTTAGGGTTTTTCTGTAATAACATCCACCAGTATTAGCAAATTTGTACACATTTATATCCCACTTACAGAGCAGTGAAACCAGATTTAGATGTTTCTTGAGGAAATGTGCCTGCATGAGCTGGTAATTGAACCTTAACTTTCAGTTGAAGAACAAACCAGGATTAACACCCACTGTTTCCCCATCAATACTTTTTGATATTCATGAGTATCATATCAAAGATTTTACATCCAAATCAGGATATCTAGTTCTCCGACAGGTGTCTGACTACTGCCTGCACGCACATCAACAGAGGAGCTCATGATTTATGAACGTAATTCATAAACCTCAATGATTGCTTTGACCTCACTATGGCCCATCAGTATCATTTTAGGTTTGCCCAGTGATGTTTTGTCCAGAGTATTACGTCCACAGAGGATCAAGTCGCCTGTTACATTACCCAGTGAAGTAAAGACCCTGTAATATTGTTGACACAGATCTAAAAGCAGCCATAGATTACACTGCCCCCATGATGTAATCACCCTGACCTTAGTGGCCACTGTAATGTCCTCTAATGTGCTGCTAACACACGGTCCTGTTGCTGTTTTTGATGGTGGCCCTTCCTTCTGTGGAATGACTGTCAGCAGGGTGGAGGCTGGTAAACAGAGTATATCCCCGAGGAGGTCATTATCTCTCCTAAAAAGCTGATCACAAGCTGAAGACTTTCACAGTAAATTGACTGGTGATGTTTTGAGTGGGTTTGTTGTCATCACAGTCGTCATCACCTTTTTATTTCCACACTTTTTGTGGAAATGTGACAGTCTCAGAATCAGAGACGCACTGACGTACTCAGGGAGATCAAGTGAGGACTTGTGAAGCCTGAGGGGGTGTATTTTTGGTTAAAACTTGTACACTTACAGTTTGTTACTTCTATAAAGCATGTGTGTTGTTCTATAAATAGGATGTTAACTGACATCAGATTGACCAGTGTTTCATTTTAATACAGATAAACTGTTTTTTTATTCAACACAAAATCTTTCCCGTAACTTTATTTTTTATTGTAGCTGTCTATTTTTTGAGGGACAGATACAAAACTAGAAAAAAGACATTTGACTCTGTAACTGAGAAATGTGTCCTTTTCAGATATCAATATTTAATTAATAGACAACAAAAATATCTGTATTAAATATGCATTGTATGCTAAATATGTGTTTAACAGTGAAAACAGATAATATATGTTTGTTTAAAACCAAATAGTACCTCTTATTAAACCAGCTACAATTAAACATAAAATCATTTTAACAAACACCAGAAAGCATATCAAATATGGATTAAAAAAATATCTAAGATGAGATGGGTTTAGCTTGAAGTGGTCATATTTGGCCTCAACTCAGATTCATATATCAAATCATGAAATTGCTGGAGTATGTTCACAGTTACTAATGTTCAAAAAACCTTCAACAGTTTATATGATGAGTACACCAAGTCCACCTGTATTCTTGTTCTGTCTGAGATGCTCTGTCTTCCTCATGTGGGCCCTGTCTGTTCTGATCTGTTGACCAGTATTTGTTGTTTTAATCAGTCAGTTCAACCCCATGTTTTCAAGGGCTCTGCATTCTGTCAGTGATCTATGCTCTGCACTGGGCTAACCGCCCCAGAACGATGGGCTTACACTGCTGACTAAACAATGGTAGATTCTAGATTTGTCCATGGGACTGGAGGAATGAGCTAACAGTAAGAGAGAAAGAAGTCAAGGTACTGCTGATTTTTGTCTTGTGTACTTCTGTGTGAATGGACTGTGAAAAAGGCTTGAGACAGGGCAGTGTGCTGCTCTCTCTCTTTTTGTCATTGTGGATCACCGATCTACACTAAAAATACAAACCAATCATAATCCATCCAGAATATCAGCATTAGGAGATTTTCTACAACATGAATAAAATTGTAGCGCTATAAAAATCGAATGCATGGACACCTTCCTTGTTTTTTTTTTGTCAGAACATCTCAACTTGTTTTTTTTTTTTTGGTCAAAGTAAGGTGAAGAGTTTCCTTCCAGAGATGCTTGTAAGCAGCAAAGCAATATACTGTTAAGCACATGGGAGTTTGAGAAGTCATACAGTCTTACTTACTTTTCACTTCCATGTCAGACATCTCTGTCATGAGGAGTGTTAATGTTTTGTCAAAAAATAAGTGAATTGTGTACAATCTTTTAATAAAGTAAGGTTTATCATGCCATTCAATTGAAATGATGGGGTGTTGTATTGGAGTGGGAGACCACTGATCACAAAATAATATTAGGAAGACAGCTAATAATGGCTGTTACCCCATAATGGAAGATGAAAACCACAATAACCATCAGCATATTATCACCTTCAGGGCATATTGTAATGAAAAACCTTGTTACCACCTTACGGATACATTACTCAGATCGTACCTTTGTGACATATTTAGACTAAAGCAAGTTACTACTTCATTCATTCATTTATTTTCTATACCGCTTTATCCCTTTCGGGGTCGCGGGGGGGCTGGAGCCTATCCCAGCTGTCATTGGGCGAGAGGCGGGGTACACCCTGAACCGGTCGCCAGTCGATTGCAGGGCCACATAGAGAGACAGACAGCCATTCACACTCACACTCATACCTACTAATCCAGAGAAAATGACTGAATTGTATTTTTTACCTATATTTCATCTATAATTTAAAAAACAAACACAATGCCTGCAAACCATTCAAATGGCCTTCTGGGGTATGTGGGGACACTTATCTGGAAAAGTCATAAGCCCTTAGGATGTTGGTTTCTTTATTCATTGATTGTGCCCCCCTTCCTTGGTGGTTTGCTGGAACAAATATCATCTCTCCTTCAGTCCAACATGACTTTTCATCGTAATCTCACCTGCTCTTCAAGGCTCGTCCTTACACAAGTTTAATCATCCTTGTTCATTAGCATCTAAAGGCATTTTATGATCCATGGGTTTGAACCAAAAACCTTTTAGCTCCAAGATGGCATGTGGAACCAATCTGCTAATATTCAGTCCAGGGAGAAGGTCAGGCTGGACATAGGCCCCCGTTATTGAAGGCCCTTTGTCAGCATGATGACAATAAACAAGCGAGCCATTCTCAGCTCTGCTCGGGTGTGCTTATGATGCATGAACACGAGCGTGACTATTTTAATTGTAATTAGTGGGAGAAAATTGGTGTAAATGCTGAGCCAATCAAAGGGAGTGAATAACTGTGGGAGTGTGTTTGTGTGTATGTGTTGGTGTACGCTGATATACTCCTTGTAAAGCCGTCCTGGGCAGGCACAGTCACAGGCTCTTTCATTTCTCCCTTTCATGTGGATAGTGAAGCTGTCATGACTGGCACTTCATGGAGCGGCGCTTTTAAAACCAGCAGTCAAAGGGCGTCATTGTAGCGTGTTTAGTCATACTGTTAATATATTAGTTAGTGTGAGAGTGTTCCAGAGGGGTTTATTCTACCTTTATTCACTGGCTGCTTCATTAGCATGACTCACATCCTGACATTTTATTGCCTGTGTGTCATCTCACTGTCATCTCAGCCACTTAAAATCTGCAGCACACTCAGCTGCTTGGTGAAGCTTTCAGCAGCGTTCTCACTGATGTTTCATAAGGCCGTTCTGTGAACACTTAATGAAACACAGGACACGACCACTTTGATGGATTACTTTGAAAAATGAAAACTGAATATTTTTCCCCTCTAAATGGGCTGTATTACAGGTAAAAAAAAAGATCACTTAATGGAAAAAGGCACAAGTTGGTAAAAACAGACTTTTAAGTCTTGTTTTGCTTTTTGGACTTCACTTTAGGAATGCAAGCTATTATCGAATCATTGACCTTTTTGACTGGAGTGGAGGTGATTTATTCCTGCAGACCCTCCACCGTGAGCCATATCAATCAATCAATCAATCAATCATCTGTATAGTTCCTAACTCTTGTTATCTCAAGGCACTTTACAATCGAGCAGGCTGAAACCATACTCTTATTTTATAGATACACATATATGCATAAATACATACATATATAAATATGCATATACACATATGTCATATACATCCATCCAAAGATGTATCCATCCAGGCAGAGACTAAGTGACTAAAAATAAGAACTTATGGCAGTGACATAAATTTGTCCTCATCAAATTTGTCTCTGTTGAACATAGATTTATTCAAGGTTGAGACGTGGAATTTCGTTTTCAAGATGGTTCTCATGTCTATGTGGTTGTAAAAGTATTTATTATGGAGTCATAATCAATAACAACCACATGAAGGAGCATTAATCTTAAGGCTAACAACTTTTTTTTTTATTTATGATCAAGCCCCCTGGCAATGTGTGGCAGTTGTCTTGTTTTTGGTGTGAGGATGCTTGCATGAGAATGCTTTTTAAATAGTTTTTTTTTACTCTTAACAGCTGCTTCACACTGAATGCATGTGCCAGCTTGACTTCTTGATGCTATGGCCTTTATACCAGGCTTGTGTGTGCCACAGTTTGGCTTCATCTATCAAGAGCCACATCCCTGTCTCTCCATGAATTTCACCTCAGTTAAAGGATTCAGTAGAAAGTCGAGGAAGACCCTCGATAAATTTACCAACAAGTAACTCGATTCATTGAATAGCTGACCCTGGAAAACTTCAGAATACGAGTATTCTGTGCAAACAAGGAGAGTTCCTCTGCAGAAATGCCACACTTAGCTTTAACCCTGAAAGGCACTGACGGGAAGAGTAACTGAAGTGTTTCTATTGTGTCTGTGACAAATTCTACTGATATGGACATACATACCTGCTGAAACATAGAAGATGTAAAATTTATAGAGAATTAGAAACTGGTTTTTTTTTTTTTTAATTTATGAGTGTAGGTATCAAATTCAAAATGAGGGAATATTTACAAAAAAAAAGAAAGAAAGAAAGAAAAAGAAAAGTTAATCATTTGAACAAAATATCTTGTATTTGTAGTGTACTCAATTGAACGGTCGAAAAGGATTTGCAAATCATTGTTTTCTGTTTTATTGATTTTTTTACCCAACATCCCGCCTTCATGGGACTGGGATTTGTACATTCAAAAATACTAATACTTGGCAACCATGGATGGATATACTATGGATATACTATCACCATGCCAAATGATGCAACCCCCAGTTACTATAGTGGCTCTCCGTAGTCATTATGGCTGAAAACGGTTGTAGTCTATTAAAAAACAGCAGTAATTCTGCCCTACACAGAACTGAGTGATGTCATGTTAGTCACATGTCTGCAGATGGTCACTATTGAAGACTGAGGACATTAATCCATATCTGCTGCCATTTCTATGTGAACTCCAGAGGAATTTTGTTTTCATATGTTTAACACTTACGTTTTGACAGTGCTTCTCTATGCAGAAATCAAATCCTGTCCCTATCTGTGATGTGACGTCATCTGAAAACAACTTTAATCCTCTTCTAGATGGGCCCCTTAGAAAAGTTTAGGGTGATGATTTTGAGTTTACCCACCTCTGCAGGCAAGCCTGCACTACTGGTGACACAGGCTTGTGTTGTGCCATCATCCAAGACTATTTATTCTTCTGACATGTAGGGGTTTATGTTCTTCTCTGTCATACCAACAGTTTTGAAACTCATTTTATAGAAATAGTGTGATGGGATCTTTACAAAAGTCATCCTTTGAAATACCCCATAATAAACATTTTCTGAGATAATTTACATCCCTTGAATGAATGTGAAACCTCCTAATCTTACAGTTTGTTTTTCCAGAGGATGAGCTATTCTCCCCTCTACCACAGACAAAGCCTGATCGTGCTCAGCACAACCCCCTTCCCCATATCCCTACATTTGCTTCAGTCAAACGATTTATGTCTAATTACCGGTTATAAGCTCTGCACTTACTCTGACAGGCTCCATATTAGAAACCAAATCTTGTAATTAACCCATCCTCTCACATGAAAGTAATGGCAGTGCTCTGCGTTGTCAGAGGCCCGTGTTGAGAGTTCTGTCATCTCAGCCTGGCCCTCCCCATCGCTGCCTTTCCAAATATCCCTACAGTTTAAGGAAAGATGAGCTGCTTAATGGCCTGCTTACTACAGGAGATGGGTGAAGAGATTGACCTTGATGAGGTTTTCTTAAGATGAGTTATCTGAACAGAGAAAGCATCCACCAGATTAGACCCTAGGGGATAAATTATGGTCTGAAGGACTTCAAATAGACTACATGTGCTAAACTTTTCTGTTAAAAAAGCACCTCAGTTACAGGATATACGTAATTATACAGTATGAGCATTAGTTTGAAAATAAAATAAGGTGTAGGTTAGCCAAAAGGCAATAATCAATGTCCTTACAATATGTTTTTTGCTGGCACCCCAGCATGGCACCCCTGAAAATTAATGCTTCTACAAAAAGACGAATGCTTCTACAAGTTGCTGCTTTTTCTACCCTTGCTCCAGATCACATAGATACTGGATTTTGGCCAGTAAAGGGGACAGAGTTAATGGAGATTTGCTAAACATGAAGACTAATAAAGACTAAAGGATAACGTAACATAACGCTGTAAAAAATGAACCACAACAAGCACCTTTTAGAGTTGCTGAGGAGTTTATCTGATGACTATAGGCAGGGGCAGGCTAGCTATACCCATTGACTCCCAGTGTTTGAGCTAAGCTAACTAGTAGTGGGCGAGCTCTGTCCATGTCTTCCTTGTTACAGGACGCACAGTTGAAAGAATGGTGTCTATCTGCTTGTCATGGACTTGGGAGTGAGGCAGGGCACATAAAGAAAAAAAAGTTTGTGTATCCCTTCAGTACTACTCTTGATAGGCTATATAGAAATCAAGTACCATGTTTAAAGAGGAGTGGGAAGAAAAATAACTTAATTGATCCTACCCCAATATTCATAGTTCTGTCAAATATACAGTGACTTCCAACAACCACACAATCTATCCATCCCGACCCCTGTATGTAGTTATGTGGGATCTAAATAAAAATGACTTACTTGTACTCTAAACTGTATAGAAAAAGAAGATGAGTTGTCAAAAGAACTGGCTACTAGCATTAAAATCTCCCATTACATTTACAACTGCATGCTAGTACAATTTTAATAAAAAAAAGAAAAACACCTTAATGTCATAATTAACAATAAAGTTTAGGTCTTTAATGATATGGATGCAGTTTGTACTGTAAATAGTCTTGAAAATTGGCTTAAACAACACTCGGCCTTAGCCGTCTGTAAATAAATACAGATGGCATTGCTTTGCTTATTACTGCATAATGAATAAATGACATCTGTAAATTGATGGCCTGGTCATGGAAATTTAGTGAATCCATGCAGTTTCCATATTTAATGGAGATGAGCAGTCAGGACTGTTAGTACTCTGTTTATAGCATTTATTCATGAGGTGATTTCTTGAGTTCAAACAACATTTGTGTGAGACTTGGCTCTGCTTCAGTTTGCAGCTGCTGCTGACTGATATAGGAGAGTTTTTGGAGTGGATTAGTGTTTCTGAAGGAGCTTGTTGACATCAGATGGCATGGGAACTACGAATCCACACACAAGGCTCAGCGATGGAGCTCATGCAAACCTGCAGCAGGCACGTAGAGAGGGGGAAAAACAAATAAACTAAACCCAAAGCAAGTATCCCCACACTTGGCATGTTCCCATAGACATTTGGAAGAGAAGGAGGATGGACAACAAAATGCTGTGGTTATCAGGAAAATGAATCATAAATGTCTTAAGCTTTGGTAATACTAAAAAAGATAACCGTAGTGTACTATTATGGGTAGATTAATTAAAATCTACAAGGCCACTTTGTGTTAAAATGCAAACGGAGTGTTTTGGTTATCAAGCTAAAATAAGATTCAATATTTGTTGACGTATTTATATTGTATATAATTTGTATTTTAATTATTTTTCCCATAGCAATGCACAATGAGACAATGATTATTCGTATAAGAAGTGAAACAGTATAGATCAAAGTTCACACCATAAAAAGTATTAATATCAATAATAATAATGTCAGTGACAGTGCAATCCACTCAGCATCAGATTGTTGATAATCCAGCAGTAAACTCCCACTAAAACCTGAGTGAATCAGTATTATTACACATAATCCCCTTGGTCTGGTCTATGTGACATGCTGAAGAGTACAGACCACCACACACACACAACAAACACACAAGCACACCAGCCACTCTCATCATGCTGATGTATATTTTCCTTTGTCTCAGTTTCATATCCTCACAGATCACAGCACAAAGCAGATGGTGGCTGCATATAAAATGTTCTTAGCATAATGTCACTGAGAGCCTGTTTTAGCTTATTGATGCAAAGCTGCCTGTTCTCTGTTAAAGGACTGTCATCAGCTTAATGTGTGCTCCAGGGACGACTGATACTATTGCAGCAAACAACTTGACTAATTTTAGAATTCAGTCCTCAAGATTTACTGGTAATTACCTCTTTCTTGGCTCTCTGATTGGTCCAACGACTAGGATAGTGTACCAAATTTGTACCTATACCTACATGTCTGAATCCAAATGGACAGGATCATTTGTGTTGGCTCAGTAAATTTAGTATTTCTTATGGTAAGCACATGATAGGCCTGCAGCATATGGAAAAAAAATGCAATATGCAATAACAATTTGCAAAATTGCAATAATGACGAAATTTGTGATCATTTTAAGGTGCATATAAAGCTATAACTGACAGTGTCTTCGCCCCGTGCAACTCTTAATGATTTATACGTCACTTTAAGTTGTAACATGTTTCTTCTGAATCCATAAGAAATACAAAATACAAAAGCTGCATTCACACACCGACATCAAGGGAATTGTTCTGCCCCGTCAAGATAAGTCAGGCCACACAGAACTAATAGTATGCTCCATTTGCTCTTGGATGTCTGTCTGAATTGCAAAGTCAATACGCCCCTAGGAATGCCCCCTTTGGTCAAATTTTCTACTGGAAAGTCAGAAGATGTTCAGGTACCCTGACTTTACTGGCTTCTAACTGGAACACGTCTAAGTCGAATGTGATGTAACTCCCACTTACAACATCCGAATTTGGAGGTACATGGAATGCACCATGTATTAGTTTCAGCTGGGCAGCACTGGTGTTCATCGGGTACGTCAACATTTTTTTTGCTTGTGTTTAAAAACTACCAAGGTCCAATCCAACTTGCTTGGAAATGCCAGCAAGGGTTGGCTTCAGCATACCCACAGTTACCCACTATAGTTACAGCTGCAATAAACTCTGTTGGCTACAGCTGTTTCCTAAGTTGAGCCCGCTGTTGTGGGGACAGCAGTCCTTCAGTGTTGAGGCACGGTGCTTGAATACTGAGACCAGCTGCAGCTACATGTGGTGAAGTGGCATGCACATATGCTTAATATGGTGTTTATTGAGTGATGCAACAATTCATTTGTACAACAATCAGCAGTGCCAGGCTCTGTTGGCCAAATTCAGAGAAAGTTGAGCTCGCTACCCTGGGTTACGTCTTTATTGACGAACATTCAAAATCTGTCTACAATTAGTCCGGGAGCCACCGGGAGACCTCAAACTCAACCAGCACGTTTCTCTCCACATTTGATACATCGACCTGCAGTAAACATAGCAAAATTGACCCTGGAAAGTATTTCATTGAATCTTTTGATTTCTCATTGTTGTCAACCTCATCTAATGATTGCTGGTGTGTGAATGGGCCCTTTCTCCACTTAATTGGAAAACATAAAACTAGCGGTAGCTTATAACCAACTCTAGATTTTGATTGAATAAATAATGAATAAATAATCCTCAGTCTGGATAAAAGTTATTTGTTCTCTCAGCAATATGAAATAATTATATCTGGTACATTACGTAACTAAGTTAACCCTCACAACTCCAAGGGCTTGCCAGTGCCCCCCAAGCATTTACACTCAAGTCGTTTTTTTGATATCTTTGGAACCGAACAACTGATCATTACAGCTACAGTTGTGTTTGGAAGCTCAGTTTTTTGTCAATCTATAATGAAGGAAATGTCAAATATGTCTCCTACAACAAAACATCCAGTCATTTAGTGCAGTGTTTTTGTCATTCTGAAATAGTGTATTTGTGGATCCACAGTCAACCAAAAAACAAATAACAAAACATGATCAGTATCAGTATTGGCCAGTCCGTATAAAAGGTAATCAGAAATGAATATCGGCCACAAAAAGCCTGATTGAGACGTCCTAGTGGATATCACAAAAGAAAATAGCCTAATAGCAGAATGGCAGGCTGTGGGACATGTGGCTGATATTGTACAACTTGTATTGTGACTATTGCACATGCAGCTACTGAAACTGCAATGTTTAAACTATGATTTGTTCAGGCTTACTCCACATTTTTGATTCAAAGAAGGGTCTGAACCCCCCATCCTTTACCCGTCACCGTTAGGACATTACAAATGTAATCAAATTGGCACATGGACTGCTAACTGCTTACTTTCAGTTGTTGATGTATGATTTATGTTAAAGGAATACTGCAGGGCCGCAAGTCATGGCAAACAACAACAGAGCAGGTTTGAACAGGACCTGGGGGAATGATTTCTTGAATGTGTGTCAAGAGGATTATATTTTTTCCTGCCTGGAAATGTTTCAAGTAGCGCATAATCAAATCTTAGTGAAAGAAGTGAGCCAAGTAACCTAGATTCTATTGTTAGGAGTTCAAATTGGACTTTGTATCGGACATAAAGTCTCTGTAGCTTTGCAGAGAAACACGCACTAAATCGAGAGAGGATTTCCTTTGTTTTTGGAGTTAGCTCTGTTAAAAAGAAAAAAAATCTTTCACCAAAATATAGCTGTGGACTGTTTTTGTACTGATGATGGGAAAACTCTTCAGGAGGACTTAATCAGGAATGAGCCTTAAACTTTTAGACACCAGCAATATAGAAACCTTGAAAACAGTTACTTAAAATGGCAGTCATTTTGTTTAAAAAAAAAATCTTACGTGGTAGCACATTAAAACCCCAAACCCAAATTTGACTCTTGTCTCTAAAGTTCCCCGACTTTCAGTGCTGGGCTCTAAATCTCTCAAACTTTTAAAACCTCTCGGCTCCACTGATGTGGCATCGGCCAACACACACATAAACAGAGAGCAGAATCAGAGGAGAGCCAAATACTTGAACTGAGGTTACCATGCTCATCCTTGCTTGCTTTTTAAACAAGCAGAGAAACCCCACCCTCCCCCTCTAAACCTCCCCTAGCACCCAAGTCCAGGAGCTCTGCCAAAAGCAGTCTAACGCTAAACATTCACAGCGCCGGGGAAGAGAAAGCAAACTCTGGGAAGGTACAGGATTGACGTCAGAGAGAGCCACATGTAAGAAATTCCTTCCTAATTACTGGGAATGCTCTGGCTTATTGTATAATAATGCTCTGGTTCATATTCATTTTTTAAAAGGTGCTGCTTTGTTTTATAGCCTTTGCAACCTTTCAGAGCTGTAATTTTCACTGCTCTTTCACTTAAGCCAGGCCTTTTATTGCACACCCTCCTTATTAACTCCATACTCTCCTGTTTTACTCTGCAGTTTCTTTATATTTCTCTGTCCCCACCATTTTTCCCCCATGTCTGCCCCCATTTTCCTCTTTTCTCTACGTCCAACAGCTTGTCTTTGCCTGATTTAAATTTGCAAACTGACACCTACGCCCTCCTCTGCTGGATTTGTTCCTTGTGTGCAGTTATACAGATGTGTTTGGATTATTTCTGCTGACCAACTGCTCTCACAGCTGCACCTGTTATTTCTCCTTCCAGGAATGCAAACGCACTTCCTGAGCCGAACACATGGCCTTGTTTTCACATTACTTTAGAGCTGAACTCAACTAATTAGGCTCATTTTTGATTGTTATGGGTCTGACTTTCTTTCTAACACATATCAGTAGTACTTACCATAAAACCCTGTTTCTGTTTATGATATGGTACTGCATGTGGGAGGATCTTTTTTATGTTGTGTGGAACTTTTTAATGAGGATATAAGATTTTAAAGTCTGGCGTTAAAGCTAATGATAAAATAAAATCAATGACTGTCATGACAGAGACGTTGTAAAGGATATATATAGACAAACAGATGAATAGACAGATGAGAGATAGATATATACAGAGACAGAAAGAAGATGAGTTTAAATTGCAAAGAGGAGTTTGGCTGGATGTGGATGCATGACGGCCACCACGTGTCCTGTGCATCAATTTGTGCATGTTGTTCAGAATCAATGTGAGGCTGACACATGATGAAGTCTATACCTGATCTGTAGGGTCAGTGTAGGGCCAGCGGAGACGTGACAGAATCAACAGAACTACTGTATAACAGAGAGTGACAGGTAAATTATTTTAGAGGCTTCAGTGTTTGACCAAGTATACTGAAGTTGACACCATGGTCGTCTTTGTCCTTGAATGTGTTTGTTTCAGCTTAAACAGGGTACACACTACACAATTATCAGCCTGACTCTCTGCTTGGATCCCTTCTTCTGCCCAAACTCAGCAAAAGCCTGGTTATCTGGTGGTCCTACAGATTATCTGACCTGATTGTCCTGTGGGATCAGGTGTGTTAGGAGTCATTTTATACCCTCTGGGAAGGATCGTGCCACCCTGTCTTGAAATAGTAAATATTAAATATTTTCGAAATTTACCATCACATATCCTTATGTGTGTGGAGTGCACAGTAGACACTTGTTTTGTCACACATAACAGGGAGCAAGATGACCAAAGAAGGAGCAAACGTATCCCTGGCAATGAGAGTAAAGGCAAAGCATAAAGTTAGATTAACTTCAGAAATGGAGGATCAGCTTGTTTATTTGTGACAAAACAGCATCTGTACTGCATAATTTGTAAATAATATATACCAAATGAGAAGGAGAGGAGCTCGGCAAAAATTGTGTGAAAAAAAATTATGTGTGTACCAGGCCTTTGTTTCTTTGGCTGTATTTTCTTATGTATAAGCTGCTGACAAGAGGTTATGATATAATGCTTAAGAAAACACTTAACAATGAAGTATTAGAGGGTACAACCTCTGTTTTTGCTGGTGCATTAAATATAACATCTATCAGCACAGTCTTCCAAAGTCACCAGTTAACACAGCCACTCAATGAACAATAACACCAAGACACTTACAACGGTGCACTGAGGAAAATATTGGAGTGCAGACAATGCTGATAGTAGGGTCTGACCACCGGTTATCATTAACTAATAAATATTTGATAATAGCTTTCTTTATTTGTGGTTATTTTTTACATTTGCACTCAGAATTACCACCATATTTGCAGTTTACATCCAACACAACAGGTAGTTACATATAGGGTGAGGTCTTTTTCTGCCCTCTAGTGGTATCTTCCTGTCATATGCGTCACAAAGAGGCAAGTATATAAACAAAAATGCTCATGATACCAAAGGACATAATAAATGTGATATGGTGACATTGCTGACCTATGAATGGTCAAATTATTGCCTTGAGTTGCAGGTATGTGACATGTAAATAAAACTCCTCACATTGTCAGCTCCACAATGCTGAATGACTGAATGCTGAATGAGGGCGAGAGAGAGAGAGTTCTTTAAATGAGTAACAATAATGGACTGTGACAGTGAGGTGTGCTGGAGCTTTGCTCATAAAGGACATATTTTTCCTAAAATAGAGGTGGGAGGAACCAGTGGACTCCTGCAAGAATGTTTTGAAAGCTTTTCTCCCTCCCTCTGACAGAATTTTTTTAGTACCAGCCACTGATTGGACACGTTCTTCAAGACAGATGATGGAAACCAGACAGAGTTGACAGATGAGCCAGAACAGGACATCAGCTTTAAATATAGTGATGAAATAAATGATTAAACCATTTGCTACGGTGTTCATGTTTTAATACATAGTGGTATTTTCTGTTTTGGTATTAAAGGTTTTGCGGCTTTATGGCCCATTTCAGCCCATGTTGGCTCTGCTTCATTTGTGCCTGTGAGTCAGCTTGCTGGAATGAGGCAACTCTTGCATGACGCAGCCGAATCTAACATATTGTACTAACAGTTCTGCATTTGTAAAAAGCAGTATCATTATTGCTGCCATAGAGTCCCATGGGTCCTTTGACAGAATGTTATTATATCAACCAACTGGTGTAAAGACCTACATTAAGTCTTGTATCAGGCAACATTAGGGCATGAGTACTGTGCATCAAATTGGACAAAATGTACATGTTTATCAATTGGGCTTTAAAAAAATATCTGCTGACACCACAGATATTATAATTGTCTATGGGAGAAAAGATAGGGTCACATGTTTAACAGCATTAAGAAGCTCAGTGAAACTTTGTCATCATTATTCTTGGTTAAAAATATGAAACCATGTTAAAATCTGCATTAAATTCAGCAGAGTGGCCACTGAGTCATGATGCATTAAAATATTGTTTCAAAAAAAAGAAATATGAGTTAATACATGTATAGATATGACAACTGTAGGCACAGCTGCACTTTTGTCTGTTTCATTATAAACAAAAAGGTAGTTTGAAACTTAAATGATATCAGCTGTTAGTCTGTGATAATTACAAAACCTTGTGGTTCCCAAAGGTTTTGCCCTAAGTCTTTATAAATGGAATAGAAAGATTACTAAAGGACTGCACTAAACCTAAAACACTGATGGAAACACACTTTAATCATTAAACTGTGGTGTTATGTTGTTGTTGCTTCCTTGGTGGTAAATTTTTGTGATTTCTTACAAGAAATACTGCTAGCTGGAATCACTAGTAAAGGTGTCTTAAAATTTAAGCCAATTTGCTGCTGTTTGCTTCTTGCATAAATAAATTAGATAATTAACTGTGTAAATATTTATCCAACAATAAAAGGTTGTTATTTTTTTATTTGCATGTTTTAGACAAGTCTTTAAAACTGTACATTTTATGTTCTTGGCAAGGTGTTCCAGATTTAAGAGCGACCATTATAAATGTTGACTGTCAGCCAAAAATATCCATATTTGCAACAGATTTTGATGACAGAAAGTGCCTAATAAATGTCTTTTCTAACATGTTTTGATGCAAGACATATCTAGTGAGGAAACTTTGTGTTTTCAACAACTGAAATAAAAAAAAACACATTTTCTTGAAAGTCAGCAGTTTACACTGTCACCCTTCAAGTTTGTCCTTAACAACAAAAACAACCTTACAAATTTAAGTATTAAATGATGTGGAACTGACTGTAAAGCACAAAAGAGCAGAGAACTTGTAAAAAAGTGGAAAAAGTGCCCAAAGATTAGGAACATTTAGATGTAAACTGATGAAGAGTAATCACTTGCTAACTTTCTGTCAACAACTCTGACAATAACACACATTATCATTATATACAAATACAAAAATTCTCTGTTCCTCACACCCACTCTGCTTGTGTCCAATAAATAACTTAGTCTTGTAGTCTTAGTCTAGTATTTTGTAGTTGAGGGGGAATTATGTGAAAAATATGTAGAAAAACATCTGAGTCGGCATTGGTGTTGGCTAAAATGACCATTTCAAGCATTTGTATTGGCATCGGCCTTGATTTTCACACTCTCTGCATCACTAATATTATCAGTTTATGGGCATTGTCAATTTATTATTAATGTCTCTGCTCTGGCTTTTTATCTGTATTCACGTGTGTACATTTTAACTTGGGTCTGTAAAACAACTGATGATGGTTTTAATTATAAATATTTGTCAAAATGACCCATAAATTAAATCCTCACATACGTAATCATGACCTTAATATCTTTGTAAATATCTTATAATGCATAATTTTAAATAGAAAAATATATATGATGAAGAGGTGTTTTGTAAATGCACTGAGATGTGTCATGATCAAGTTTTGAAGACCTAAGTGCTAAACATGCTAGAGTTTAGAAATTGATAATTACTATTTTAATGTGTCTTTTATATATTTTGTAGATATTTTTCTTGTATACCTGAAGGTGAACATTTGTTGCAGTTTGAAATATTAGGGCAAGGGAATAATGGAGGCTCTTGAAAAACAAAGTTCATAACAAAACATTAAACTGCTGTAGCCTTCCCCTTGCTGGTCGATCCTAAACACATAAGCACAGTCTTGGGATCCAGAGAGTCAGAAAATAATCACAGTCCTCTTAAACAGGCACACACACACTGATCTTTGTAGCTGGTGGCTGAAACACACACTTAACATGATTCAACACGACAGGACATGTTGAGATACACACCCATATTCCAGGCATAGACACATACAGAGTGAACACAGCTCCTGTGAAAACAGACACGCAAGGTGTCATTAACTCCAGTGGTTTACAGCCTGCTGTGTCCAGTCTCTATTTGTATCACTTTCTCTGCTGCATGCACACTCTAGATGAAGAGCTAAAACTTCATGAGTGCACGAAATGTCTGTTTTCTGAGGTCAAGTGGTCAGGCAACGGAATCTGACTGTAAAAGACGGAAAGTAAAGAAGTTATTATGATGTTAGAAACTCAGCACTCTACTGCCAAGGTCAGACTACTTAGTATTTCTGTGTTACAGCAGTCATTTTTTCTGATAAGATGAACAGAAAGCCGTGAAATTGTGATGTTACCTGACTTATGACTGCGGGTGGGAGTTAAAAAACAACTGGAGCTGAGAGTCAATAGCTTCTAGCATATCATATCATATCACTAGTCTTTATGCTTAAAATTTCCCATATCAAACCTCCGATTTTGTTCTGCCTGCTTTCAATCGGCTAATCAATCAATCAATATTTATTTGTATTGCACCAAATCATAACAAATGTGATCTCAAGATGCTTTACAAAAGAGTAGGTCAATTATATAGATATTTAATTTTTTTCCAAACCCAATATCAATCCACCATGAGTACAACACTTTGCCACAATTGGCAACAATTACAGTGGTGTAAGAAACCTTCAGGAAATCTTGAGCAGAGCCAGACTCGTGTTGAACAGCCATCCCCTGCGTGTGTGAGTGGGCAGAGTTTAAGAGATGGACAGAGACAACGGGACTAAAATGAGATTTTACAATAGCTGTACATTTATGAGTGCTTGGACCATTAATTTGTCCATATCATATTTGTCTCTGTTGGATTGAAATTTATTTAAGGATAACCTCTTGAGATGTGCAATCACGTTTCAGGAGAGTCCTCTTCTACAGCAGGGCTGTAACTTTTCACAAAAGTCAAACTTGACACGTTAATAATCAAATATGTGTGGTTATTGAAATATCCTTGTATATGAATCTTTCAATCTTGTCTGTTATGGCCCTTTTCAACACTTCTAGCAGGGAGGACTCAGGAGCACTTGACAAGGCACCACTGGACTACGTTGGGTGAAAGGCTGACAAATGGGTCCATGTATTCGTTGTACTGGCCAAGTTACTTTGTGCTTAATCGACACACAGTGGAGCCCAAAGTGCTTCCACAGGGTGCTCCACACGTGTTTAGTGCTTTTTATTGTCCTCTGAGAGCAGCTTTGCTGGTCCTCCATTCCCTGGAAGTTTTTTTCTTCTGTTGGTTTTCAGCAGACTGTGCAGCTGTTGTTGAGGCCAAGAGAGCACTGGCCAAACGGGTTGTGCTGGGAGCGCCTTCTCCTGGATTAGGTGGTTCACTGCTCCAAACGCCCTAATGTGCCATTGCGCAAATTTTATATTTGAATGTTTATTTACAGGTTGAGTATTGATTTCCCCACTATGCTCCAACAGATATTCAAATATTGAGTTTAAGGTGACAGCCCAATTCTATGTATGGTTGTAAAGGTAGTTATTATGGTGATATTAGCAACCATGAATAGAAAGAATGTTCCAATATTAACAGTAACAACTATAATTATTAATGTTGTTTAAAATAGCAGCATTTAGTTGATCTGAAGTTAAATCAGTTTAAAAATGGTTATATATGTTAAATGATGTTTTGTTGATGATTGATGTAAAACAAAGCAGATAGGGTCAAGCAGGTCCACAGCAGCAGCTTGTCCATGTTGGTTGTCATGGCTACGGTAATATATATGTGGTAACTTGTGTCTGGGACTGTGAGAGTTCAAGCAAGGGTGGACATAGCCAATAACTCTTGGGGGGGCAAGGGGAAAGTTTCTGGAGCCTAGAGTCGCAAAGGACAGGCAATGACATCCTAAATTTAAGGAATGGTTCATATATTTATTGTTTTAGTATTTATTTATTTTGATGAGATTACTCACCATGACTTGTGAACACCGTTACATTCCTTTTTTTTATTGCTGCGTGTATTGTAATGGAGGCCTCTTCTTAGTAAAATGTAATATCAGCACTGTTGTGGACTTATTGTAATTAGCTTTAAGGACAGTATTATCATACTTCTTACAACTGATTGGAGATTAAGGATACAAACTAGAATTGATTATCATAAATGACATGTTTTTGACATTGTTAACCCTGAACACCTGTGCACGACTTTCACAACTATTTTTACACAGGGAAGGAATCAATAAGAAAATCAATAAAGAATGGATCTGATGTGCAGAAACGGTTATGGCAGTTGTAGATAAAGTAGCAATAAAATCTTATCAATTCCCAAACTGAGGCATGGCAGACATTTTGTGATATAGATATATTAAGACTGACATAATGATGTTAGAGGGAGGGGCAACAGCTGAGCAAATACAATAAACAGAAGACTATCAATGCTATACTGTATTTGTTTGTCCCTTTAAACATGAAGATAATTTATATGTTAGCTTGATGGTGAGTGTTAATAGCAGTTGCTCTTTTTCTCCTCTTTTTTGGCTAACATATTTATTTTTCCTCCCTCTGACAGTTCAGTCTGAGAGCACCAACTAAATCCCTCTTTTCTTTGCTGTTTGGTTTGTTTACATTCACAATTTTCACGTGCAGAGGGCTCTGTGCTCTCCCTGGTCAGAGTCAGACGTCAAAGAACAAATTACAGGAGGGAGAACAAAAATCAGACTGCAGGACTTTTTATGTTGGGATGTCATAAGATGTCCCAGATGGAGTCTTCATTGTTGTTCACTATGACACACTACACAAGGCAAACAACTGATTTTTTGGGCTTCAGACAAAACTATGTGTACGTGGCCTGTATACAAACCCACCAACATAAGAAAAATCTTCATCCTCATGGTAACAATGTTGCACTTGGATGTCCCCATTATTGCTTGTTGGTGTTGCATTATGTAGCATATCTCTGAAGGTGTAAAATTCTCCCTTTATTCATTCAGTATGCCCAAAGCAGCTGCCCTTTCTGTCCCTTACAAAATAAGTTTAAACAATCAAATATGTATCACAGCGTTGTTAATTGTTCATATTATTTAATGTACTTTTATGAAAAGTTGTTACATTTTTTTCTTCAATATTAAATATTACAAATATTACAATGCAAATCTTAAATCTAAGGGTGTTTACTTGTCCATTTTCAAGTCTAAAAATCTCACTAGATTTATTGTAAGCCAAAATTGCCTGACATGTACAGCTATGTGGACTTGAGCTTATATAGTGCTTTTCTAGTCTATGACTACTCAAAGCTGCTTTACACCACAGGTCACATCTATCCATTCACACCCATTCACTCTCACATTCATTCACTGATGGTTGAATTATCTGTGTTAGTCCTCCATTAGTATTAACTATCACATTCACGTACTTTTGTGCCCATTTACACGCCACTGACGCAGCAGTGGGAGCAACTTGGGTTAAGTGTCTTGTCACATCCAGCCGAAGCTGGACTTGAACCTGCCCCATTACCGACCAGGCGCACTACCAGACTGCGCCACCGATGCATACACCCTTAAACAGTTTATAAAAACAAAAATGAAAATAAAGCCTGGATTCCTGTGATAGTTTAAAATGTCTGCCAATGAGACAAGAGACAAATGTTACTTACATGATTTCTTAAAAATGAGAGGTGCAATCTCAAGTAGGTAATATACCTGAATTTAAGACCCTCAAAGAGTAAATGTTTTTGATTGTTTCATTGGATATTTTCTGATAAAGAATGCCTTATTTTCACTCTTGATTCCATAACGAGACCATAATAAGATATCCATCTGGACTTGTCAAATAAATTGGAAAATTTAGTACATTTTATGGATATTTTTTGACTTGAAATTAGACAGACACACTTTCTAGATCTGAGTTTTTGCAGTGTATCAACAAAACTGTGTAGATTTTTGGGGAAGTTTTATCACAGTTTCTCATTTGATAAATGCAATATGCCCCTCTTATCTTTATTTGTAAGACTGGCATAGACAAAGTGTGCACACACATTTAACAACAATGGATCAAACTCACAAAAAGGCTCCATTCCTTGTGACATTAACATACATTTGAATATTATCATTTGTCTTATTTTTTGTATGTTTTCCCAATTTCTCTATCCTCCCTTAAGTGTTTTTTTTCCAGGCCCGTCCAGTGCGCACAGAGATTCAGACCCAGACTTTGAAAAATTCTGACTGATAAATTGGGTGAACCTCTCGTCTTTTTAGCCTCCATTGTAAAGTTCAACAAACCTATAAGGAGGGTAGCGTAAACATATCATGTTGGTGCAAGGCAACTGACAATAGATATGGCATTATTTTGTTTTATAATTCTTACTTTTTCTTTCGTGGCACTCATTAAATGTTTTTGCCTGTACCCTTTTTTATGTAACGAATCATAATTAACCTGAAAGAGTGTGAAAATATAGACACAATAGATAATCACTGCTTTGGTTTAAGGTCATGTTCACAACAAACAGAGGTGTTAGGGATATTACAGGTTTAAATGTTTGATGATTATCCTCACATTAACTAAATAAGGCTCAACAAAATGGTTCTTGTTGCCCAACAAACACTCTTGTGTCTGATTAGATTTGCACTCAAAGTCACCTTTGCTTGCCTGAGCTGATGCCTCATTTAGTGTAAAATATGATAAAGACAGGCACCCTGCTAATGTGCTTATGTCCCAGAGAAGTATAACCCTCTTGTCAAAAGTGGCTGGGACTGGTCCAATGACAAGGGCTGTTCTGCCTGAGTGATGTCATTGTCTGTTGTTGACCTTTATTTGCGTATAATACAATAATTGCAGCCTATTGCATAACCAGGGAGAGGAATCCACCATGTGACGTCCACATGTGGTGCTTTTACCAACAGAACGGCCCTTCTCTCCATTCAGTGACCCCTCACTCCTCCACAGATGTCTCTGCTTCTCTTAGTATATATTCAACCCTGTTCAGAGGGACACACACACACAGACACACACAGCGGGTTAGTATAAGGTATCAGAGGGATCTCCTGTCTCCCCATGGACTTCCCTCGTGTTGCCTGCCTGCTGCCAGACCACATGGCCTCTCTGTCTGAGCAGTTATTGTGTGTGTAGGGTTCACTGAAACTGATGGATTGATGGCCTGAGACTCTGATGTTTAATCTATAATCACTTAAAATGAACAATGAAACAGTAAATGATTTGAAATATTGCCTCTAATTCAGGTTCATTTAAGATTCTTTACTCCCTTGGTGAACTTTAAGTGGACTGGATATATTCATGAAGTAAATGTCAGAACTGTTTTGGGCACAAACAGTCTGATACAAACCCAAATGTGCTTAAGCAGATATCAATAGAAAGCAAGGCAGTATGTTCTCCTCACACTTGCACCAAAAAGCTTGTAACATGGCGCACATGCAGTCAAACACGTACACACATCAGCACCAGCCTAAAGATGAATTAGTATAAATAAAATCAAAGGTTGCGGTTGCTCTCATTGGTTAGGATGCCCTGAGGAAGTGCTCTGCAGTTGGTAAACATTACCGCAACACCAACAAGGGAATTTTAGCAAGGCAGTGGTGGAGCAGCTTTGGTTTGATCCTGCGCTCTGAGTCAGAGCAAATTCTTCTGAACTCAAGATGGAGTTGAAAAACAATTTTACTCAGTCACTCATTTCAGTCACATGCTGAGTGTCATAAGTTCTGTCTCGGTACATTGCTAGAGTTAGATAAAAAGCGAGTATAACAAAAAAACTTCTCTTAACTTGCCTTATGTGTTTCCTATCCCACTGAACTGTTTTGTTCTCTTGATAATATCTATAGGGAAGATGGTTGGTTAGTTGTAAAGTTGGTCATCAGTATAATGGAAAGTCAAGGTTTAATCCAAGCTCCTGCAATCACATTGCCTCCACTACTACGTCATCAATATGTACAGTGTGTTTGTTCGAGGTGTGAACCATGTAATGGGCCACAATTTGATTTAGTCTAGATTCTGGGGGTCAGGAGTTGATTCAACATCCATTTTTGATTTGAATAGATTCACAGTTTACACTACTTTATGCCATGAAAAGGTGCTCATTCAAGGATCTGGATCCATCTGCAGTGCACTGAGAGGCTGGATAATATGATTTGACACCAAAAAAATGTATGGAATATGTTACAGATAAAAAAAAAAAGCATGTATGAAACTGCCATAATTGTACGATTTAACAAACATTTATTTTCAATGTTGTATCAGCTAGTTAGAAAATGTAGAAACACTGCACATAACTTAAAATCAAACCAAAAAACTTCATGCTGAAAATGAGAGGTTTTGATTTTAAAGCCATAGGACACAGCTGACACACCAGAAAATATAACAGTTTGCTGTGTCAGGCCTGCAGGTAAATATCTACTGTAAAAGCACCATATTTAAAAAAAAATGATTCATGGATGTTTTGAATCAATCCTTGGCCTTTTTTTAATGAATATTTGAATATATTGAATGCAAAGTGATTTGTTAGGAAACCTCTAATATGTGTATGAACCTATATACATGTACTGATGGACAATAGACATAGAAACCTCACTTGTACAGTGTGAATGTGATGTGACCTTTGTGTTAACAGGAAAGTGTGACCTGCAGTGTTAAAGCACTTTGAGTGGTTGGATGACTAAATCCACTTGCCAGTCCATTACCAAAAACATAATATGACTTTGTCTGTACAAGGTTTTTCTATATTGTTGTGAAAACCAATTTAGGTTTAGGTTTTCCTTTGAAAGAGTAGCAGCAAGTGCTTTTAAGGTCACATATTTTTACACGGGACCCAGTTGTCTTCAGAACATGTTTTTAAAGTTTCTTGTGTAAAAAATCCATGTAAGATTTACACAGACAGGCCAAGACATGTTCTTTCACTGGAGTCATCTGTGGGTTGAACAAATACCTAGTGGCTTGTATCTTAGGTTGGTGGCATATTCCCCTAATGACATCATTGGGAGATTTCTTTTTCTTTTTTTTCTTTTCAAGTTGACTGTTTAAAGTTCACTTCTTCTGTAATGTGGTGCCACATAGGGCTGGGGGTGAGGGGGTCTCATGTCCCAGGGTTTGTAAGAAGGCCCCCCCCCCCCCCCCCCTTTTTTTTTTTTAAAGAAAAAAAACCCCTCTGATCTCAGTAAAGATTTAGCCATAAATTGTGACACCATAAGTAGGGGTGCCAAATTATCACGTTAATTGCGATTAATTGAGTACAGTCATATTTAGCGTGTTATATTTTTTAATCACGTTAATCTCATTTTTAATCTGATTTCACTGTTTTGGTATTTTCAGAGGGCAGAACCTTAAAATACCAGAGCTGCTGGTGATTGGACGATCAGTCCGCTCATCACACTCTTCACAGACCAATCCATTTCAAGCCACAGTATGACTTAACAACTAGACCCTGTTGTTAGCTGTTGGCTTAAACTACGAGTACTTCAGTCCTTAGACCATCGTCTTATCTTACATTAAATTATACCACACAGATGTATCATTTGCCGCTTATATGTGACATGAATCTTGTCAAAGACAATACCCACCAAGTTTTCCCGGTAAACTTCTGAGGAGAGCATATTTCATATCTTAGGGTAACCATGACTCCAGCCCGGCATCATTCGTGCAGCATTTCCTCATCTCTCTCAGTTTCCCAGCAGTGATCCCCGGTCAGGAGAAGAGCAAAAACATGATTTCCTGTAAGAAAGCTTGAAGGGACACTCTTTGCTCCTCTTTTAAAGGAGAAATCGAGTCCATTTCTGATAAAACTGCAGATCTTGCTGCATCCGAGGAGATCACTTTACGCACCACTGTTGTTTTCAAACATGCAGTCGCTTCCTGTTGTCGTCACATCCGCAGCTTCCGCCTCTGTCCCCTGATGGGGCCGTTAAAGTTGGAGTTTTTATGCATTGGGCTTCTTGTGCTTGAGTTTTTGGGGGGTGGAGAACAATCTTGATCTGCCACAATAATCTAATGAATTTCAATGAAAATACCTCAAGTTGAGGGCTTTTTTCAGCAATTTTAAAGTGAGATTAAAGATCATAATTAATTAATCTCTCAGTTTTTTTCATCTCCTGACAGCACTAACCATAAGCTATCTAATAACTGAGGACTGACTGTGCTCACTTGCTTGTTAGAATTAGTTAATTTGATTTTTAGTCACATGATGGAGATCCCATTTTGGACTAAATCTCCTCATATATGGGCCTCCCAGCAGGTGATTTTCTGGTTTGGATTGCTGGTGACAGGTTGGAGCAGCTGGCGCTCTTTCAGGCTGGCTCTTACTTTGGTTGCAGCAGAAGGGCATTTTTGGTGGAGCCTCGACAGACAGGATGGCATAGTTGGCAACACAGCTCATGGCAGAACTCTGAGGCAAATGTTGAGGGCTGAGAATACACTAGACTGAGATGTAGTGGACCAGACAGGTTGGCATTTCTGGCATGTTTTTGTAGTGACTGGTGGAAGAGGTGGGTGAGAACACGCTGATTTGGCTTTAATCATCTATAGTCCCTGAAGGATCCCTTTGTTCGTACACTAAATTTTTGCCTTTCAGACCATTTTTATGAATGCTCCTACATCATTGCCGGGTTCTCTTCATCATTGACACCGGGTGTGTATCCACTGAAGCAGGCACTTCTGCTTCCTGCCCTCATCTGAGCCAAATTGTCTCCTTGCCAGGCGTCGGTAACTTGGCACACAGCTTCTTCCTTTTCCATGTGGTGATCACGTATGTCCGTCCACAAGAAAGTCTGTCAACACCCTTCTTTAGGCTGTTACTAGTAGGATATGATGACACATGTAAAAGGGCAAACCAAACACCCTGAAGCATGTGTGTCCTTTTTTGGTGCTGAAGTATTAAGATGTTAAGGCCAAGAGTAGAACGCATATATGTTACTATGGAGATGGAATATGGTTACATTTGGAGCATACTTATGTTCAGATCAAGTGGGTCATCAGTAGTTATAAAGAGGTACCACTGATGTCAATACTGTAATGGAGAATGAGGGGGGAGCACCCAAGCCATGTACAGTTGAACTGGGTTGAGCAGATGCCACAAAACATGGTTCTCACAGATCCTTCAAAGTCTTCTAAAGGTCTTAAGTTTGACTCTTATAATTCAAAGCCTTAGCATAGCCTTCAAAGCCTGGTAAAGATAAGTCTTATCTTTACCAGAAAGACTCTACTACTCACTACTCTAGCACCATGGCCAGTTAAATTCTAGTGAAATTCTTTTCTCACTCCAACAAATCCAGGTTTTTACACCTTGATGGAAAACAAAAGTTTCCCTTACCTATTTACATGTTGTTCTAAAGTGCAAAATATGGTATTAATTTTTCTTTATCTTGAGTTATTTTAAGTCTTGAATATGATTTTAAATTGAAGAGGAACACCGTTGCAGGTGTATCTATCTACAGAACACGCATAAATGTTGTAACGTTAAGAGAAGTGGATTGCATCGGATTTAATCTGCTTAAGCCCAGGATAGAAATCCAAAAATGACATAAAAGAATAAACATTTAAAGGATAAGGAAACATACCAAATAAGATTGTAATAAAATGTGTTTTTTAAGGCCACCTTGTTCTTGTTGACTCAGGGTAAGGCTGGGTGATATGGCCTGAATATAATTTTAATTTTTTTGGTCATGTTAACTTTCATTTCCATTTCAAATCTTTTTTTGTAACATCTTGAAAGAAGAAAATTCAAATGACACAGAAGAATCACATTCCATTTAAATTCTCTTTGAATAAATACTGTATGTCACAAAAGTAAACTGAATTTGCCTGTAATTTTCACATGCTTTCTGTGATTTTGTTATATAAAGGTGTACGTGTAAATGTAGACTGTGTAGTTTATATGTATGGTGGCTTGTCTTCATTTCCACTGAAAGCTGCATCATTTTCACAAAACGTTAACAAAAAACTCTTTTGTTATTCATTTCCACAAGAAAAAAGTTGAGAATTGTGCCTTGACAAAAATGTCAAACCCTTCCATTATAGAAACAGTGAAAATGTAACTCTGTTGTGTCTCTTTTTGAAGGAAACATGGGGCAGGGGGGTATCTTCTTCAGACCAGGGAGAACAGAATGAGCTGTGGAGTAAGTCACAGAGAAATGTCTTTGTTTAAATCTTTTCAAATTATTCAAATCAATCAATTTAAATGATATTTATTGCCCAGATATAACTTGGGGATTACCTAATTGGCTTTTTGAGGTGCAGGGTCAAAGGTCTGTTGTGTCTCATTATCATCCCTTGCCTGTAATGTATGAGAACATGTCTGGAAAAGCCTGTTCAACTTGGCAAGAATGTCCTCCCTGACTTAAAGTTAAACTTATTTGAAGGTCAAAGGTCAGGAGCATGGAGCCTTAAAACATCCCATGCACATGAACATAATACCTAATAATGCTTTGAAGGTTTTGGTCAAAATATGCAAAATTGATAACTTTTACTCAAGAATGAAATCATTAGATATTGGACTCCAAAGTTGAAGGTCTTTTGAGCCTCCCATATTCCACCAGTTGTATTACAATGAAGACCACCCCAGCCCCTCACTCATGACTGATCACTTAACTTTCACTGTCCTCTGCTTCAACCACCCAGAGGCCTTTAACACCAAGGCAGTTGGTCCAGTCCCTGCAGATTTAACTTTACACAGACCTTGTTTTCATGTCATTATTCAGGGGCCAAGTTCATGGTTACCCCTGAACTTGTGTGTTTTTTTGTATTTATTGTGCACACTAAATATTTTCATTTTTATTCTCCTGCAAAAAGCACAAACACTCCCATACAGAGCTGGTTTATGAAAATATTGTCTTGCATGACGCCCACCTGTGCTGCAAAAGTCATTCATCATGATGTCTGAGCATATATTCATTATTTTCTCCTTAGAAACCATCTTTAACAGATCCAAAACATTGACAGGTGATTGGGTTTTGACAGCTTGTAAGCCTGTGTGCCTCTTCTCTCTTGAACTTTATCAGTGCAGTTGCAGAGGATAATAGCTGTTCTGTCGAGAGGAAAACGATTCAATCAGACCCTGAGACAGTGATGCAGTTGGTTGGATGAGTACCTTGTTTAGAGAGGACATGAGTGCTCTACAGGGAAATGCTGTTCACACAGCTTTGAACAACAGACAGTTCAAACAGGCTTACCAACGGTGATGACGTCAAATATATCAGGAAGAGAAGAAGTACAGGATACCAGAGCAGTGGTTGGCACAAGAGTCATGCAGGGTTCTGTGTTTTAGTCATTTGCTGATCTAATGGAACCAATATATAGACATGTGTAGTTTGCTCCAAAGCAGAATTACCAAGTTGTTTCAAACTAAAATAAAGAGGGCTGCCCTGATCATTTTAAAGAAATTACTCCTGCTGATACAGATACCAAATTAATGAGTGAGATCTGCATTTAGAGATACTGATGTTTTGTGTATTTCTGACTTTTTGTGTTTATTTATGGCAGCTGGTCTGTCAGTCAGTCTGCTTAGCTTTGTAGTGCACTGGGGCCTCTAACAGGTGGCAGAGTAACCTGAATCAAGTCATCCTTATCAAACATTAACATGCATTTTATAACTTTTTTTAACAGAGATGTACAAAGAATCCACAGTGGCAATGCACTGAGTTTTCTTTAAAAACATTTGAATTTCACTAAGTGATGATTTATTTAATTGGCTACATCTGTTAATTTATGTGAGTAATTAAACAGTAAGTCTTAAAAATAATTATGCCTTGCAACATCTGCTTGAATTTATACTACAAATGAACTACATATGTAAAACAGATATAAAGCTTTTGATGTTATAATTCAACAAGCATAATTCATATTGTATTCAGATAGTGAATGGGCTGCATTTCCTGAAAATGTAAAAAGTACTGATGTTTTTGTTGGAAGGTAAGGATATCAGGGTAAATTTTTGATCTTTGTTCATGCATTCTGTCAAACAGAGCATGGCTTACAATCAAACTTTCACCTACAGACTACATTTTACCGATGTAAATGTGGTTATATTGTATTATGATTGTACCGTACCAGTATATACTAGGTAAATAAGACGTTGGCTTATCACACTTTTACTGTTTGGAGATCTGAACCTGGATTAACCTTGCACAGGACTTGATCCAATGTCTGTAATCAGGCAGATCCATCTTGCCAAGCTCCAATCTACAATGATTGTAAGTGATTCAAAGTGGAACGGCTCAATCACATCTTTTAAAGCAGGAAGAGAGAGGAGCTACAGGCGAGATGACAGGAGGAAGTGACTGCACATACAGAGATTAGCATTGATGCTAGCAGCTTTAGTAGCAGTTTTATCAGATCTGGGCTGAATTCTTTATTAAATGAAAAACAAAAATTAACACTACAAACTTCTCTACAGTGAGGATATTTTCACTCACATTCTGACATGTTTTGACCAGAGTTTAAGAAGTGACTCAAATTCTGTAGTGCAGTAGCGCCTGCTTACCACATTTTCTGATTCGGCCGTAATAAGTGTGATTGACAGAACGATTGTCCAATCACCTGGAGGATATACTTGTGAAAACACTTTCTATGGATTCAGATGGATTCATGAAATCTGTTGAACAGTCCATCAGGTGTGTCAGGTTAAATCTAGATGTGAATCCAGGAATTTCTTAATGGATCTGCTAACATTATGCAGTTTTCCACATTTTGTGTTATAACTTGGCTGAGAATGTCAGAAATGTCTTGGTAGAGGTTTGTGCTTTCTGAGTACCTCTAGCTTGGTGATTATCCATAGAAATCAGGGACATTTTATTCTGTATTGTAATTAAATCTGCAGCCACTTCTACAGACAGTTTCCATGATGCAGGGGTCATGCTTTCATATTAACTCTGGTTGAAAATATGATATAATTTTTAAAATACTATGTTTTAATCAGTGTTATAACTGTTTAAATGTCATGGGTTCTCATTTCTATATAAAATCCAAATCAAAAATTTTCATGTGATTTCGCCCTGCTTATAGAACTGTGATGTAACAAGATAAATAGTCAACCCTGTATCACAATACACATTGTATCATCAGACTATTGCCAATGCACATCCTTCATTATGAATTCTGAACTATTCCTCCGTTGCTAACACTTATTTGGTGACAGTTTAATTAATGCAGACACTAGGATTTATTTCATTGCTGTGAATGATGACTTGAAGAATCACTTCCAGTCCAGTTTTCCAAAATCATCTATTATTTATTTATGTTTTCTTATTTATTTTGACTACATTCATTGTTTCTAGATAATGATCCTGTTTGTTCATGAACTCCCCTCCCCTCTATCACTGAAATGAGGACACCAAGTATACACATTTCCTGTGAAGGAGCTGGGGGTTGGGTTGAATCACTGGCAGCCCACATTGAGGATTGCAGTCGGAGGTTTTGATATTTTTTAATTATTAATTTAATTATTTAATTTATAGCTCCAAAGGGATTTTATATTCATTTCCTTCTGTTATTGCTATAACCTAAAGCATAAAAGAACACAGCGACTAATCCTGTATAAAATGCATGACAACATGATGTTAAATCTAAATGTGAAATTAAAGTCTTCATTTATTCTTTCTGTTTTTGCATTCCTTTACTTCTGTCAGCTGTGAAGAATTCATATATGTTGCCCATTTACTAGAACACGTCTCTTTTCCCGTACACCAGTGTCCTCTCTCTCTCTCTCTCTCTCTCTTTCCCACTCCGGGTATTTGTTTGTTGTGGTTGCCATGGTGATACTCTCATCGTTGTGTGCTAAGGCTGAAAGCACTTGACCTGTCTTCCTGTGCAGGCGTTGGAGGTCATAATCTGCTGCTCAGTCATGGGTGGACGACCAATAAACCTGCCTGGTTTCCATGAGATATGTTTCCTGTACACACACAGATAAATATACACACATCCATACACTCTTTCCTCTGTGCCATGTGCCAGTAGGGACCCGTCTGTATGTAACTGTGGAGAAGTCCACGCAAAAAGTTTGAAGGAAGGCAAGAGAGGAGAAGGAAGAATAAAGGTCAGCATGACAGAAGAAATGATGCAGAACGCCTACTTGTGTTTGTGTATGTGTGTGTGTTGGCTGTCTCCCGCCTATCAAACTCTGGTGTCATCTTTCTGCCATCTGCCACCGTCACCCCTCTGACACACAACACACAGACACACACGCAGACACATGTTCACATAAACACATGCATCCTGTCTTGATTTTCTGTTTTGTAAAAGTGTGTTTATAGACATCAGAATGAAAGATCTAAAAACATACAACTGTGATAGAACAAAAAAGTCTGATGTCAAATTTTGTGAAGTTGGACTAACATATCAAGACATTACAGTAAAAGACTACTGTTGAATTACATGTAAACACTGATCCTTAATGGGACCAGGCTAAACATGAGCTGCACCAGGATAGTGTCTCACAGCAAGTTGGTTGCTGGTTCAGCTTCCTCAGTCAGGTGCCTTTCTGTGTGGCGATTGTATTTTCTCGTCATGCACGCAGTGCTTATTTCTGGTACTCCCACGGACCAAAAAATGTAAAAACAGGTTAGTTGGTGACTCTAAAATACCCTTAGTTATGAGTGTGTGAATGTTTCTCTGTCTCCCTATGTTGGCCATGTGATTGCCTGGCAACTTGTCCAGAATATACCCGGCCCTCGTCCAGTGTCAGCTGGGTTGGGCTTTAGCACCTGCAACCCCAGAATGGACATGCAGTATAGAAAATGGATGGATAGATGAAATGGACCAAGGGTCAATAACTATATTTGTATAAGGGCCAGTTTTTTGCTTGACAGATTTATGTGTGTAGGTGTGTGTGTGCGTGTGTGTGTGTGAGTGTGTGTGTGTGGGGGGGGTTACTCTGCATGTGTGTTTCAAACTCTGTGCATCCAGCATGTTTTCAAACAGCAAATGTGTTAAAACAGAAATTCCTGTGAGGGCTAAATCAAAGCACACTTACTCTACTACTACTTGAAAATTCCTCTCTGTTGAAAGTTAAACAAATACTAAAGGATAAAGTATTGTAAAACAGTAAAATGTTCTGCCTGTAATTCATATATTCATTATCGTAAGTGTTAAGGGACCAACATTTTTTTTTGGTCATTTTATATTTTTTAAATTAATCGGATGATTAATCGGTAATCGGAATTTTTTTTCTGCCAAATATCGGTATCAGCATCAACCTCATAAAATCCATATTGCTCGGGCCCTACTTCTTCTGTTCAGACTGCCATATCTTTTATGAATAACTTAAAACGTGTTTTATTTTTTTGTCCTTTGTAAAAGTTCTTTCTCCTCTTCTTTATCACACAGTGATGTGTTTTTTTTCTTTCATTTATTTTTTATTTGCTCTTCTGCACTAGATTTATTTTTTCTACTTTTTATGCGACAGAAACAAAGAAAGATTTGCCCAGTGTCTAAAACTGAGGCATGTGTATTTGGTATGTGTTGGTGTGTTAGAGATGAATATTTAATTCAGCTCCTCCCTCCATCATGTATTAATCATGGACCAGTCTGCTTCGGCTGAAAATAGCGCCTAGCAACCCAGAAAAATAAAAATCCATAGAAGTGCTGGTATGTCATGTGTGCTGCTTGTTCATGTGTGACACAGCACATGGCCTCTCCTCATGTTTTCCTTTTTCCTGCGCACTTAGTCTTCCTCATGTCTGTCTCAACTGGTTCAGAAATCAGAAATGATGGTGTTGGAGATTTATGATGTTTACCAGAAAGATTTTGTCTGTGTTTTATTGTCTGTCTTTGAAAAAAAGTTGTTTGTCACTTTTAGAGTTATTTGTCTAGCAGAGATTCTGAACTGAACTTTAAATTCATCCCACTGTGTCTGCACTGTCTGACACCCACTGAATGTAGAAAAGTTAGAAATCTGTGACTCTAAGAAAGTCTGCTTTCTGAAAGTGGTGATAATTGCAGGACTGCTGACCTCACCATCCAAAGCAGCTGCCAATCTTCAGGATAAACTGATGGCTGTGTAAAGAGTGTCTGCTGCTTTTTCTGAGAAAGCTTCCTACCTGGACTGTAACAGTGTGTGCAGCTTGATGGAGTACATCTCAAATAAAAAGTTGTTTAGAAAACCCCAGCTGAAGAGTGAAGTTCAGCCATTGAGCCCATATTTAGATCAACTTAAAGTTAGTGTCATTGAGCACTTTCAACATGGCGACCAGTAGGGCTGAACAATATATCGTTATCGTATCGATATCGAGATATGAACATTCAAGATATTAATATAGCAAAGCAACGATATAAACGATATAGATTTCCCCTGCGCTAAAACTGCACTTTCCACGTTCTTTTGTATTATGATGTTTTTATTTTTCTGAAAAATGCTCGGTTTTCACCGAACCCGTAGTCGCATCGTATCGAATCGATATCGAGATATCTGGCATGAATATCGAGATATGAAATTTTGTCCATATCGTTCAGCCCTAGCGACCAGCACAGATTGTTCTGCAAAGTCTGTTTCAGAAACCAAACAGGTTACATCGCTCTGACTTTGTCCAGTTCTTTACAAAAAGTATGTGTGCCTTGTGACCTATGACCTACAGACTAATAATGATTTTGATACTGACCACCACACTAAGGCTGTTTCTTGTTTATTCCCAACAGGTAGCTTGAACAGCAAGGAACAACCTCTGGGGCTTCTTAAACCAGCTGCAAACAACCATTTTGGTAGGAAATCTGTACAGTATAAACATATCTATGTGTTAAGTCTTTGTTGGTTGTTGATTGACAGAGAATTTTCTCCATTTCCTGTTGACACATGCCAAAGTGTCAGTAGGCAAGTTACTGAACCTCATATTGCTACCACTGCTTATGTCAGCAGTGTATGAATGTGTAAAAGTATCTTTTTTTCTTTTTATTCAGAACATGCAACAAAAAACACAGATGAAACAGATTGAAGAGGGATACTTTGCACTAACGGTATAACAAAAACAATAATGAAAAACATATTGAAGAATATATTTTCTGCATTAAGCTTAATTTTGTCATGTCCAAAAGCAGAGAGATTCACCCCCCCACCCCAAAAAAAGATGCATGTTCATAAATATGTAATGTGTCAAAGTAACAGACTCACAGAGAAAACATGTCTATTATTAACACAGCCTAATCCTGCCTAACCTGACACACTAAATGGACCGTTCAATATCTTTCACTTGTCCACATGGACAACAGCCCATAAAAAGATATTGGGAATGGGCAGAAACTTTCAAAAGCATATCCAGCAAGTGATTAGACGATCGGTCCATCAATCACATTCATTACCGGCCAGTCGGATAATGTAGTAGATGGGCTCTACTGCCACGGTGTAAAACACAAAAAGGAAGCCCCTTCATTAAACAAACTCTCACCAACACACCAGAAGTGGAGCAAAAATATCCTTCCTCTCGAGAAATGCTTTCACTATTGTTGTTGATTTATATAACAAAGAAATGTGGTCCAGATCTGATGAAAATGCTACTGAAGCTGATAGCGTCAATGCTAATCTCTGTAGAAGTCGCTTTCTGCTGTCATCTTGCTCGTAGCTCCCACCTCTTCCTGCTGTAAAGGACGCTGATTGGGCTGTGCCGCTTCAGACATGGCTTGGAGCTTGGCAAGATGGATGACAGATGGATTAAATCTGCCTGATTCAATGTCTGCAATCAGGCAGATTCATTAGCTGTGTAAGGTTTAATCCTGCTGCCTCCCTGCTCTGACCGAGCATAAAGTCTGTTTATACTATGGCATAATTATAACCTTTTGATCATTTACTTTTCAGCTGTTAGTGCGCTGGTATGCGTGGCTTTGTGAGCTTTGTTTTATTCAAAGTAACCAATGTGTTGAGCATAGACAGCCGTTAACATTGTTCAAGATGGTTTATGATGTTTGGTCAATAACAAGCAACAAGATTTTTCATGAAGATAAATAGCCAAACCCGTAAAGACGCGTCATCCTATTTTTCTCCTTCTCTCTGTGTGTTTGTCTGTGAAACTGTGATGCAAACACACCAGGACGGGATTAAGAATAAATTCAATTTATACCCAAAAAAAAGAAAAATTGTAATTGTTTAATATGATGAGTAATTTATTAACTTAAAAAACACATTATCTTTTGTAGTTTACCCTTATTAAAAAAAAAGCAATACATACATGATAGATGAAATAAACCTTATTTACATTTTTTTGTCTTTCTTTTTTTACGTGTGAATATTTACACTCTGAATGTTTTTAGTTTTAAATACACATCTTTTATGTGAAACAAGTCAAGAATATTTATTTGTCATACTATTGATATTTAAAAATGACTTAGTTTGGTCTATTTAATTATCCCAGTTCTTGAAACATTTTTCTATTATGAAGTTTTCTTATGATGTTTGCTGAATAGACAGAAACTGTGATTTAATGATTGGCCTCCAGAAGAAAGCCTCCTTCATATAAAAGTCTGGTACTCTCTGTTATTTTGTAAATAAGGGCCTGGTCTGCATTTTAATGATTACCGTATGTAAAAAAAAAAAAAAAAAAACTCAAAAGAAAAACAAAAGACAAAATCAAACCTGACTTTTAGTGTGCGAATGGGTGGCTGTGACTTGTTATGTAAGAAAGCCCTTTAAGAGTCAGAGGACTGGCAAAGTTCGATCCCATTAAGCTGCAGTTGATTTCAATTTTGTGTTATGAATGGGTGGGCCTGAGAATATCTGGAGGAGCCTTGTTTGTTATTTTTTCATCTAATGAACCACCACATTTTCATAATGTTGTTCTTTAGACATACCTTTATAAACTAGCTTATCAAAATGTTATAAGACAGTTTATCCCATGTTTTTTTCTTCTTTTTTTTAAACATATATATTTATTTATTTTTTATTTATTCATATATGACTATTTTCATGACTCTGATTGGCGAGGTCAGTGTCGGTGGGCTTGTGCACACCCAGGCCCACCCATAGATCCACCCTGATGATAACTGAACTTTAACCTGATTTCAATGAATTTGACTTCATTATTTAATTGACATTTTTATGGCATTATTACAAAACAATGAACAATCAGGAAAAAATATGCCCAGTTTTGATATCTTTTAGTCTTCTTGTGGTGAAAAAAACTTTTAGGTCTTTAATTGGTTGACTACATAATCGTAGAATTAAAAATTAGCCTATATAAGCATGCAGGAAGTGACACTTAACGATGCCTGTGTAAACATGTGCCACATCTTGTCAATGTCACATCCTTAAACTCTAGAGCCATAGTGCCCTAAGTAATACATATTAATAAATTACCTTTGGAAAGCCTCCGTGCAAAATAAGCAGATATTAATGTATTTATAGCAGCACTAACCAGGTGCTTCCTGCTTAGCACTGTCAGAGATTTACTCGATGTGAGCAGAGTGATGGATGCAGTCATGTCCTCTGGTTAACTGATGTGTAGGGCACCACAGGTGACTCAGAACATCAGAGCGGTTTATGATTTAGTGATAACGTGGAAGCCTTAGCCGGCTGATGCAGGGCTCAGAGACACACTCCGTCAGTGCCTGTTTGTGAGGAAACTTATCATTTACCCCTGAGAGTGTAATCATTTCCACCCGCTGACGCCGCACGTTGTTTTTAGTAAATGGCGATGTATTATTCAGTGAGCGTCTCCTTTTAGATTTCACACTGCACATGCCGAAGTACATGTGCCCAAACGCTAAAGTACATGTGAAAAGAGGCGGTTTGTTGGAACTTCGCGCTCTTGTTGACAGGAACGTGGGATGATCACGCCACATCAGCATGTCATCAACCCACGAGCGGTATGTTTGTCCCATGTGGCGTGAGGAGATGCTGATACAGCAATGATGTCACATAAAACGGTTGCCAAGACTTGAAGCCTTCGCCTGTTAATAGCATGTTTCTATGTGTGCAGCAGTGACACACATATGCATAAACACACTGACAGGTTAAACACAGATTCACACTCTTTTCAAGCTACTTCGTGAGTGTTGAGAATCTGTGGTTGAAATTTCAAGGGCAGCCTTTCAGAAATGCAGAAAAAGATGGATACTTGAACTTAAAACCTTAAATAAATGACATTTGAAAGAATTTTTTTGGGCATAAGAGGTGGAAGAATATGACGAGAGCTTTGGCATATAGATAGAGTGGAATCTTACTGCTTTTAAAATAATAACTTTACTTATTAAAAGCATTACTTTCTCCCTGTAATGCATTATGTCAAAAAGGTGTTCGAGAGGTGAGAGGGCAAACATAAATGCTATTTTTTTGCAGGTTATGCTGTTGTGTTAATCTACTTAAACTTTTCTATGATTTCAAATCGTTTTCTTTACTTTTTTTATCTTTTAACAAGTCCCTCTAATGTCAAAATTGGTATATAATTGGAGATGCTGTTGGTCGATTTAGTAGCATCCACACCCGTATGAAGGCCTTTGCCTCATGTGGGCAAACTGGGTTTGATTCCTGCCTAAAACTCATTTGCTGTGTTACTCCCCTGCTCTATCTATATCTATCCAACTCCTCTCCACTATCAATAAAGGCCCAAAAATATCTTTTAAACTACACAGCACATAGAGAGTGCAAACCTCTGCCAAGGCAGCTCACATATTAATGCTACACCTATGAGCAATAGTTCCATGATAAAGTAGTTATCATAATATGATCCCTTAACCCTGAAAACGTACCCCTAGCACTTGGAATCATGTTGATATCATTATTAGTTTGACAGTTATTGAGCGAAAACGGTCGACCACTAATGGGGGTTACAGGATCACCACCAAAATCTAATCATTATTAAAATGGGCCATTCTCTTGATAACAATCAAACAGACAAACGCAGGCAAAAAATATAACCTCCTTGGTGGAGGTAAAATGTGACATAATTTAAATCTGAGGTAACAGACTAAATAGCAAATGAGGGCGTCACAGTTTTTAATCATGATGTTAATTTTTATTCACTAAGAAAGTGAAGAGTGACAGTCACAAGGCAAAATCAAAACAACTAAAGCGACTGTGGTGGTTATGTGCATCTGTCAGGTTTTTGTGGGTGCACAGATAAAGTGTTTTCTTAAAGGCAAATATGTCATCTCTTTTGCAGACAGTGCTTTAAAGGAGGTGTAGGTATAGAAGTTACCATTCTGCACAAGATTCAGGGACCTTAGAATTTAAAGTTTGTAAATAGGAGTGGGACAAAATACCAAGTCCATCATGTTAACATATTGACCTCCTGAAATGTGCAACCCATTTTTTTGTGCACAGGCTCCATAGGTTAATATTTTTATTTTAGAAGATGGGTGAAATGACCAGAATCCTCAGTTAATTTGTGTAAGCTCTGTAATTTATAATTTATTAATTTAACCTGTAATTAGCCAGGATAGTCCCATTGGGATCAGAGATCTCTATCAGGGGAGACCCAACCTGAAATTCAAACAGTCTGTCCTTTGGGATAATTTTAACACACAAACATGCTTTTCACAGTTTTTAAACTTAAAGGCAATCATCAAGAGTTAAAAGCTGTTACTGAGCTACTATGGTACTGCAACATGGCAGTTTGACCTCGATAACTACAGTATTATCAGTGTATAATGTCTCATTCTGACCTCTGGTTTAAGAATTTCCTTCTAATCAAATGATCAGAAATGCTTGCAGTTTGGTCTCCGGCCATTTTTTGTGGTCCTTATTTGCAGTGTGTTTGCAACAGTACTTTTACACATATGACAATGCTTTAAAATTCAGAAGCAGGCAATACCAAATACATTTTGTTTTTCAGATTAGACATTAAAATCTCTTTTCATTTTGAACCTTATTTCAGACATTTATGTGAAATGGGTATATCTCTTGCAAACAGGAGGTTCTACATATTAACTTACCTCTATTTCCTGAATTTGAGTAGACAAGTTTGAAGGAAATCCCCCTTTGCTTTGGAGATATTCTGATCATTAGAGTGGCACAGAAAGACAGACAGATAGATGGGCAGACATCCCAAAAACATGATGCCCCCTGCCCTGGTAATTGCTGACATTTGGGATTAAAAATTTCAGGATTGGTATTTGAACTATATTTTAACATTTCCATACACTGTTAATGCATACTGCTCTACTCAGTCCTCTAGACTCAGCCTGTCAATCAAATGAACATCAAAACTCATGATTTGTCACAGCCCTAATAATAAATAAATGTTAAAACTTCTGCCAAAATTGACAACATTTTATTGGAATAAGTACACTACAATGCTTTGCTAACACATTCATTAGATGTGTTAGAATTAATTAAGTGGGTGCCAAGAGCACCAGTAACACTTCCTGTGTGTGTGTGTGTGTGTGTGTTTGAGTCCTTTATTTGTTAAGTCCATTACAGAACAGGACTGAATGAGAGGAACAGCTGCAGCCTGCGTTGGCGACCTTAAAGTCAGCAGTTAATGTGGGTTGCAGTTATTTATCTTTTTTTCATTTTTGAACAAAGAAGTTTGCCATCAAAAGTAGAATGCGTGTCAATCAGAGCTAATTGTTGGAAGAAAAAGGAAGAGTGAGGTGGAGGAGGAAGACGGGGTGATGGAGACAGATTTGGGTGCATATTAAACAAGATGACTAAATGGTGCACAGGAGGAGGCACTGTAAGAGAGACAGAAGTCAGCACCTCTCAGAGTCACTTCCTGTCACTTCTGTTGTCATCCATTAATGTAAAGACCCCAATTTCAAAAGAACTGGGACACTGTGAAATATGTGAATTAAACAGAATAGTGATTTACAAATCCTTTCTAAATTTTATTCCTCAACAAAAAATTGAAAAACCTTTTTTATATGATTATATCTCCCCTTTAATAATCCCAATTTGGTATACAACTAGTTAGGATTGTGCAATTATGGAATGAGCAACACAGCTAAACTTGTGGATAGGTCAGCCAGAAAATGTGCTGAAATCCCCCTCTGCCCCTGGAGGACAGCCTTCGATTCCTCAGTGGAGCAAGGGTGAGGTACCAGTCTTCTTGGGGTGTTATCTTCCTGTATTTGACTTCACCAGTCTCATGGAACTAAGTTTGGAAATGGCACCAGGGACACCAAAAATGCTGACACTCCATGTACCAGAACACCAGCTTCCAGTTGCAGGTGTTGTGACTTTATTGAGCATTTCCCACATATTTAGGTATGTTGCTCATTCCAGGAATGCAGGATCCTTAGAAGTTTTACCTTGATGTAAAGGTTACCATCAGGCTTTCAGCAATATGAGAACAACATTATCATTGAAAAGGAGCAATAGTTGAACAAAATGATGTTTCCAAGCTTTTTTGAAGAGTATATATTGAACTGAAGATAACACAAAGACACAAGATTAATGTTAAAGCAGAACAGAACTTGGTTTTTGGTTGTAAGTATCTAAATGCTCAATAACACATGGTACATCGCACAGAAGAGGAGGTAAACTGTAAACAGGCTTTAGTACCATGACTGGGTTTAGAAGAAGCTATTGTTCACAGTCAGCTATGGCATGAGGCTCTCAACTTAATTTTGACACACCCACACAAAAAATCTAGTTTGATTTCTAATCTGCCCTTTGAACTATCACTGTTCAAAAGACTCTACACTCTCCTTTTACCAGTTTGAAAGAGCTCATATTATGTTTCTTTGAGTTTTATTTATATTTCCTTTAGAGTGTTTTACATTCCTCTTTCAGGTAATAAAGTGCTTCTGTGCACAATAGAAAAAGTCCTCAGCATCAGGACAATTCCCTCTCCACCTCCTCACAGAGCAAGTGGCTGCCTAAAACCGCTTGTCCCCCGCCCCTGGCCTACCATTGTTTTGTTGGCAGTTAAAGTCCATTGGCTTGGACAGGCAGGCGCAGTGATGTCATGTTGACAACATGGCAACTGACAGCACTTAACTGAGTAATTACCAAAAAGTAGATGGTCAACCAATCAGAATGGACTCGGCCCACATGGGGAAGAGGACCTTAAAGTAGCAGGAAAAGCTAAAGTAGCTAAAGTGGGCAATGTGCAAGGATGGTTTGATTCTTAGCCTCTTAGCAGTATTTTTGCTAAGTTAAAAGAAAATTTATTTGATTAAAAAAAAAAAACTACTTTCAACAGCTTCTTCAACATTCAAGTACCCTGTCGATATGCCATTGACACACCCTTATTCTGTAAGAGCCATTTCAGGATTTTTTTTTTTTTTAGCAAGAGCAACTCAAACTAACTCCAATATTTAAAATAAAGAAGCTGGTAGATTTTTTTTCTATCCATTCGTCACAATGGCAGGCAGGTAAAAAAAAGGTTATTTTTCACAGTGTAACCTGAGCCCAAGCACATTTGAGACTGATTTAAAGTTGAAAAGCAAGTGTTTGTAATATTGTGGGTTCTGTTGGTACCCATGGCATAGGTACCATGCACATATGTGATGGCACCATTAATTCATGTTTTATAACAGACGTTGCAAATCAGTTTTCTAGCTTTTTGACATTTTATATAATATCTCAACTCCAACTCAACTTGTAATTGGAGTTTTTAAATTTGATGTGAAGTGTAAAATGCAAAGAGCAGATATGCATGTGTCTATGGGAGGGCCATCCCGCTGTATAGCCCAAACTAAGCTCTTTTCTCCCCAAGCCAAAACAGCTTTCTCCCACTCTGCACAAATTAGCAGCAGCCCACGCTCCACTCACACATAACTGTCAGAGCACAGACAGTGTAGGGAGTGAGGAGGAGTGAGGGGAAGGTGAGAGAAGTGATGAGGAAGGGGGGGGACAAATTGGTACAAGAGGATGAGAAAAAGAGAAGACACAATTTAGACCAGAAGTGTTCTGGCACTTGCTGAAGGGCTTCACTGTGGCTCCTTTTATTGTGGACTGGCGTGCTCGCTTGGTGATCATCAAGAAATGTGACAGGTGCCTTTTTTAGCTTTTTAGTATTAAAGCTTTGAGCACATGTCCGTTTTGAGTCTGCACGGCGCTGATAATAAAGCTTAGCTGAATATGAGGCAGGAAGCAAGCTGAGAGAGAGTGCCAGAAATAAAGAGGCAGACCTGTCAGCCAGCTTCTCTTTAATGCCTCTGCGCTGGCAACAGCTGAGGCCAAAGGTATAACATTTTTAGGTTGTCCATCCGCCTGTCTGTCCCACTGTCTGTCAGTCAAGAACACAATAGAAACCCAATGCTTCAGGGATTTACCTGAAAGATTGACTGAAGTCAGCTCTGACACAATTTTAAACTGGTTAGATTTTGTGGGTCATAGACAAAAGTTAAAGATCATGAAACCTCATGATCATCGCTTGTTTTTGAACGCAATAACCCAATAATGCTGGAGGGATTCTCCCCAGCCCCTGCATAGCTCAATAATAAACTGACTTAATTTTGGATGTCAGGAGGTCAAAAGTCATTGGGCTCCATGGTTATTGAAGAAATTGTCTTCTAATTTTAAAATATCCTGTCTGTCTGCAGGATGAAATGCACAACTCTGACACAATGGAAAGCCAAATGGAATTTGGGAGTCAAAGGTCAGAATCATGTAGCACCATTATCATCCCTTGCTTGTGAATGCAAAAAAGTAAACCGATTAGGAGGGATTTTTTTAAAACTACACTGAAAAAAAAAAAAAATCAAAACTTGAAGGTAACTGTCAGCATTAGATATTTGAGTTTGGGTCAAAACGCTGATCATACTGATCATCACATGCTTGCACATGTTTTATAGACTGCTTTGAGGGATTTTGCCATATTTGGCACATTTGTCCTCTCCAACTGCAGGATTAGCAGACCAGATTTTAGAAATCATTTGCCAGCAGTTATGTGGCATCATGATCATCCTCTGCTCATGAATATGATATCTCAAAAGCCCTTTTTAAAAGGATTTTAGTCAAACTTTGCACAAATATGGAGGCATAAAACAGCCAGGCTGTACTTCCAATGTAGTCTTAATGCTCTGTCGCATCTCCATTTCAAGCCTTTACACTCTTGATATGAAAAGCTAAGTTTAATTTGAAGCAGAGTGCAATCTGAGGAAGAAGGATGAAAAAGAGAAAGAAGCAAACCTGTGTGCCAGCTTCTTTTTTTTTCTGAATGAACGGCTCATCCTCATTCAAAGTAAATTATATCTGAACAACCAAGAGAAAAGCAAAGGGAGGTAAGAATGGGGGAAATTAAGAGAGGAAAGTGTGAAGACAAATTGATACATTTTTGCCACCTTTGACAATTCTGCGTCCTGATGTGGTCAAGCCCATAAAACCTCTCAATTAGAATTTGAAAGACAGAGACGTGCGTGGAGAACAGAAGGAGAGGTGGGTAAGTAGAAAAAGAGGGATGAGGAAAAAGCACATTATGCAAATATCAGCAGCCTCATTACCATTTCAAAACTCCGGGAAGGAAATTACTAAAAGTGGAGAGGAGCATACTTTTGGGTTATGCCAAATTCATTCTCACTCTCTGTATCTGTCTGCATTTCACTTAAATCTTCTCTAATTCGCTCACACATTACCAGCCCTCCTGCTTGCTTTCGCACTCAACTCCGCTCTCATTGCTCAGTGTGTGATGCTATTTCTGTGCTCACATGGCCTCTTATTTAACGTGCTCAGTGTTTATCTCATCTTACATACTTTGAGCAGCTTTATGAAGGAAGCATTTTTATCACAGGGAAGAAACTCTTTTAATACCCAAACAGCAGACCCTTATGTGATGGTCAAAGTACATCTATTAAATCGATTGGGGGACCCTATAGTTTGGGGTGTGAAGCAAACATCATAACTGGCGAAAATGTAAAAAACTGCCCTAACATGCAATGTTAACACATTTTTTAAATATTTCTGGATCCCACAAAAATCTGAGGACTTGCCATGACAATCCCTGAAAATTTAATAAAAAATTGTTAAGACCTTTTTGAGTGTTTTGGGAATATGTGGAAAAATGCTGTATCTCACAATGTTAACAATCCTCTAAAAAATTGTTGGATCTGCATCTGTAGTCAGATCGACACCAAAAATCTAATCACTTCTTCCTTGTGCAGTGACCAACATTCCCTGAAAATGTCAACAGAATCTGTTAAGGACTATTTGATTTATCTAACTCACAGACAAACAAGCCAACAAACAATGTGATGATCAGTGTGAAAAGATTGTTGCCATTCCTCAGTAATGGTGACTGGTTTTTCTTTTTTTTTTTTTTCAATAAAATTAAATCTGACTGATTTGATGGTTAAACTGAGTTACCTGCTGTTAGCAGGTGCTTTCTGAAATTGTGATGCCGGTCAAAAACCTTGCATTTAAACCAAAAAAAAAAAAAAAAAGAAAAAAAAAATATCTGAGGCATACCTGCTGAGCTACTGCAGATACTTTCAGGAAAAACTCAAAAAATGCCAAACAAGGAGCAGTCTTGTCATTTCCAACATCTGCTGGGGACAATGATAACTCTGATCACAGGCAGCTAACGGTCGTCAGTTCATGACATCACTTCTGACATTGTCATTGCATTGGTAAATAACTGTGATTTTTTTAAAGAAATCTCACATATCAGTCAGTATTAACAAAAATGAAGACCCTCATCTTTGACTTACTTTATCAGACATCATTAGGACCTTTGTTGACCAGTTTCTTAATCTCCTTTTTTGGTCTTGATCCACATTTTCAGAATCTTCCATCCCTAAACTACTTATTTTGCTTATGTTATAATCAGTCAGCAGCCTCAGAGAACACACTAAGGTGCCTTTCTCCTTGATGGTTTTAAATTTTCCTGTATTTTCCTTCAGTGACGCTGTGTGCATTTGTAGATAAGAGATGTAGCACATGAAGATAAGAGATTGGAAAAGCAGTTTAATGGAGAAAGGATTAGTGTTGAGGTGCCAGAGATGAAGAGCGAGGTGTGTTCCAGAGGACACTCTGTCTGTAGGTCACTCTGACCGCGTGAAGACACTTGTGCGACAGCCAGACCCCTGCTGCCTCGCTCCACACTCACTTTAGCATGTGTGTGTTTGTGTGTGTATTTGAGTGTGTATGTCTGAATGCTTGACCTTAATCCCGACATTGCAAATTTGTGTGTTTGTATTTTTGTTGGACATGTTTATTTACACATCCAGGGAGGAGATTTGGAGAGATAGGAAGACCCTCATTTCTTTTTTTTTCTTCATCTTATTTTCTTTTTGGCAGATGATGTTGAAATATAATGGGGAAATAAGGCTTTTATTAGGAAAGTGTAACTCTAGTAAGCAAAACTGCCTGGTATTTTGAATTACATAGAATCAGTGTTTATTCTGTCAACTAATACTAAGACTAAAAGTGGTCTTGGACCACCAAAAGCAATAACTAGCAAAAAGGGAATTTACTTTGAGTCGGCTGAGAAGACTAAAGGATGAGCTGTTTGACATTTAAAGTTGATATTTTAGCAGTTTTTCAGAGGAATTAATTTTCATTAAAGAATCTAACTGACTATCTTATTTTAAAGAGACAAATATCTTGACTTTAACCCTTTCATACATGGTGTCCACTACAGTGGAGAGTTATTTGGAATACATTTTTTATCATTTAAGTTGCAGCACTATGTTACAACTACTAGGTGGTGAACTCCGAAAGTATTGTCTCAAGTTTCATGAAAATATCATCTTTTTATATTTTTGTCATATTTAGATATTACATCATAAATCCAAAATGGAAGACGAAGGGAAAAATTCACCTTGTCCTTCAGTTATTAGTGTTATATCCTTCTATTCTCAAAGAATCAGACAGGTAGAAAAATATGTTTTCAGTTAATGTGATGTTAGAAACAGTTTTAAGCAGATTTTTAAAATACTTTTCTTGTTTATTATTTTCTGTGACCAAAGATTCATCTGTCAACTCCAGAGGATATTATGTACTAAAGGGTATGTTCTGCTTTTTATGCGTATTTTCAGATTTCACCTAATTTTGTAATTTTTATTAAAAGTGTTTTGGTGTAATTCAAGTAAATAGCCTTATTAAACAGCAATAATAAATATTCTCTAGACTTTGCATTTTATTATATTCACTCTTAATAAATGTTTGTAAAAGATATGTGTTTGTGGATCTACATTGAGTCCCATTATATTACTATTAATACTGTTGATGTGTGGTGTCCTTTGTAGTAGAAAATATAACATACTGGAAAAAAAATGGCCATGATTTTTAACTTGTTTGAAAGTCAAAACTAACCTTTAAAATAATTCCTTTCTGATTTAATAATTCTTGCATGAAAGGGTTAAGAAAGTAAAATGACTGAGGGCTTTTTAATGTCTGAAATTCGACTTCTTTTTAATTTTGGCATCTATGTCTATGTCAACTAAATCCAGACTAAATCGAGGGCAAATATGACATGAATTTGACTACAACCAAAAATCATTTTCATTGACAGACATAGTTGGCTTTCACACCTTATTCCCAGATCAGACTATGTGATTTATGCCCAACCAAACAGTCGTAGGGTTTCAAGACCTGCTGGCCACAAAAATCAGTTGTGACTGACAACAGTGACCAGTCCAGGACACCTCATGACTCATCGACAGAAAGTCTGGCATGTTTGATTTTTGCCCTGCCTCCTAAGATTTCTTCCCTGATGTCAGAGACACTCTGTATGTATGACAAATACAAATACAGATGTAAACAGAAGGAAGTTGTTGCCATGAGAGCCACAGGACCATTTGATGAGCTATTATTTTCTTAATCCCTGAGGGAGTCTCCTAAAGGGATGAATAAAGTTCTATAATCTAATCTAATCTATTGAAATCAACATTTTGACTTTTATGATGTGTTGTAGAAGAGCAACCAGACTGTAGAGGAGAGGTGTTTGAAAGAAACTGCAAAGAAAGCTCAGTAATGTGATGAAGGACTGCTGGAGTTCATCATCAAGGTGACACATTACTTATTGTAACATTTGTAAAGACTAACAAAAGTATAGTTATCCAAACACTGTGTTTGTTTGCTGTCTTCAGTGTCAGCCCTCCTTCCACCATCAACTCGTCAGTCATTAAATGTAGTCACTTTTAATCATGTAGTCTGTGCGGTTGCCTAATCTGAGATACTACCTTTCTTAACAGACTAAAAAAGTTGTGTAGTCTGACCTTGGTATAACACATTTAGTCCTGACCGAACAAACGGTAGTTTGCTTTTTTGGACAGATGGGTTCATTTGTGCATGTGTTAAAGCAAAGATGGCAAGTGAACCAAAAATCGGTGTGGTGTGGCTTGAAGCTAACGTAGCAATCATTGACAATATCAACCGGAGAGCCGCTAACGTTGCATTGCCAGCAACATCAGCCTCCAACCCTCTTAATAGGTTATTGTCTAAAAATATGGTCACATGTCACTCCTGTCAATATTCAAGTGCCACCTGATGTTGCCTAAATACAGCTGTATCTTTATTTTAAGGCACAGAGTACTTCTGAATGCTTTGGGCTAAAAACGTTATTACTTAAAGACAGTTGTGTACTCTTGGATCATATTGCATTAATGGGACCGATTGCAGGAACGTAGACCACAGCTACAGCCCAAATAGTGGCAAGCAGCTATATTACCCAGCACATCAATGCATCTGATGCCCCTCGACTCCACAATAGAAAGTCTAGCATGTTTGATTTTTTTTGTCCTGTCCCCTGATTTTTTCTGACACATCAGAAATGTTGGCCAATGGGAGCACAGAGAGCTCTGCATGTGCAATAACCTCAGATATAAAACAAGCGAAGATGTTACCTCGAGAATGGACGATTAGACAGGAAAACACTTCTCTGCCTGTATGACGTGTTGAGTAAGGACTGCAATAATTGACCCCATTCACACTTGCAGATAAACCCTGAAATTATAATGAATTTGTATGGGTGGGCTGCATGTGTGAATGTAACCAGCAGGGATTTTCACCCAGACTTTATCTTGAAATTTACTTGCTGCCCTCCCTGTAGTTCCCCTTCCCCATCCCTTTGTTGACTGGCATGCAAATTTCAGGGAATCTTCCTGTTGTGAAGGCAAAAGGTGAACAAGCTGGTACCTTAGCACCTCAGTGAATGTCTGCTTGCATTTAGCATCAAGAATGCTTGGAGTGAAAATCCAGTGTATAATATAGTTTATAGACTGTGCTTGTTTGCTGTTTTGTCATCACGTTTTGTTGTGTGCAGTCAGTTTTAACCATGTAGTCTGTCATGTTTGTTGGCCAAACCACGGCACAATTTTGTCTTACTTTGATTGCTGAATCTGACACATTGACCATAACAGACCAAAAAAAAAAAACTGTAGTCTGACCTCTGTGTCACTCTTCATTCAAATTCATTTCCTAAACCTTAACAGTTACTGTCATAATCAACATTCGATAGACTTCCCACTCTTTCCTAATTGAAGATAACCTGTTTTGTTTACACACACTCACCAAAGAGCACACATGCCCCTCAGACCCCAGTGCCAGTTCCCCAGATGGAAACCCAAAGCCCCCTACCACCCCCACACACTCTCTGACCTGGCTTGTCTGCACTAGGCTGCTGCCAGTTTTGGTGCAGGCAGGAGTCAGTGGGCAGCTGCTTCTTTTCTGCTCCGCCACCATCAGGCTCAAACACACACACAAGCACACAGACACTCTCACTCATAGTTAAAACCATGTCAGAATCATTGCCCAAGGGATGTCTCTTGAACTTTTGATGAACTGAATTTAATCTTCAACACTTTTTCTCCTCATTCCTCTGAATCTGCCTCAGTAGTTGTCTTTTGCACAGAAGTTTCATTTTTCTCAACAACAAAGGAAGCCGAATATCAGCAAGTTCAATACCTCATAGTTGATTAGTCATGCTTTGGAATAAGACAGGGCTTAGATCGAAACCCAGTTCCATATTCAGGGTTCTGCGTATTGGAAAACCTGAAAAACATTTTTTCAAAATGTGTGTGAGAGCTTTTACGCAGCATCATACACTTTTGGAACGCTGCTTAGTGAACAAGAAATGCTTCTTTCTGCTTTATAATTTTAGGAATGTGACTGCCAGCTACATCTTCTAACTTGTTTAATTTCTTTTCCTTGTGATGAAAGACAGATATTTTTCAAAATGGATGCACATACTGGATGGCCTGTTGTGAAAATATCAATACAGCAATAAAAGGTGAAAGGTTGGCAGTGGAAGTCAAACTTCATGATGCAGCACACATTCAACATTTTGAATTTGTTCTAAAATCTGTGAAGGCAGTTAAGTTTAAGTTGTCTGTAGTTGTAGGATCCTTTGAACCTTGCCTTTGCTGTTTTTGCTTATACAAAGTTGTTGGGATAAGGGATATCATGGCCTCTATCAGGATAAGGAGTACCCAGCTCTACTAACTGCTGCAGAGACAAGTCAGAATTCTACCACGACAGAGCCACATCTCAAAAAATACCCAGATCGAAAAATGAATCAATGTTGTCAGATGTTCCACAAGGTTTATTTTCTTCATCATGTTTCTAATCTTTTTTACAGTAATCATCAGCTTGATATGTAAGTACATTATGGGCACCTCTGAGTACAAAGCTCAGTATTTAATAATCACAGCAGGTGAGATGCATATGTGAAGGCTTATGTTGATGAGGTAGCATGTCTAACTATCAGTTCAGGAGTACAGGATAATATTAACAGTGAAATCTTCAGAAAAAAAGTCCAACCAAATGTATTCATAGCTATATTTTGTAGTATGCCATGTCACACTTCAATGGTTGCCTTTATGAGATGGACCTACAAGAGTATGTCTTTCTTGCGCATGTTGATGGTTGGCCCACCCAAGCGTTGACCGTATGGGGGAAGCCTGGGTGTCCTATAAGTCTGTGTGATCTGGAGACTGCAAAAGAAAACGTAAAAATACACAAATAATACACAATCAATATTTACTCACCAATTGTTTTCAGTGCAGCATGATAAAGCAAAGCTGAAGGAACAGGAGGATAGAGGTGAAATCAGGTTTAATCCTAAGGGACATATTTGAGTTATAAAGGGAGTACAAGACAGTGTATCAGTGCTAATTATATCTACAGACGTAGCCTGAGGTTGTGGCCTTTATGTCAACCCCAGACACACACACACCGACACACACACTCTTCACATTGGGTATCTAGGAAAGTATGGCGGAGTGCTCTCAGCCAGACTTGTTTTTGTCTTCCAGCAGAACAGGCAATGCCTTAACCTACTTTGTCTGCCTCAGTGCCATTATCCTGACAGCCATCACAGGCTGGACTGTTTGTGTCAGAGAATTTGCGCTGGTGTGGTTGTTGCAGAGGGGAAATGACTTTACCATGTTACCATGTCATGAATTTTGTATATAGCCTGGTGGGTTTTACCAGGCTGGCAGGCTCAGATCTGGATGTCTGGAGCTTGTGCTAGTTCGTCATCATCACCCCATGTAGACCTTGCACAGATGAATTCACATATAGTGGCAGTCTTTAATGCTTGTTGTGTTCACAACTGTCATCATTGGTAGTAATGACTCAAGGCATAATGACATGCATTGAAGACTGCCCAGTCAGTAGAAATAATTGGAGATAGATCAACACTAAGCAAGACGTTGGCTAATTTACACCTGCACATTTCTAAAACTTTTTTTTGAATTTCATGACTTTGAAATAAAATTTAGAGATTTCGACTGAGCTGGTTAGCAATAAAGCTAATCTTCAATTTACAGAAATTTTTGTCTGAAAAAATATGTTTGTAGTTCAGTTGCTCTTTAAAATCAGCCACTTAAAAATGTTATATATAAGTGAATCTGCTGTTTTTCCCATCTCCAAATTATATCCATCCATCCTTTACCCATACTGCTTCATCCCTTTTGGAGCTGTGAGGGTGCTGGAGTCCATCCCAGCAGACATTGGGCGAGAGGCAGGGCACACTCTGGACTGGTCACCAGCCAATCACGGCCATCTCTGATATATAACACTGAGTATTTTCAATGTGCTGGTGTAAAGATAGATGGTCATTATTTATCCCTCACTCTGCCTTACCCTTTCACTTCCTCTTAATCTCACTTGTTAATGCAGAGGTGTGTTTTATAAAGGCTTTTAAAGCCAGGACCATATGATTCCAGAGGACTTCTCTTGAAGCTATCTATTATGGATGACCACTCCAGGGTTTAGACCTTTGCCTTACACTTAGAAGGGGTTTGCCCGCTTCTGGCCAGCAATACCACCATGACCAGGGGCCAGCCTTTCAATGTCCCGGAAGAAGTGTTCATTAGAGCCAAACCCACTGACTTAATAGCCCCAACATGGAAGGGAGAGAGAGTGCATATCACCACAAACTACTTTAAAAGAAATGAACCGAATTGTGCTGCCTTTAGTCAGTAATAACAAATTAAAAGTTGAGTGATGCTGTTGGAAGTCGTTAAAAAGAAATTGGGACATTTGAGTTTTTGGAAAGAGTTAATGAATACAAAGTGTCCTCTGAAATAACTCTTAAGCAAGACAAGCAGGTCCCAGTTTTATTGAAAATGTCTGGTAAATGAAGACTTATTTTCAAATGAAATACATTTCCACAAACATCTGTAAAGTTTTGTTAAAGCTTAAGTCATAAAACCACACATTCACCAACCAGCAGTAGTTGCTTATGAGCATATAGTAGCATAAGGTACTGGTTGGTATATGTCCTCATTGAGAGCTAATTAGTACCTTAAATTAAATTAACCCATTTCAGTGATTCTCAGTCACTTTCTGTCATGCCATGTTATTTATCAAAAGACTCCTCAAGTTTGAGTTGTCAATAGGTCTATTTTTCTGCTCCCATTCAAATGTAGTACTCCAGGCCTGGCTTCCTATGGCATAATACCTGCAAAAGCTACTAAGAGCAAGCAGACAGTGAAGTCTAACTAATCAAATGTTACTTATGTCTGGTTGGATATCATGATATGCTTATAGCATGCAACCATGGAAGGGTGCATAAACACAATTTTACTTTTTCGGCCTTGATGTCCACCATATTCTTCTCTGACTCAAACCAGAACAACCAGCTGAGGATGTTGATGGACAGGGTGATGATTTACTGTAGGACTATCTTTGATAAAACAAAGAATACACAGAAATAGATCATTTTGTCTTTGGTAATCAAAAACAGGACAGCATAGAAAGAAACCAAAGGATTATGATCGGCTTCTGGGCTTTTTTAAGGCCATTTTCACATAAAGCTCAATAATTCCAAGTTGCATGAATATGAAATTATATGAAATACAGGTAATATTCATGTACATTTCAGGGTAAAAAAAAAAGGCCTATTGTTTTTGTCACACATGCAGCTGGCTAAATTAAATTTTTGATTATTTCAGGGTTTTTCTGCAAGTGTGAATGGGACTTTAGATTACCTTGACAAGGTGATGTTTGTGTTCACATCTCCTGCCTGCTATAGGGTATCAGGAACCGCATCAACAAGTGGACCAGGATGTGTTGCCTGAGTTTGATTTGCCTGTTTTTACACATGTAAAATTAACCAAGCTTTGACACCAAGCGTACTCAGGTCTATGCTGTGGTCCCAAGTGTGAAAGCATTCTTATGTTAATTTATTACATGTGGTTCACAGTAAATTATACTTTGGTACCCTGACCAAAAGAGGGACTATTGGCCCTCATTTCTGAGTGTTTTTAAATTCTCATGTGTGTCAAACCTTTACTATAACACAGTTATTGTAAAAGGCAGATTTGTGGTCTTGCAATCCAGGCTTAATGTTCAAGTGTGTATGTGTAAAGGATTATGATGTTTTTATTCAGTCAAGACTTTCTTTAAATCTGTGGTTTCCCACATTTTTATAGTTAGATAAGATTGAGAAATTGTCTCGTGCATTGCCAGCTTAAACCTCAGGTCTTCCATTTTATGATGTGGTTTCCTTTGTATCTGTCCCGCCTCTGTATTTGTGATCAGATGAAGAGGATATCTGGATAGAACCCATTTTTAGTCTGGGTATTCCTGACTGTACATGAAGAATTTGTGAGTCTAGCTGTAGTGCACAGGGGCATTCCCATGACCCATGTGATTTAAAGTGCATGTGGATCACTGTGGTTAGCTGACAGCTCTCATAACTTCAGTTTAGCATCGCCGACAGCTAATGGCTCTCTGTCTGCTGCAAACTCGGCACAGACTGGGGAGGCATTACCATTGAGACGGAAGGAGAGAGCGTAAAATATGAATGAACGGAGCTCCCCACAGAAGCATTCTCCCTCAAAACATTTCTTTGTCTTACCTCGTCGGGGTTTTTTAGGGAAACTGGTTTTCAAACTTTGATGCTCTGAGGTTTTTCCCAGAACAGTCTGGAGTTGATTTTTGTTTGAGGTATTTTTGAAGAGCTTGTAAAACCCTAGAAGTCTGAGGTGAGGTTTAAAGAACTGAGCAACTTCTCACTGTGTTTGAATATGCACATGCGTAGCAAGATTTTGCCCCTGATGATTTTAGGAATCAAACATATTAAATGAATTGATTAGATGCGTAAATGGATGCATAAGTCACTGATTCAAAAACAATGAATTGGTGAGTGCAGTTTTTTAAGACCTGCAGGTTGCCCTAATTTCCGCCTAATTTCTGAAATCATTTGGTAAATATTTTGATTTAACTCTTGGCTATCTGTACTTTTAAACATAAATGATTTAAGCAAACCAAAGAAGTTTAACAGAAACTCATGTTTGGATGTTCATAGGGTTATTGATAGCAGGGCTTGCGGGACCAACCTTAACCCCACCCATCACCTTAACTTCTGCTCTTATCCAACCCTAACCTGACCCTTAGAGTCCAACTCTGTCTGCAGAACTGCTCCGGTTAGTTTGATCAAACAGACTAAAACAAAACTTGTAGGAGATACCTGTGCTTGTAACTCACCACAACCCTTTCCTAAGCTTAAAGGGCCAGAAGTCTGGCAAAACAATGAGAAGCTGAGCTTACCTCTTTCTTTTGTTTCATGCCATAAAAAAAATCCCTTAATTCTCTCCCTGTCTGTCTCTTTTTCTTGATTCCTAAGACAGGTCAGGGTTAGCTCATGTATTTTTTATGCTCAGTGACATAATATATGGTTTCTGAAGAGGTGTTTTGCATTTGATGGGCCTTTAGCCTCCTAGCTAAGAGCCACAATGGCCCCCCTTTCAGTCATATCAACCAAAACCCTAATTATTAAACTTAATATCCTAGGCTACATATAATTTAAAGAGCTCATGGTATACTTTTTGATTTTTGTTTGTCCTACACGTTTGGCCCGTGTAATACAGTGCTTCTATGCACAAGACAAAAAGACAGTGGCATACAGTGCCAGTTGTTGCCTGAAACAGATCTTTCCTTCAGGCCCACCAATAGATCTGCCTGTGTGATGTCCTACCATTGTTTTGTCAATAGTTAAGCCCATTGGTTTGGATAGTTGGCTCAGTGCAGGGCAATAAAAACAATGCACTGAGCAGTAGCAAAATGACCAATCACCACAGTAGATCAATCGACCAATCAGAGTGGACCGGGCACATGTGGGGAAGGGAGCTTTAAAGTGACAGAAGCTTCAACAGAGCATCTCAAACTCCATTTGTGAAAACTAAAATGTTTTCTGAAAATAAGGGTTTAGAAGTCAGATTTTTCCAAAGACGGACACACTCTGACCTAAGCTGCTTTTATTGAAGACATATTTTATCTATTCCTCATGGGGAAATTTGTTTTCAATACCCTCTTTTACATGTTAAGCATACCAAAACACATTCTCGTGCCCAAACAGCCTAGTTACATGTATGCCATTATAGAGAGAAGTGTAAGTGTAATTGGTGGGGGATTTGTTCACCTGTTCAAGGGCACTTCGACAGAGTTCATGAAATGACCTTGCTCCTCTCAGCCACCATCCTGACTCTAGCTTCTTGGTTTGGTTAGGAAGGACGTTCTTACTGACGATGCTCATGCTGAAAGTAGGCCCTAAATACGGATATCCCCAAGGTGACTCATTTTAGATCTGGTTAAATACAAAATCGAATTGCTGAGTTGAAGAAAAAAACAAAAATTCAGCCAAAAATTAGAACTATTGTTTCAAAGATTTTTGTGTCAGTGGACCATCACTTTTAAGTTTGTTTGCGTAGCATGGCTAATGTTAGCAGTGCTAGCACCACTGGCCTTTGAGGGTTTATGCAGGTTAACATCAAAACGGCAATATTACATGTGGTTAGGTATTGCTTTTCCCTGGGTTTTTTTTTTTAAACAGGTGTTATGTGCAACCTACATACAACTTGGTATCTGTCTTATTGATCATAACGCAGCAAACAGTGCTTCTGTTTTAAGACGCTAGCATGGTATCCATGCACTGTGCTTGTTCAAATCTGTGCCAAGCATCATTGCAGAAGCAGTTAGCTGAAGTTGCAACGGCTACAAGTCACTGGTGGCTTTAACATAGTTTTTATGGCGCGTTTGAACCTCAATACGTTATTCAAGTTATCAGTGTAACTGACCAGTAATCCCAGTGCCAGACATGTTGTTGATAAAGTGGTCAGGCCTTGTGCCACATTCATGAAGGCTGTGGACAACCAAGTTAGTGGCCTGGGTTCATGCCCATATTGTGGCTCTCTTCCCCCATGTCTCTCCCAGTGATATCTGTCTCTGTTCACTGATCCATTCAAATAAAGACACTGAGAAAAAACTAACAAACTAGAATTAAAGAAAGGAATTCTGTTGCCATCTGCCTTGGACACCGACTGCAGTCATCAAACTGGCAAATAGACACAATATCTGTAAACATTTTTGTTTGACATCTCTATATTAGAATTATAACATGAGATATTTGGGGATTATTGGGTTATCACTGCCAGCCTTAAGTGGACACTGGGGGAATCGGATTTTTTTTATTTCAATGCTTGCTTCATTTTCAGTGCTGGAGGTTGCTTTAGGCTTTTTTCTGTTTGTGCATTTCTCCCTGTCATTTACCATGATAAATATGTTAAAATCTGTTGTTCAATCAATTTAGAAGAGATTACATAACATTTTTCTTTCAATAAAACACACAAAGTCCATATCATTTATATCACAAACAGTGGCCTGAAAACACTGATTCCATGCCTTAAGTAACAACGAATAAAAGAAGAAAAAAGTCTGTTCATTTCTGCCATCATTCTCTCTTTTCGTCCTCATATTTCATAACGTAACGATTTGACCTCTTTAAGTTGGCAAATAAACTCACTGTTTATATCCACATATTCTTCAGCTTATATCATAAACAAACAGTCTACAGCCCTGTGGGACTGCAGCTCAGTTCCAAGGATGTTTTACTTTAACTGCTTCATAACAATAAAGTTTATTGTCAATCAGCCAAAGCTCTTTGTCTGTGTAGCTGCAACATTCATTCCTATCCTCTTTTCATAGAAACATGACGCACAATGCACTGCAGATACACACAAACAAACATAACAAACCATTAATTGCTGCAAACACCTCCTTTTGAATTTGCAAGGAGCGACTTAGTTTAAATGATACACTTCAGCTCTCAGTCTTTGTGTCTTGTACTCAAGGAATGAAATTGATTGTATAACAGAAATACAGCACCTCTCATAAATGGCAAAGAGTTTGAAACACTCTTTCCTTTTAAATGAGAGCACAGCAAGGAATTATTTTTCAAACTGCTGCCACATTTGAAGAACTTTAAAGCAAAGCAGACACATGAAACGCTGACCCTTTTGCAGTGCTGATAACTTTAGTTCTCTCTCTGTCTTGATCTGCAAAGCCTGTAAAGTGTCTCTAATAACCTCAAGTCTGCTGTGTGTCCAAGTAATAGAACTGGTAAAATATTCAAAGGAGAAAGAAAGACATTCTGACATGCAGTAATACAATGTTTTTTTTTTTTTTTTAAAGAAGTACTGAATTGAGATGAAACAGTGTCCTGCAAGAGTGTATTTTCATACAAACCACAATTAAATTGAAGTTGGGATGTTGTATAAAACATAAAAGAATGATAAAAAAAAAAAAACTTAATCATGTTTTTGCAAATGTTCACTCATTTTGAATTTAATAGCTTTAACACTTTCCAAAAACAAGCTGCAACAGGGGCAACAAAAGACAATGATTTGCAAAAGACATCACAAATCATTGTCTACTGTTTTTATTTACATTTTACACAACATCCAAACTCCATTACAATTGGGGTTTGTACTTTGGATCAACTGCATGTGACCTGATTTTCAGCAGATTATTTCATTAACTATCTTTTGTATTTTTTATAAAGGGGATAAAGTATTGAAATAGTCTTTAATACAGAGTTTATAAATTATAACTGATCCTTTTTAAATTTTGGAAAGGTAGAGCTGAACATCTCTCAACTAAGGGTTGGGACTTAAATCTCCAGCTCTCATAGTCACATGTGGATGTGTCCTTGGACTGAACACTGAACTCCATTATTAATTTCAAACCCCATTTCGTGTGTCATGTCATCAGTGCACATCAATTAGAATATTTATTAAACACTGATTTTTACAGTACTTATTAGCAATAGTTGGAATGAAATGAAGATGTCTGTTTAAAGTAAAGGAGTCCCCTTAAGTGCTTGGTTGAAAAACATTTAAGAGATGTTGAAAGGAATTTGTTCTTCTTTTCTGTAGGTCTTGGAGCAATTTTGTAGAGAGAGGGAGACTTTATATTTAATTTAAAAATTACTTTGCTCCCCACATATATCTAAGATTTCACTTTCTAGCAGATTAAAGGTTAAGAAAGGTTTACTCGCCTGATTCTGGTGAGGGTTTTTTGCAGCACAAAATAAGGTGGTGGCGTCTGCCACTAAATTTTTATCGCAGGAAAAGCCCTGCATGTTTTTAAGAAGTTGTCAGTGGGCTCCACATTGTTTGTCCATATTGCTGTTTTTGCATTATGCATAATGGCTTTAGGAAGCTTTGGCTGGAGTTACAGAACACAACACAGCTATTAAGGCAAAACCATGAATAACATAAAGTAGGAATGTTCCCAGCTGCTTCATGTCAGATCTGGTTTAATTTAGATTGAAATTATGTTCAACAGATTAATCTGAAATTGTTAAGCACTTGGAGAACAGTCAAAATTAAGCACACTTTTTATCACAGGATTATAGCATCATCAGGTAAACAATGTCTGGTTGCTCTTTCAAGTGGAGTGAGGCTTATTCTAATAGCCGTATCAATCAATCAATCAACCTTTATTAGTTTAGCACCGATACATAACAAGTGTTATCTCAAGGCACTTTACAGTTGACCAGACTAAAGCCATACTCTTCATTTTACAGATACTCATATATCTATAAACACATGAATACACATCTGTATACATACATCCAGAGATGTGTCCATCTAGGCAGAGAAAAAAGGAACTAAAATTAAGAATTTATGATTGCGACAAACTTATGGACGCCCAGACCATTAATCTGTCCCTATCATATTTGCCTCTGCTGAATATAAATTTACTCGAGGATAGTCCCTTGAGATGTGGCATCTTGTTTTCAAGTGGGTCCTCGTGTCTATATGGTTGTAAAGGTATTTATTATGGAGGTATAATCAGTAACAACCACGGATAGAGAGGTCATTCTTATATTGGAAAATATACAGGACTAACCAGTTAATCAGCCAGTCACATGGCAGCAGTTCAGTGCATTTAGGCATACTGATGTAGTTCAGAGGACCTGCTGAGGTTCAAACCAAGCAGAAGAATTGGGGAGTAAGTCGAGTCAAGTGATTTGACTATGGTATGGTTGTTATTGCCAGACTGACTAGTCTGAGTATTACAGAAACTGCTGATGCACTGAAATTTTCAAACACAACCAACTTGGTTAACAGAGAATGATCTGAAAAAGTGAAAATATCCAGACTAGAAATGCATTCCTGATGCCAGGAGAACGGCCAGAGTTGTTTGAGATGATTAAATGGCAACAGTAACTTGGATAACTACTTGTTACAACCAAGACAGTTTATGCTTAAAACCACCCTTGGCACCGCTCCTGTCAGCTTTGAACAGGTAACCAAGGCTACAATTCATATTAACTAAATATGACAAAAGAAGATTGGAAAAGTGCTGCCTGATCTGAGCAGCTACAGAACTATGAAGGTTTACTGATGGACGGAGATTGCCAAATTTTTGACAGGGAGTCATGTTTACCTGAGGCATGACGGTACTGATTTTTCTTTCCTGTATCAGTCTCATCCACAAAGACTCTTGCTGCTGCTGAGAGCCCCCGTCTGATTTGATCTGTATACCACACACACACACACACACACACACACACACACACACACACCCTCATCTGCAAAAGCATTTCATAATTCTCTGATAATATACTTACACACCATTCTCCCCCGTACACAATCGCGCGTGCCCACACGTACATACGGTTTCATTCTTGTTGAACCACATTTGCATGCCATATTGGTAGCTTACCCTTGTTGGGGTGTAAGATCTCAGGTAGCTGTTTTCACAGACTTTAGCAGTGATTTCAGCGGTTAATCTGCACCATTTGTGTTGCACATCCTCTCCACCAAAGACAAGGAATTTACACTGAAGTGAGCCGATGTGCGAAGCTGAGGGAGGGCGAGAGCTATGATGCTTGGCCAAAGTTGTGGGAAAGATTTGATTTGTCAAAGTTGCAAGGCCATGCTGAGTTCGTGCGGATTGCCGGAATTTCCAGTGTGTGCGGTGGTGCTGTTGGTCATGCGAGCAGTCAAAAGGCAACTTGTTGACATCCTGCCAAAATGAAAATCCACACATTGCTAAAATTCAACAAGTGTGACACAGCCGTAGCCAACCCAACATAAAACTTAATTAACACAACAGATACTATCAGATTATTCCACAGCTTTTAACGTCTTTGAGTTTGAGGGCATCTCATCAGCAAGGCAGCAGTCATTAAGCAGAGCTAGAGGCTACTGGGAGTTGGCAGCTTTACAGTGTAGACAGAACATTTGAATGGAATTTTGTACATAATTTGACAAAAATATAAACAGAAAGTGAAACTTTGCTCCACCAATTTAGTAATCCATCTTGAGTTAGCTAATAGCGTGCCTCACACTGTATAACAAGTGGTGGACTTTATTATTTACATCGTTTTTCTCCGAGACCATAATGTTTTTCCAGGCTTTATCATTTGTGAGGTAAAGAAATGTCTGATTTACTATCAGAATTTTGAGACTCCCAGAGATAGTAATCAGTGAGGCAGGAGAAAATAAGAAAGATACTCTGGGATAGATGTAAAAGGGGGTTGGAGAGAGACTGAGTGCGTGTATTATAAATAACTGGAATCAATAATAAATGACACAGTACCTCACATATTTGGAGTCAGGTCTGGGGTCCTCAGGGGAGAGGGATGAAAAAAGCCTCTCTCCTTCCCCCTCCCATCTACCCCCTGTCACTGTGGGGAGGGGGAGGAGGTATACGAGAGCATAAGAAGGTACAAAAATAAGACTTGCTGTCTTTTTCTCTCTATGGAGCATGAACTAGCCTGTGGTAAAGCTTTGCATGGATGCCCTACTGTATGTGTGTATGTGTGGGTGTCTGTGTGTGCACATGTGTGTACATTAGTAGGCGGACGCCGTCCATTACTTATTCATCAGGCCTGTCTGCCTGGCTGCCACACTCTGTATTTCAGCATGCCTTGCAATCATTATGCCACATGCATTATTTAAGGCACACGCACACGCTGAGTCTGATGCAGATAGATACATGAGCTATTTATCTGGGATATGCTCACTTATCGCCTTGTCTGGCTCTCTCGTGGGTTTACAGAAAATAACTGCACAAGCCCTCTGCCACATTAAAAGTTCACTGTCTTATCTTTGGCACCAGCACCATCAATATCATCAAACAGAGCAACACGTCATTTCATCTTCAATTCAATACATTTTGGCAGTATTTACGCACAGTAAGACGTGGATGCTGATCGTAATGCACAGCCAACACAACTTCAAAAACATTTTAATGATTGATCACAGAGAAGCTGATCTTCTCAATATTTCATCTCTGACATTCTTCTTATTGCTCTCCTTGTCATGAATCTGTTTGATGTTTTGTGATTTATCTGTTGTGAAATATAATGTACACACAATGCAACACATCAGATAACTTCAGACAACACATCATATTAAACCAAATTTTGATTGTCCATGTAATCCTTGATGACTTACAAACATCGGTCTCCACATGCTTTAAATTCCAATTTTAACTATTGGCATCCCTGTAGACACATATGTTTACATACTGACATTTTTCACCAGAGTGTTAAAACTATTGTCAAAGCCTCAGTGACTTCAGCTGTTTGGTTACTGAAGGAGCTTGTAGTCCAGTCCAAGCTGAATGCCATGCTAAAAACTTTGTCTCAAACTAACCTAAAGATGCAGAGGTGAGATGGGTGTTAATTTGGGCTGTGCTAAAAAATAGATGCAGCAATATATCATCACATACACTTTTTGCTGATATGTGTATTGATACAGATCTTACAGAATAAATACAGCCTTAAATGCTTTGACAGGAGTGGAGTCTTTGGTAATACCACCCATGTTGAGGTCCACAAAAATTCTAAAGGTTGCAGTAGAAGCTGAACTACATGATGCATCCTGTGTTTGACATTGTAAAATAATCTCTGAGGTTCTGAAATGTAATTGTCTTGAATCCAGGATCCCTTTATAATTGTTCTTGCTGTGTTTCTCTATACAGAAAAACAGGATTATGTAAAAAGGCGTAGACGTCTTTACAATTTGTGCAGACAAATACACAAATACAACAGCATGCAGCACATACTGTGCTTATTTGCTCCATTATCTGCTCTGTCTCAAGATCTTATTTTCAAAGAATATTGTACAAATAATTCAACAGTGTCCTTAAGTTTGGCAGCCTTGTGCAGTCTGCTCTAGTTTAATATCTGAATGTGGAGATGAACCATCAATATCTCCTTTTTCTGATGCTCAGAGCATATTTTTCACCTATCACAGGTTAGTAGAGTGGTTGCCAGACTCTAATAGGACCCCTAAAACCTGACTTGCCACCTTTAATAACACAGTGCCAGGTTATTTCCTTTGTTAAGCCATTAATGGAAAAGTTGTGATGTTAGCTATTTTTAAATTAGATCAGTTTTAGTACTTTTGAAACACTTAAGTTGGGATTTAATAAAGTGACCTGATTGTCCTTAGGTTTCCCTTTATCAGCCTGTAGTTAAAAAGGTGTCTTTAATTCTGGTCTTAAAAACTCCATGTGCTGCTTCTTTCATGTCATGTTTGAAGTTACAGTTTCTCATCCTCTTGAAAAAGTTTGTAATGTAAATGAACAAGGTTGTACATATTCAATTTTGATGACAGCTAGAGTATGTTCACTTTGTTAGCTAATGTTAAATCAAAGAAAAAAAACTTTAGTTTTGGCATACTGAATACCTCTGATCCACCTCTGTTCTAACTCTGAGACACTCTGTTGGAACTCTTATCACTTTAAGGCTCCTTAGTTGTTTGGCGCCCACTCTGTTCTGATTGCCAGTCTGCTCTGTGGTTATAGGTTAGTTCAGTGCACCTCAGCGCCATTTTCAATGGCTCTGCATTCTTTCTACAGTTTTTGCTCATCATCCCGAGCCAATGAGCTTGAACTATAGATGTAACAGTGGTAGATCTATACAGGGCCCTGGGAGAAACAGCTGTTCCTGGCACCTACCAGTGCTTTTTAGGAGACATAGAAACGTTGATGCTTTGGATTTTGCTGTTGTGTGCTAAACAGAACTTTAATAAACAGAGGAGACATGTTAAAAAACACACTAAAGGGCAAATAAGTTTGAACAAAGCCTAATATGACCCCTTTAAAATGGTTGTGTTTTGCCAGGCTCACATATTTCATTTTGATGACTTCCAATGTCAAAACACCTGCCAGTTTTCACATACTTTAAACCCCTGATCCACCTCCAGTCTCACTTTTTTTAATAGCCCTGCATTACAGTCTTTGTTGGGCACTGGGCATGTCTTCCAGAGCCAGCCGGCTTGAACTGCAGTCTTGAAGGTGTGAGTGGGGGTGGGTCTTGAGCAAGTGCTCTGTCATGCAGAACAGACATGTGAAACATGATGAAAATCATACATAACTCAAAAAGGCATAATATGAGCACTTGAATGGAGCTTCCTTACTGTTGTGTAAAGTGGACATTTAAGGAAGAGCTGAGTTTCTTTTTTTTTAACATTGTTGTATTGGTAACGGTGTGTTTTATTAACAAGTGTTTTCCAACAGAAATCCAGTTTGCAAATGCTCTTATCACTACAGCCGGTTGTTTCTTTTTTCTGTCTTTTTTTGACATCTGTTTTAAAGATCCAACTGTGTTATTTTAACAAGCAGGGGCACATCCAGAGCGGTTGGGCTGTCCCAGGCTCTGACTTCTGCAGGGATGGCATGAAGTTAGATAATACATTCTTAGTACATACATTGTTTTCACTGAAAAAAAAGAGAAATAAGCAAGAAAAAACAAGGCAGCCTCAAGTGGCCGATCAAGGAATTGCAGCTTTTGTACTTCTGCATTTGTCTCAATGCAAGGGGTTGCCACTAGGCCACAGCCCCCAGTTTTACAACCTGTCGAAAGCAGCTACACAGTTCCTCTCTGTTTACTAAACTTTCTTCAAACTGCTGCTGATCTTTGACCCTCTTTCCAACCGTCTAACCTGAAGTCTGCACACTGACTTTTACTTTTAAGTTCATTTGGTTCTCCTCTGATCAGGGTCACAGTCTGGTCATTGCTCTCTCATGGTGATTCTCCGTGTTCTAAAAAGGAATGAAGGTGTTTTTGTGTGCGTACATGGATGTAATTGTGGTTTCGGCTCAGTAGCGTTGGCTGTTATCAGTGTCATGGCTGCATGAAGCTCCGTTAAGCCTTTGACGTCAACACCACACAAGCGGCTGATAACACAGACTTTTATCGCAGCCAGGTGTGTGGGTGTGTTGTCTGATCAAACAAAATTTGGTCTCCTGGATTGTACGGTGAACTTCAAAAATAGCTCCTGCAAACACACACACAGATAAAGAACACCCCACACACACATAACACACCAAGTAGATAAAGAGAAGTGTGCAGCAATCAGTGCACATATATGAACTTGTGTGAAAACTGCTGCTGAAGTACAGGATTTAGGTTTCATTTTTACTCATATGCTCCAAGACCTGATAAAAGTAAATGCACCACAGAGAACAGAGCGACAGATGGGATCAGGAGGATTAAGCTGTGCCTCATATTATGCAACATATTCCAACAAGGGTTTTACATCGCCTGAGTGTTCAAATAAGTATAAATAGTCTGTTTCCCACCTTTCTGACTCTTCACACCCACACTCATGCTTGCGTGTCTGTCCAGATTAACCCTCTTTGTACAAATGTGTAGGTGTGCACCGACTTCATTGACATCTCCCTTACTCTACTGTCAGTTTTCTTTTACCTGGTAGGGTGGGTCAAATTACACTTTAATCACTCTTATTCAGTTTGGTGACCTCATCTGAGTACAGTACACCCAGCCTCAACAGGAGCTTTTAGGAAATTAGTCAGAAGCAGAAAAAAAGGGGCAACTGCACGTGAATGTTCATAATTAAAGTATTAGTTCACTCAGCCACTAGATTATCAGATGTGTCATTGGCCATAATGAGTTAAAAAAGGGAACTGCCTGCCAATGTGTGTGTTTTCAAAGTGTTTTTTAGGGTGTTGATTGGTGCACAATGGAAGTTAATAGGTCATCAGATATTCACATCATGCTCCCAAAGACACTCCTGAAATGTTCTCTTGTTGCTGTTTCAATGCGAACACCACATTAAATAACAGTCTGCAGGTTGGTGACCCCAATGAAACAATTTGCTAGAATAATCAAGATAAAATATTTGACATGGATTTTATTAAGTAAAACACAAAAGAGAGCTCTGGAGTCATTTTTATATGCTTGCGTTTATTCCCAGATTAAACAGCCAACTAGCTGTGATGTAACTAAAGGGAGCATTGCTGGATTTGCCTTTATTTAACATTGATAAATATGGATTATAATAAGGGTGTGATTCATGACAAGTAAATATTATTTATATATACTTATACAGTCATCATCAGCCTTCTAATTATGAACTTGTGAAGAGTCAAAGAGAGAAGAAGCAGGTGAGGAGGAGGAGGAATAACAGTTGAAGAGGAGAAATAAAGTTTTGGTGTAATGTGACCAGCCGAGAACAGAGCGGGGAGCTAGCAATATCTGACGATGTGTTCAGCCGAATCCATGTTTTCCATTAAATTGTTCTAAAATTATGTTAAGCTAAAGCACAGTCATCACAGACAGGCTGCTGCTGAAGTATGGGTTTATTTTTCATTTGCCCATCCTGCTATAATCCCTGCTCCCTCTCAAGCCTGTAATACTTCACTCATGTGCATTGGAGCACAGAGAGGTGCTAGTTTAAGTCACCATGTGTGAAGCTCAGAAGAACAGAAAAAGACGTTTTTATAAATCACTGTTTGAAAAGTTCTGAATAAGTTCACTTGTAACTTCAGTCTGTCATTGTAAAGTGCAGCAACAGTAGACACCCCCCTGTCCTGTCAGGTTTAAAAGTCCTGTAGTTAACTAACAATGGCTGACTTTTTTTTGAAGATTATATAGGAAATACAAAGAGTTTGTTGTCTAACTTGCCCAAGCTTCATTGAGCCGTCTTGCAGCTTATATAAATAGACTGCATAAACATGAGATACAGAATTCTTATTCTGTTGAGGAAACAATGGACTAAATGTCCTTTCAAACTGAAATTTATGCAACAGAAAAAAAGAAAACTGACCCATCTTAACCTCTCAACAGGTTAAATGAAGTGTGAGGAAGTTAGAATTATAGAAGAATCGTATTGAATGAGCATTCACAGAGAACATGATCCCCCTTACTGACGTGTTATGATGTGACATTGAAAAAAAAGAATTTTCTACCAAAATGTGTGCCTTTTAAAAGCATTTTAGATCAATGACTAACTTGAAAAACAAAATTTGACAGACAAGATTTTGTGTTAATTTAAAAATAAACTTTAGCTGCAAATTGCTCTTAAACATAAAGTTGTTGTCGGGCCAAGACTCCTTATATTCATTTTTACGATTTTCTTTTCTTTTTTTTTTTTTTTTTCATTTTTCTTTTTCTTTATCAACACTTCTATTGGTCACCTTCCATGTTGGTGAGTGAATTTTATAAATTTTAACCAACTGAAAGTACATAATGGTCATTAGTTTTTATTCAGGACAATAAAATATTACAGCCTTTGACTGCCTTAGAAGCTTTGCTTCTTTCTTTTTATTTCTCTTGTATCCTGCAGCTGCTGTATATCTTGGAATTTCCCCCTGTGGGGCTAATAAAGGAATATCTTATCATATCTTATCTTTTTAAATTCCCTAAAAAGTTTTAATCATTTAGGAAACATTTATGTACCAGGAGATATTTTAGTTTCCTGAAAAGCACCAGTTTTGGAGATAAGAGGTTTGTGCCCGACAGCACTACCAAGCTACTTTGTTTAGGCACTACTTTGCCGCATGAAGGCAAGTCTGTAGACTTCACAAGAGGAAACAACCACCGACAAACAAGATAAATAGGAGATTTTTTTCAGCAAAGATAACAGCGTCTACTTTGGACTCTCTGGGATATTTATACACACAAGAAAAGCTGAATTAGAAATGGGAAAAACTGCTATGGAAAGTGGAGGACCTGAGAAACCAGCCTTACCTGTTGATACAGGTGTGTAAATTGTGAGCTCATGACAAACAGGATGAAATAAGAGTGTTACTATGAAAACTCACTTTAAGATTTTTCAACATCAGACACTAGGTCCTCAGTCTTAAAACCCCTTAAAAAGGTTTAGAAACATTTTTTTGGTCAGTAGCTTTTAGGGCTGGGTATTTCCAGCAGCCTCACGATACGATATGTATCCCGATGCTGAGGCCACGATATGATATGTATCCCGATACACATACATTGTGAACATTGACGACACTTTTAACAGAATTCCTGACAAGTTTTGTTTTTTATACAAGAAAAGGAAGGCCAAGGATGAGTTTTAAATGATTCTACAATTTAAGAAACTTAAATTTAGGTCCTTAAAGATGGTAGACAAAGGTTCAAAGTTGGAACATGTGCTTCATCATGTAGCTGGGCTTCTACTTTGAACTGTGCCATTGTAAACATTAGCCAAAGTGTATCGACAACAACTGTCAAAACATTGAGGCCGTATCCATTCTGTAGAATCTGTATCGATACATGTGCCTCCAAGGAGTGCGTGATGATATTTTGCCATATCGATATTTTGAGCACAGGGCTAGTAGCTTTCATATGTGCCTCTGTCGTGTGAAACTTTTGTCATGCAGAGCCTCCCTGCTGTAGTGAACGTTCATACTTGAACGGACCAGATTCACAAGTTTATAAACTCCAAGAAAAATCATAGGAGCAGAATTAAAGTGTATCTCCACAGTTAGTATTTGCCTTATGATGGTTGTTTATTTTGTTTAAACAGAAGCCATTACTTCATCGATAAGTTTCTTTGATGATGACTAGAGATGGGAAAGGAATACCACCTCCAGTTGAGAATCAGTAACAACTCCCCAAGGAACTGATATCAATAGTCTTTTTGCTTATCAGTTCCCTTGTCAATCCCTTCCTCTGACAGAGGTCAGAAGTGGTAAGAATTGCTGCTTGATTTTCGACTAAAAGATGCTTACTACACAGCATTCAGCAACTTGTTGAAGCATTTATCTATGCAGCACTGCATGAAATCATGTGCTTGATAATGTTGCCACTGAAAACTTACAGACCAACTTTTATTCTCACAGAAAATCAGCAGGAATCAAAAGGAAAATTGCAAAAGAATTGGATTGATAAGCGGAATTGTTAATGACATTGGTCTCGATAAAATCTTATCAATTCCCATCCCTAATGATAATGCTATGATCATTGTAAAGGAGATAAACTGAGCTAGAATAACACTCTTAAAATTACCATTCTTGAAAAACAGAATAATCATTAAACATTTGTAAATTTAGATAATCTTTACTTTGGGTGTAGTGATATTTGTGAACTCTGCCATTGTAAGTCAAACCATATTTTGATCAGTTCACAGTTGACGGAGGAACATATGGCCGTGTTATGTATGGAAGTAGTACCAAAACAAGCGGCTTGTGAGTGGAAAAGTAAGTGGTTGGAAATGTTTTGAATATAGCGAGTAATCTGGCTGTGTCTGTGTCTTGTTTTCACCCCATATTCTTTAAGTTGCATCATTTGCAGCAATGTGTTGCCCAAGCTTTCATGCCAACTATTGCTGATCTCTGTCACTGTGGCAAATGTTCAGGCTTTTGCCATGTGTCTCATACAGCCACACTTAAAAATCCTGAACTATCCTTTTGAAAATGTTAACATAATATTGTGCATCAAGTTGGATATAAGACAGCATCTCTTCTTTCTCTTGTTTGTTCTTTGGACACAAACAGTTGTGATATCCTGGTTGTAAAGTACTGCAAGATAAAGCAGCAATCATAACCATTAAGAGTATTTCATAACTGCATGCTCTGTTTGGCTGCTTTTGGTGTGTAGGAGGGCTTTTTATGGAGCCGATCCACAAATGTGTGCAACAAGTAAGACTCATAAAATTCTGCAGAGGTGTCTCATAAAGGCTCAGCGTTTGTCTAGTCAAATGAAAATGAAGTCAGCTGGTCACAATCTGACGCCCTCCGCCTCTCCGCTGGTTGTGTTTGCAGTCAGGGAAAGATAGAGAGACTCCCATAAAATGCTCAACATGCCTGAGACTGCCCTCTGATGTCACCGAGAGAGAGAGAGAGAGAGAGAGAGGGAAAGAGTGGGAGGGGACCAGAGGAGCAGAAAGAGAGAGAGAGAGAGAGAGAGAGAGTGGCAGCCGGAGGGCAGAGCGAGGCACGTCAGTGGGAGAAAGAGAGAGAAGCCGTACGAGGAGTGAGAGACGGAGAGTGTGAGAGACAGGGAGGGACACAGATCTGTTCTCAGCACGGACGCGAACAGGTCGGTCTGCTGGGTTTGCTCGCCCTGCGGTGGACTTAACAGCTCTTTCCATTTGAGCTTCACTTTTGGCTACAGGCACACACTTCCTCTCTCTCTCTGCCATACTGTACATTACACACAGCGGCACACACACTCATAAACAAACACACTACAGGCGGACAACTCGGCACAACTGATGGGTAAGAGCTCCTGTAGTTCATGTTTATTTAGCTTTATGTGTTTTCTAAAGCATTTTGTCTTTAATTGGCTGTGTATGCTGGCTAATGGGGCTGTTTTGTGCTTAGTTTGGATGTATATATGGGATTTTGAGGCATTTGTTGATCTTAAAACTCCTATCACATTTAGTTATCTACTTTGAATGTGTGTTTAGTTATATAGAGACAATGAGTAGCCATGAGTGTGTATTTTATTAGTTACACTGGATCCGCATTAGTTGTTGCAGCAAAAACTATTCCTGGAGTCCATACAAAAGACCAAGACTTCAGATAAAACAATGAAAAGTCATTGACCCTCTTACGTATAGACATATCTCTGGGATCTGGATTCACTGTAGTGCCAGTTTATCCCAGTTTAACATTGACTTAAACATTACAGTCCTGCTAGAGATTTGGATATTAGCAATGATAATCATTAAAGACTCAATAAATGTATTTCTTGTGCATGATGTATGTTTCTAATAAAGTGGATGTGGTTCCCTCCACCATGACAGCCTTGCAAGCATGCATGTATGTGTATGCAGTGTGGGTGTGCAGCTCTGAGTAGTGGCAGTGTTTATTGAATGGTACTGATGTATGGAGACTACTGCTCTGCAGCCTTTAACTGAATGGAGCAGATGGTGGCGTCTGTTCCTCCCCGCAAGCCGTTTGTCTGTTGTTTGTGTTTATACCGCTGTGTTTGTGAAAGTTTTAATGTTTTAATCTTTTGAAGAAATCTTTATAAACTCAGTTATTAATGCTGTGTTGATGCATTAGTAAAGCATTAGCAAATATTTAAGACATCATCTGTATGGTCTTATCAATTATATGCATTTTAAATCCAGACATAAATGCTGCATTGATTTGTAAATAAAGCAGCAGTAGAATGTTAGTAAAACCTGTCTTACAGGGATTAAATGGATGCTTGAAATCCTTGAAAATATTTGAATTTTCTTCTTTATATATTAATGTTTGAACAGTTCTTGGATTTTGGACAAGTGCTCAAAAGTGTTGTAATTGTAATTCTATTTCAGTGCTTGTATGTGAAGTTAATTTATAAACCTTCACATCATGTGAAAGATGATTGACTTATTTTTTAACATAATGTTTTGTCTTACTTTGTCATTTTGGTACAGATTGCTACTATAACAGTATACTGGTTATTTGTTTTGGAGTATGTTTAGTTTTAATATGGTAAGGAAGTGAGATTATCATTTCAAAACACCAGCAACTTGCAGAGGCCTTAATCTGTACATCACAGCATTTTTTGTCATGCCATGTGCATGTGGTTTGCAATTTTACTCAGACAGAAAACCCACAAATCAGATCGTGAAGGTAATGGCATTAGTGTTAATAAAATCTTCTCAACTCGCTTCCTTAAACAGGTGTAAGATGCTGGAAATGTTGATAATTCACCTTGAATGAGATTGAAAATACTTAAATATGAATTCTGAAAATTTGTATGAACCCAGTGGTTAATACTGAACTTTACATCTACATAGCATGATTGTTTTTAACTTCTATTTATAAAGACATTTATACATGCTTAAATGATATGTGATGCTTGCATACTGGCCCCTATTAACCTAAGCCTATGCTTTACTGACGTGTCATTGACTGTGTTTACATGGACTTATGTATCCGTGTTATGATTGGGATTTTTTAAGAACCCTTTGTGTGTGAAGACCGCATCATAAATTCCATAAACCTTCCTTGAAATCTGGCTTTGCACTCTGGAGAACTCCAAGATTTTCTGTTAAAAACAATTGAAACAAGATGACAGAGACCAGGATGCTAGTATTTATCTCATACAGAAACATTAATAACCAAATTTCTCTTTTTTATGTCAAACCATGACTCAAAAATAACCAAAACCAGGTTACCACTTATAACTGAAATCCTTAAATCGATGTGAAACAGTCTGTAAAAATATAATGTATTTAAAATAAAAGGGTCACTAAATGTGTTTTAAATGCTTTAACATAATTAGGAGAATTTCAGTGTTTGTAATGATTAATGAATGTTTTAAAGAAATTTTGTCAAGTAGTCATTACTGCTTAACTAATGCGCAATGGTGTGTAGTTAATGTAAACAATCATTAAAAAATTAATGATCTACTCTCATGAAAGTATACAAAAACTTTGGGAATCACATATTAACAGTAACATGTTACAACTGGGGTGGCACGGTGAAACAGCAAGGTAGTGCACATGCCTCACAGCAAAAACGTTGCTTCTTTGATCCCCATGTCGGTCAAAACCTTTATGTGTGAAGATTGCGTGTTCTCCCTGTGCTTGCCTAGGTTCTCTTTGGGCACTCTGGCTTCTTCCCACAGACCAAAAGCATGCCCATCATTTTTGTCATTAGGTTTGATGGTGACTCTAAACTTCACTTAGGCATGGGTGTAAGTGTGAATGCTTGTCTGTCTCTCTATGTTGCTGTGCGATTAGCTGGCATCAAGTCCAGGGGGGCACCCTGCCTGCCATCCAATGTCAGATGGGATAGGCTGAAGCCGTTGTGACCCTGAAAGAGATAAGCGGTATGGAAAATGAATGAATGGATGGATGGATGTTACACCTACAGTATATCTTATTTGAAAATAAGCACTCTATGGCCATTTTATTTTGTACATCTTGTTTACACTGGGTTGGACCCCCGAATGCCTATAGAACTGCCTTAATTCTTTAAGGCATAGGTTCATCAAGGCGCTTGAAAAATTCTTCAGAGATTTTGGTCCATATCGACATGATTGCATCAAGCACTTGCCTCAAATTTGTTGGCTGCAAATCCATGATGTAAATCTCCTGTTCCACTAGAAATGGCTGCACTGTGGTCACAAAGTGATGGACATGATCAGCAACAATACTCAGGAAGGCTCTGACATCACTTGGTACTAAGGGGCTTAAGTTGTCCCAAGAAAATGCCATCTACACTGTTACACCACCAGCAGCAGCCTGAACCATTGATACAAGGCAGGAGTCAGAGGTATGAAAGTCTGACTTGACCGTCTAAATGTCAGAGCAGAAACCAACACTCATCAGACCAGACAAAATTTTTCCATTCCCCCGTTGCTGAGTTTTGGTGAGCCCATTCTAACTGTAACCTCAGTTTCCTGTTCTTGGCTGACATGAGTGGCATCTGCTGTGTTCCTCTGCTGCTGTAGCCCATCTGCTTCAAGATTTGATGTGTTGTGGGCTCAGAAATGGTCTTCTTGACACCTTGGTTTTCAGGGTGGTTATCTGAGTTGCTGTTGCTATTCAATCCTATCAAATCACTCTGGCCATTTTGCTCTGACATCTGCCATCAACAAGTCATTTACTGTACATCTTTACTGGATACTTCCTCTTTTTCGGACCATTCTCTGTAAACTGAAACTTCTAGTAGTTCTGGAACACACAGACCAGCCCCCTTTGACACCAAAGTCACTTAAATCGCCTTTCTTTTCTCATTCTGATGCTTGGTTGGAACTTAAGCACGTCACATCTGGGAAAGTTAGCTGTGAACTTTCACAAGTTTCTGACATTTGAAAGTTGGAATTAATACCCACCAACCTTAAAGTCAAAGAATAAAATTACATTGATGAGAAAAAAAGTACTCATAAGTTGGAGCCACAGAGCCTGATGAAAAGAGGTGAGGAACATATGAGCTTTGTCCTTCATATTTTGGCTTTGCATCTGCTGCTATTACATAATTCAACAACCAGGGTTTGTCTTTGTTTTGGTTGGTGGCCAGAGGTCATACAGTGTGACCATATGGCTCCATGTGTCTCTGTTTGGGTTTATATGTTGTGTCGGTGCTTTGCTGTGTGACTGCATCACAGCTCACTTCAACACACTGACTATAAAGGTTAAAAAAATCACTGAGCTATGGTGCCTGATGATTTTGTCTCCAAATTAACTCCACATAATGCATCAATCATACTTGAGTTGATCCTTTGTCTTAAATGCCATAACCTGGGGGAATCCAGCCTGTGAACACTGACAGCCTGCCCTCAGAGAAATGAAAAAGAGCTAAAGAAAACAAAGAGGTGGTGACACGCACACAACAACCAGCTGCCACGCTCCAGGGACAAGCAATGGCATACATCAACACCAGCACACACCCATCCCAGAGCTGACAGTAAAACCCTGAGCTCAGTGCACATGCAGCCCATGTGTTGACTTTGCAGTCTTGCGAGATTGGTCCATCTTTCCTCTGTAGCTCCTCCCCTCTTCCCTTGTCCGACAAACCGCTGGCCACTATCCCAGCGGTCGCCATGGCGTTTTCCTCCCTTCTCTTCCAGCACCTGGTATATGTATATGTATATGTGTATGTGTGTTTGTGTGTATGTGTGTGTGTGTTGTGATTAATTCTTAATCCTGAGCATTACACTACTGTCACTAACGCAGAGCTTTGTTTTATCAGACACTCTGAGCAACATTTCGTGAATATTTTTGAATGCTGAATGAGCGTCCTCCCTCAGTTCCTCTTTATCAGTGATTTAAACATTCATGGAGGTTTTGGCTGAGTGCATAGATGCCCTGAGGGGCCAGGAGCTCCCTTGGGAATCCTGCTCTATAAATAACTGCCTCTGTGTGATCCATGATCTCTGGCTGATCGGGGGGAGGCGGGGGGTGGGGGGGGTTGAGAGGAGGGAGGGACAGAGGGGGGGAGAGTGATGGATGAATAGATGAGAGACAGAGGAGGAGACACAGGCTGACATTTCACCAGCTGCGTTTGTGTCAGTTTTCTGTGAGTTCAGCCAGATTTCACTGCATCATGGCTGCAGCACACTGAAACTCCGTGAGAGTTGAACAAAGCGAACACTCTGGATGTATCGACATACCAGTTGATATTGGTCATACCTGCTCTCTTGAAGTGGTGGCCCAGCACCCCAAAGCAACCCCCAACCCTCACACGCCCCACTCTCAATTAAAGCCACAGCATACTTTATTTACCTGTGAGGCATTTATGAAATATCATTGTCGTATTTCAACAGAGCATGAGCATCTTTTCTGTTTTCCCTTGCACAGTGACTAGTGTGAGTTTTCAATTATTTGATGCTACCTGACCCATTGACTGTCCTTTATGGTCTGTGTCTGCACCAGGGAATTGATTTTAGTTTAGCCTAAACTTCTTTTTCTTATGCCATACTCCACTCATTTCTTTTAGAGATAATTCTATATAACTTTTGTAATACAGAGACTGAAGGTCTATTTTTTCAGGGGCTACGTTCATTCAAGTTTATGCTCAAAATGTTGCTTTTTGGGTACTTGCATTTTTTAAGTTTTTTTCTTGTTTAAACAGTACTTTTACTTGTTTTTGCATGGTTTATTTCTAGATGCATTTTACTTAGTAACATTTGTCACAACATATGAGTACAGAGATAAAAATAATGGAATAATAGAAAGCAAACCAGTAACAATTTTCTGTTATTTAGTGTTGATTCTAAAATCAGTGCTTACTATAGGGTTGGGTTGTAAGTCAAGATTTTATATCAATATGTATTGATGTGTTTTGCATATTGATATATTTGATCTATTAAAAAATATGAGTTTAGACATTGTTGTTTATATAAATATAGTTGTTAATGAGCTATTAAGTAAGACAACATCAGAAATTAAAATGAGAAGAATGCTAAACAAGTGGCAAAAAAGCATGTGCATTCCAAATTTAACTGAAGTGCTACAAAGTGCAATTTATGAATTTCAAAATGGTGAGCTGCAGCCCCAAACTTCAATTTTTTGTAGCTTTCTCCATCAAAATAATCCTACTGAAAGCTGCCACATGTGATTTTTTTTTTTGAAGTATTTATCTGGGAAAAATATTAAGATATATATTGAATATTGTCATACAGGATATAAAGTTTGGCCTGTAGTTCCCAGTCCCACTTAACACTACATTTAGTATCATAACAGTAAAGAAAGAACCATTACAACTGGAATAATTCTGGTTTGATAATTGATTCCTAATGGATCAGTTAGTTATTCTTTATCTAGATGGGAAAATGATGATTTATATTCATATCTGAAATTACATATTTATTTGGTTAAATACATTGTACTTATACAAAACTTAGACACAGAGTGGTTCATGTGTACCCTGCCTCTTGCCCAATGTCAGCTTGGATAGCCTCCAGCCCCCCACAACTCCGAAAGGGATGAGCAGTACAGATAATGGGTGGATGGACTTTCTGTGTACTCTTTCACCCCTGCTGTTTGTGGGCTTTTGTGCCTGGTTAGTGTCAGTAACTAGATAGAGTGGGTAAAGGTAGCCATCATTTGAACCCAGGTCATTCATTATTAGGACAACATTGGACACTCTGATATAACTAGTGGGCCAACAATACAACCCCCCACCCCCCACCCCACCCCACCCCCACCTTTGAATATTGTTATGGTAAAACTTGCCCCTGTCACATTGCAAAAATAGGAAGCCTTTGGGTGTTGGCCAGTATATCAGTTTTTTTTTTATCTGTTATTGAACTTTTTCCCCTCCTCTAGACCCTCTAAATGAGTTTGACAAGACCACTGCCGAACCTTGAGGAAGCACTGATAAGTGGACAAGGTTTGACATTAAAATCTGCCCACCTGCCAAGTGCTAGTGGGTTGTAGCAGAGGCAGATACTACAAAAGCTTCCATTAGCCAAGCAGGTTGAATTTGTCACTGTGCCCAACACCACTGTATAGTAAATGCACTGCCTCAATGACATGTTTTCATTCTGACTATGAGTGGCCGTGTTTGTGAATGAGATGCTCTTTACAATGAGTCCATTTGCATATTAGCTGGGGATTTTTTCTTCTGTTGACAGCTTCATGGCTCAGCCTCTCTGAATTTCCAAGTTTGGTTTCACACAGGTGGCGATACTTCAACATTAATAGTCATTAAAGAGAAAGAACAAGGAGACAAGGGGTTTGACATTCACCATGCTGTTTTTGATTTGTATGACTCAGAAAGAGAGCTGGACATCTAACCTGCTGCAGCTTTTAGTCCATCAGCAGTCAGTTGTTTTATTATTAGTATGATTTTTTCTATTAAAGAAAAAATAAAGCTTATTTTTACTTTGTTAAAGTGTGTTTTCCCCTGATTGGATATAAAATACTTACGAGTTGGAAGTACAGTGGTCATTAACCATGTAAACTAAACTCTGATCATATCAGATGTAATCTCACATGACAAAATCAAGGCCAGTAAAACAAAACCCTGATTGGTAAGATAGTTTGGAAAATCCCCAGCCACAGTGGCCAGTGAGCAAAAACATTGATGTGTCATGAATGAAATCCAGAAGAGGCACAGATAGGCAGTCAGCGTGAGGCAAAAACAGGCAAGGTAATACATGGCTAGACAAACTATAAAATGCTCACAACTGTGAGGTACGACAAACTGGCGGCGAGACAGGGAGAGACTTGAGGTCAAATACAAGAGGTAATGAGGGGCGATGGGAAAACAGATGGTGTGAAACAATCAGGAGTCAAGTGTGACAAGACGGAGACAGGACGAAGAAGGAACTGATCTGTAACAGAGACGAGGGTTAGTGCTTCAAAATAAAACAGGAAAGACACAGCATGACACAAGAATGTGCCAAAATAAAAGAAAACTCAACCAACTTGACATAATGTCAAGCTCTGAGTGTAGACCTTTTGCATGTGACATTACATTTCTGTCCCACCAGTGTGACCCCTTTCAATGGTGACTTTCAGCCAAATGAGCTGTCAAAAACAGAGAATACTCACAAGGGCCATTTTGTTAAAGGTCTTTCACTAAATACCTGCCTCATGAGCATACTGATGTACTGAAATAGACTTGATGTTTACTCAGGTACTTCCACAGACTTATATCTTTACACCTATATTTACAGAGCTGTGCTTTTGTCAACACAATAATCATGATCCAAGTCTTTAATAAAAGTACAATGATTATTTTATGTTACCATAATCCATAATCCATACCTTTTGTGTTGTTAAATTCACATATAAAGGTTAGATTAAAGATAAATTTGACAACCATCTAGTAAATGGATTGGTTTTTTTTAATGAGGAACCATTTCGTCATAGCTCTGCATATTAAATGTACAATTTTGTCACTTCAGTATACCTTTATATATCAACATGCTTAGCATAATCATTTCCCTTCAGCTTGTGTTCCCATCCTCTCCTCGTGTGTCTTCAGCACTATAACCTCATGTCACATTCACAGTGTCATCCTTGTAAGCTCGGCTCATTTCTTCACAGGTGCCTTTTCCCTGCTGGGTGCTGCATGTCACCCTGTTTACCTGCTGTTGTTCTCATGGCTTTGCTTACTGTAAACATGCTTCAGAGGATGGCTATTTAGAGAGCTGCTGCTGTTTCTGTCATGTTTTAAGTGAAAAGGTAGCATTTATCTGCGGAGCTAAGTCAGCCTGACTGCAGACTCTCAGTGGGATGTGATGAAGATCTGTTTTCTAATTGCTGTTTAAGTACAGAATAGTAATTTACGAATTCTTCAAGAAATATAGAGCAAAACTGTCACTCATTGGAAAGCACAGTCTAAGTATTATACACTTAAAAATTAAAAGGTAAATACATCAAGGCTGCTATACAAGAACATTACATAATCAAATAACAATACCCAGTCTTGAGTCATTATTAAATAGTTCTCTATATGTTCTACCATGCTTAAATATTGCAAACTAAATCCTTCACAAAGCTTTCACCATTTCTATCACACAATTTCCTGGTAATCCTGACAAATAAAATATAAGAATAGAAATGATGAAGTACTTCTCGAGGAAATGCGGTGGGAGGTTTGATGCTCCGTTCGCTCCAGTCAGAGTAAGTTCTCCTTCTGCATAGCATTTCTCTCTGTTCTTATTAAACAACAATATGTACCATGATGGTTTACCATATCATCACTCAGTGTTTCCTGTTATGAATCAATAGTATACTTTTTAAAATAATAAAAAGTTATTTTTTTCTTGATTTACGTCTGTTTTTAACACAAATGGACTTTTACAAAAAAAGGAGTAGGTCAATTTTGCTAAGGTACAGACTTTATGCTCTTGACACAAAATGTTGGTGTTGGTGATAATGAGTTATGAAATAGTAGCATATCAGCAAAAATCCAATACCGTGCATCCCCAGTCACAAGCTAGTCACAAGTCTGACATGTAGAGACAGACAACCATCCACACATACTTATATCCACACCTAATGACAATTTGAAGTGACTTGTTTAAAAAAAAAGAGCATGCTTTTGATGTGTGGGGGGAAACCAGAGGACCTGGAGAAAACCCATGCATCCACAGAGAGAGGTCCTGACTGACTCAGGTGGTTGAACCAGCAACCATATAGCTGTAAGGCATCAGCCTGTTTTTGACATACCAATCTATATATTTTCAAGTTATATGGAGAGTACTTTTATTTTAATCAATATAGTTTTATATTAATGTTGAATTTAAAAATATTGTCAGACCCGGTGCTTAGTAAAAAGGCTGCAGTAAGAACTACTGACTGTTCATTATTTTTTAACATAAAATATTTTATCTGAAATAATTGCTCTGAATGTGTAAGTACAAATTTATTTATTTATTTATTTATTTATTTATTTTATTTTGCGACATCTATATTGAAGTTAAATGAAATTATATTGATCCCTGTTTTATTCCGAAGCACCCGTATGGAAGTTCTTTACACCTTGTCATGGGAAATTTATTGTTTTTAAATGTCAGATTTGCAGGCAAATACCTTAAAATTGATTAAATTGTATGATTAAATAGCTGGTTCCACAATATATTTGTGCAATGAAGACGGTACTTTTTTCTCTTTTGGTTAAAAACCTAACCAAAAATAATTCAGTTTCTTAGCTTATTGATACAAACTATCATTAAGGAAGTAAAGTTGTGTATTTTTAATTAAGTGGTATTACAAAAGATGTATTCATAAGGATTCTTTCTGTTTTCAGCAGCTGTTGTAGCAACATCTAGGCATTTGGTCTGCTGAAATTCACCAAGTAACCTGGCAACTAAGTGCTGCTTTTCCTCCAAGTGGTCTTGTTTGGATCTGTACAATTTGAAGTGATATGGTTCAGTAAGCCCTAATCTTGCGTGCATTTCCAAACCTAGTCACACCCTTACGTGAGGGCAGAGGTGCAAGCTGGGAGATGAAAGCTATGTAACTGTGTGACATCACAGCAGCAGAGTGTTGTAAACAAAAAACAACAATGGAGGACATCCAGCAATTTGTGATCTTTTTCCTCAGCAAGTAGCTATAAATCACATAATGAACTCAAGCTTCATTTTGAATCAGGTTGTAGACGATAAAGAAAAGCCAGCTGATAAATACAGGAAAGTTTGGGAAATGAGGAAGAGGCAGATGTTCTGACAAATCAACAGACTCCAGAGTGTTTCCCCCCCCTTGGGGTCGATGTGGTACTCTTAGTATGCCAACAAATAAGTACACAAAAAGTTTGATGATACAGATCACTTATTAAGGTACCTTTACCAACATTTGCCAGTGGACATACCAATAATTTTGTACCATAATAAATGGAAGTGGAATAGCTCCATGAATACACTGTGTCCTAACTGAATATGAGCGTCAAATGTCGGATTGCACTGCTCAGCATTGCATGCCTGCTGTCCACACTGCATCAAAAAACTAATTCCAATTCCACACTCTATATTTCCCCTGTTAATGCCACATTAAGTGCTTTGATTGTGCGGGTGGAGAAACAGACGTGTAGTGCAAGTGGACTCAAAGCCTCATCAATACCCTGCTTTCTCTGAGCCAAGTGAAGGTTCTCCCTTGAGGTTTAAAGTGAAAGTAAAGCATCTCACTCGCAGAACTTCATGAATGGTCCTCTTCCTCCACAATGCTAATTAGCTTAGGTCAGCTGAGAGAAAAAAGTCAAAGAAAATCAAGTAAATCCCTCCAGAGCCTCATCAGTCTTCTTCCTTGTAAGTGTCGACCCAGGCAACAGAGAGGAAAAGCAATCAGGCAATGAGGCAGAAACGTTGAACCGCATCGTGCAACAAGGCCCTGTGTTGCTTGTGGGAAGTCAGGACACCTACATATAATTCCATGTCATTTGCCTGATTTTATCACTGATGCTTGCAAGCGTCGTGTTCAGTTAGGATCCAGTGCCTAGTACTAGTTTAAAGCCTGATGTTTTGGAGACCCCTGGCGTAGAACTTCTGTTTTAATGTTATGGTATCAAACAAGCACCAACATGATTTGATGTTTATAGTCATATCAAAATCCAAAATAATTATATACTGACAAGTTGTTTTGATATTGATCTATTTTTCCCAGCCCTTAATCACAGCCCATAGATGCTTATGGCTCTCAGTCAAATGGTAAACTGTGCATGTGTGTGTGGTTAGCTCCAGAGTAGCCTGTTTGGGAGTGATTACCTCTCTGTTCCTCTCAATCTCTCTCCCTCTGTGTCACCTGCTCTTGTAGCCCCTCAGCTTGAGGATAAGTGGCTGTAATTAGTCACCTTGCTTCAGCCCGGCAGTTTGGCTATTGATCCCCGGTCTGTGAATGTCCGGCAGTGTTTACAGGAACTCTCCATTTGTCTTAACTTTATTGGTGTCTAAGGAGGGACTGGTTTTGGCACAGTTGTTTTCCCCTCTGCACTGACACAGCTCACGTTATCACACCCAAGCAGTAAAACAGATCCACCATGGGCTCTGTCTACTGCACATTAGAACTGGGGCTGGCCCGGTCAAGTATTCCTTCAGTACAAGAGCAAGTTGCTCAAAATATTACTAAAGTTAATGTTTCTCTGTAATTCCTTTTTAAAATACTTAAGCATTCAAAATGTTTAAACATTTTGAACATATTTTCAAAATTCATGAATGTAGTCAAGGACACATCACTGTGCATTCTCCTGCTTTATGTTTATAAAGAAAATATCATTACAATATTTAAACTCACATGCTACAGCTTTTCAGATGTGCAGCCTCGAAATAATAGGAACAACCAAATTTAACTGATGCTAGTTAAATTTGCTTTACACATAAATTTACACATTAAAAAACTTATTTTTGTTATCAGATTTTTCAGAGGATTTTTAATTTTTTCAGACTCTGCATTAGTGCAGCATTTTCTCATCCTAGTGTCTTATTTTGTCTTGATTTTTGAAAAAAAACAAACAAAATGTACTTAACTGTGGGCCAAGAATATTGTTGCGACCCTACAGTGGATTTGAATGAATTACCTGATTCTATGTTATACACATTTTTGTAGAAAGCTTACATTACACCAAATATTTCCTTAAGTTTTCAAAGATAGAAATTCTTGATTTCAGATAATGGCGACTGCTTGCCGTTGCCATGAGAACACGTAGTAATGAGTGAAAGGCTGCTGAACAAGTAAGCGGGACCTGCTACTGCTGCGGTTTTGTTTGTGTACGTCATTTTTATTTAGTGCTGTTAACCTGCGAAAGACCACCTTTACCCAATATACTGTACATCTCTAAGTTGAATGGAGATCAGCTGTCTACTACGTTTGCCTTCAGTCTTACCTTTATTTAGAATGGAGGATTCTGGTGGACAAAAACAGCGCTCCATGAGGTGTATTCACACAGCAAACCAGTGTTTCTGTTTCACTGATAAATTTCATATAATGAAGGAAAAACTCATCTAAGAGTGGATTTCCTGATTCCCTCTATGTGCCCCAGAATGCTTTGCGGGTTCATACGGCAAACTATAAATGTGAACCAGGAAGTCCTTTTCAAACATTTTCTCTCTTATTATGTTAAGTTTTTCCTTGAATCTGAAATGCTGGGTTTCTGTTTAGTTACAACACCTCCTGAAGTGATGTTTTTACTGAATGGTGTCTGTAAATTTAAAGAACAGTTGTTTTATTTACTTGACATTACTGCCTGGTGGCCAAATTTTACGTACTGTGCCTGTTTGAAAACAGCCCACACAAAACTGATAGCCTCTGGAAAACTACACAGAATTACGATTTTTTGCTTTTTTGTTTTTGGAAGGAATTAAGAAATAAAATAAAAACATTTTGTAAATGAAAACTTTGGATTTGTACGTGAATAATTACCTTTGCTGTAAGATTCATCAATCAATCAATCAAATTAACATCCATCTCCTCTTCGAACACTTGTCCTCATCCACTGAGTTATTGCTTTCTTGTCTCAAGTCACATTAAACCACTGCTGTCATCAGATTTATTGTTTTTCTGATCTTATTAATGATGTTGTCATCTTAATAATCTACCACAAGACACTCTCCTCACTCAGGTGGCCAGCCATTGTCTGTGTAGCAGCTTAGCTTTTAAGTAAAATTTTCATCCATTACCTTTTCAATGTGGAAGTCAAGTAGGCTAGAACCAAAACATGATTATAGCGAACACCTTCTTCTCCAGTATTTTTGTGAGTCACATTGCAGTTCATCATGTGTTAAGAACTTTAAGATCATAAACATGCTGCTGTTGCATCAGGTCTTTATCAGGTCTATTTAGAAGCACATCAGCCATCCCCTATAGAGCATTGTTAATGTTTATGTCATTAAAGTGTTACCAATTTATTGTAATTGTGGGTGGGATTCCCATTTGTCATACAAACAAACAGCCTTTTGTGCAGCCTGTGGCATGCTTACATAAATAGTGTGAGAGCGGGTGCTATAGGCTCAATCAGGGGCCAGTCGGTGCCCTATTAAGAACAAACAGAGATGGCAGGTCTGTTAGCCCGTCTACATGGGAAAGTGTACAGTGGAAAAGGCGTTAATTGAAGGGATGCTTCATGCATGTTTGGCATCGCGGTGCTGGAATAGCTGGCGCCGGGGTCCCTCTGAACAAAAGGTCTTGTTTGTGTGACCTTGATGTTTACTGCTCATTAAATATGTGAGTAAACAGTTGACAGGCATGTGTGTGTAAATGTACAGCCAGTGTGAGGGACTGGTGTTGGGCGAGTTTGCCATGGTTCATTGGCTTTGTTTAGATAGCCGGGATGATTGGCACACGGTTCAGAGTGAGAATAACAAACACTGACATCCTCTTATGTGGCCGTCTTTCTATATGCTTGTTTAGGTGGAAGTGACAAACAAACAAGTTTGTAGGTCAGAGGTCCAGGAATCATTTAAACACGCACATGTTCACACAGTCACCTCATCAGTAAATAGCTCCACTTAAGACAGAAAGTAGATCAAAACTGATGCACATGATGCACATTTACACTGTGCTGAAGGAAAAGCAACATCATGAATTTGCTATTGCCTGTTCTGCAGGAGGTGCCATTTTGTTAGCAGTGCAGTTTAGCCAAACTTTTGGCTGCTGTGGGCCACCGTATTCCATCCCTCAAAACTTTTTGTCTTTGCTGTGTCACACATGATGTAGTGTTCTGGAGACTCAGCAGGTCCTTAACGAAACATTAAATATAGAAACATATACATTTCTGTGGATGGCAGAATTCTGATGGAGGTTTAAAAGATTTATGTACATGTTGGGAACCAAAAATAATGTGAAACCAAAACTGACACATATTATTGAATCGATGAAACTTGAAAACCCTGAACCGGTTCCAAACTGGAGCTGGTTTTTGGCACCTAAGCCAATAACAAACAACAGACCGTGTGTGTGTGCTTGTGTAGTGTAGTTCTCCCATGATGAGATCAAATGTTTGTTGCTCTTTCTTTTAACACCTCATTCTTTACCCTGGAATCTCAGGTCCACGATCAGCTGCTTTTGACAGTCCCAAGGTCAAAGTTGAAGCTCAGAGTGTTTTGAACATCAGCTCCTATGCGCTGGTAGTCTTTACCTTCACATGTTCAGCAGCCCCCCTCACTGTCTGATTCTTAATCTCACCTCAGACTGCACTTTTAACCCTTTAACCCTTTCGTTCTGCATGAGGAATGGCTTTATCCCCTCCTCTCCTTTTGTTTTAAAATTCTTACTGTCTTCTTTTTATGTCCTGTTGTCAGTGGTGGACAGAACAAGTTGGCAGTCCAAGGTGAATACAAGCATGCAGAGCTCTGTTAGTTATACTAGCTATATTAATAACTGGAATTCTGGTTCCATTTTTGCACAAATACTCTTGATAATTATGGAGACGCATACAAAACTTTGTGTCTTCCTGGATTTATCTGTTGAGGGTGTTCACTAGGACTTTTGCGTGCCTATGAGATTTATTTATTCATGTTTTTATGTATATATGTATTTATGCATCGATTTATGTATTTAGTTATATATGTTTTTGCGGATGTTCACCTTGCTTTAGACTTAACAAGATATTATTTCAAGCCGTTTAAACAATCCTTTGCACACAAACTCCCATGTTTGGATTCACCCATGCCTGTTTAATTTATGCCCTGACTTGTGCCTTATGCCTTGTTGCGTCACTTTGGTCAGCAGCATGACAGGAGACTCTGCTAGTGGTATGACGTTTTCAGTTTTTGGATCAGAGGGGCAACAAGAGGAGGACAGGGACTATCTTTCAAACAGTTAAATGTAAAAAAAATATATATGTTTCTTTTTACTTACCTTATCCTTACACTGCCTTACCTAAAAAGCCACCATCTGGTTATTCAACTGTAAAAGCCATTTATGAGACTGACAGATATAAGGGACCAACAGTGAGCAATGCGAGGTGCTCAAACGTTTAGTGCTGCTTGGTCGTCTGATTGTTCTATAACTCATTTTGTTTGTTGAGAGAAGCTCAGTGATAGACCCTGCATTGATCCATCACCCCTCCCTCCCTGTACAATAGAAATAAGCTACGCAAAAACAATCCAAAATGTTTTTTTCTTGTTTGTTTTATAATTCCTTCCGGGTGAACTTCTTGTTCTTTTGATAAAGCTTTTTAGATAAACCAGACTGGAACCAAGCCATAAACAAAAGTAGTTCTCTCTAATGCCCAGCTGTCGGACAGTCCTCACAGGTCCAGTGATACACTTAACGCACAGACTCATGCATCAGTGAAGCAGCAGCATGTCTGGTCCGACCACACCCATTCCCCTCTCCCTGCTGCCCCATCGGGTGGTGTTAAGTTTCCTTCTGCACTGTAAACCTGCCTGGTACCACAGAAGTCATTGGCTAACTCAGCAAGATACTCCAACTCTATCACAAAGCTCATTGGTCACTGGGGAGGCCAGGACGGCCTGGATAGGTCAGAGATGATCTCCACTGGTTTTAGAGTCCTGGTGACTGGCAGAGGGCCTGGCATGGTGCAAGGAGGGTCTCCTAGGAGCAAGAAAAAATATCTGTGAGGTAGACTGAATGATGCACAGGAGATTAAGATCACAAGAACAAATTGAAAATGTATCCAGGTTATTGATAATTTGATTTGATCTGGCTTATCTTAAAATAGCAGGGATCAAACTATAAAGCTCATGATGCTGATACAAGATCCTATTTTACCATAGAGATGGGATTAATCAACCAAAAGTTATATATGAGTAATTTTACCTGAAGCAATTAGGTCTCATAGGTTGAAATATTAGTCCAGTGTTGAAATCTGTTTGGGAATTGAAAGATGTCCATCAGTTGATTAACTTAAAGACTGAACATAAGGATATGCTATGATTAATTTGGTAATGCAAATTCTGATTTTGGTGAATAAATTAAATATACATTGTTGTTTGGAGGCAGAATTCTTGAATTCACACTTAAAGTTATAGAGCCCCCAATCTTTATCAGTTTAAACACCATCGTCTTCAACACATTCTGAATTTGTATTGATTTAAAACATGATTTCACCAAGCTGAATCTCAGTCAGTTATGGAGAGAATATTGAAGCCTACAGTTACTTGAGGAGGGAAAGAAATGAAAAAGAATAAACATTAGGCGTCGATTCCAGCACATCATATTGCCGTTACATAACTGCTTTAAAGTTGGCAAAAATTTTGTTCGCTGTGTTTTAATCCCTTTTCACTGTTGTAAAGTTGTGTCATGCTACAGTTTATAGATACGCTGCTGTTGTTTGCTTGTTTTAGCAATATAATCAGATTTCACGAGTGCTCTGGATTTTGCATGTCAAACATGCAGAGGTCAGGACTTTTTCTGTGTTTACACTCTGTGTTCATGTTAAAGCAGGACTACAGGCCTCTTCACTGGATTATCACCATGAAGCAATGGATGAATCAGGGCTGGACACTTTGAAACAAAACAATGACTTGCTCTTTTTAGCAGTGGAAAATAAACTACGTATACCTTGAAAATTCTTTGTTTAGAATAGTTAAAGCATCAATGTTAATTCTAAGCTAAATTCACATGACCCAAATGTCACAGAGGACAGTTTTCTTAATGATTTCTCATGAGGTGATTTCTTACCTGAATGAAGTTGTCACCTTGTCTTCTTTTTTTTTTTTTTTTGCTAACGTGTCGTTTGTGGAAGAACATGTGTGTATGTATGCATCTGTGTCTGTCTGTCTATGAGTGTATGTTGTTGGCTGTTTCAGCTGCTACCATGCTGCTGTCTGTGGTCATTTGGGTTCCCAGCCATGACTCCATCCAACAATGGCTGTGGAAGTCTGTGTGTAATGTGCTTGTGCTGTCCAGACACAATTGTGTTCTACTTTGTTGATCTGTCTTCATTTTTTCCGCAACATTTTTAACTCATCTTTTGGTGTGCTCCATATGTTCTTGGCTCTTATCGGGTTTTTCCTGCTGTACAGCACTTTGGCTCAAACTCTGTTTGTATTTAAAGTGCTCTATAAATAAAGTTGACTTGACTTGACTTAAAATTGCCTACAGCATAAAGTCTGCATGTGCATGGAGAATAGCATTTAAATTAACTACCAGCTTGTGAAAAAATAATATTAAACAAAAAAGCTTCTTAAATTTAAATAAATAAATAAATTTACGATTCTGTCCTCTGTAAAGTCAAAGTAAATGTATTCATATGCAGGTATGTAAGAATAAGGAAGTAAAAATTTATATTGATAAGTACTGGTTAAGGGAGAAGGGGTGGGATTAAATAATTTTTACTTCTTCCCACTCCTTTTTGTGAGACATTGCTAAACGAGGCTGATTGGACACACAACAAAATAAGGAGGAGCCATTTAGGAGTCCAGAGCAAACTCCAAAACAGTTCCTTCTTCCATACTATTTTGTTGTGTGTCCATTCAGACACACACATCAGTTGTGTGCCCAATAGTTCTGTGATCCAGATCACTAAAAAGAGCAGAAATAACCATCACTAAAAAAAATCATGCAATCAACAGGACACCCTCAGGAAATTCACCTGCAGTAAACATAATGTGTTGTAACTACACGTGTATAAACACAGTCAGTGTGAAAATACACTCAACAAAAATACACACAGACACAGAGTAAATCTGTAGCGTGTCAGCAAATCCCTGCTGCAAAACTCATGTTTCAGGGGATTGTTTTTGCTCTCTGCTGCCATGTTTCATCATTCTACCCCTATGTGTGTCTGTGTGTGTGTGTGTGTGTGTGTGTGTGTGTGTGTGTGTGTGTGTGTGTGTGTGTGTGTGTGTGTGTGTGTGCGTGCATGTGTGGATGCTTTCCTGTTTTGTCACTGGTGCACTGAAATTATGTTTAAGACTGCGTTCAGGGTTCCTTGTGAATTTCTCTGCAAGCGTGTAAACAATGCATGACAAGGGGCTTCCCTACACTCTGATAGCATCACAGCAGAAAATGTTGCAGCTTCCCTCCGAGTCTCATAATCACTCATAAAAGCACACAACTATTTATAGTGTTGTGCCAGTGTTCCAACACAGTACATTTATATAACAGGCAATCAAACCATAAATTCACCAGCTCTACAAGCCACACCCCAAGACAGCAGATGTTAAAAGTGGAAATTATTCTGAACCGAGAAGCTTCAAAGGATTCAAAGTCATTTTGACCTTGAACTGATGTATTTATGGTACTAGAAAATGATACTGATAATAAACCTATATAGGTTAACTTTCTTTATTTTTACTGATGAATACGTATTATGTGGGAATGCAGATGCATCCGTTTAACATTGGTGTCGGCCATGTTGACAAATAGATGTCATTATCTGATGGTTTTCTGTTGTATCCCATCAGTTTGATTCGTGCTTTAAGCATGCCTATATTACTCAAATAAGACCTTTTTTATATCATTGAGCCAAAGACATGACACGTTGGACAAATTCTGATTTGTTTTCATGGCCAAATGTTAGAGAAGTTGTTGGTGTTGTGCTGTGTTTCTCAGATAGCTGTGGGTGGGGGGCTTGGCACTACTGAAAAGGGGGCCACAGCTTGTCTGAGTAGAAGCATGGCAGAGTTGATGGCCCGGGCTCCATTGGGTTCTAAATGATCACCCAAAGTGTAAACCCAGAATCCTAGACTGATATTAGCTTATGCTGAGGTGAGGTGTATTTTAAATTCAGTGCTGTTACAGTTTCCCAATTAGTTTTATGTATTTTGATGTCCTTTTGTTGATACTGGAATTCTAACCATGGACAAACATCTTCTCTGTGAAACTTGAAAGAAATAAACTTTTGACATCTAAACGTTGCCCATTTGTTGTATTACTGTAAAGGCTGGAATATAATTCATTACTAAATACCACTGATTTATGATTGTAAACGCTAAAGCGTAATGGCAAAATTGGTTTTCACATGCCTAACTGTATCTTAGATTTCTGTTACATCTAGCCTTCGGCTCAGGTGGGCATGAAAAAGTATTGGAATCAAAGAGTGAGCATGAAAATAAAAACTTATAACCACAAACTTATAACCACTGCTGACACTTAAAAGAATAATGACAACACATTGGCATTGGAGCAAAATTCAGCAAATTGATAACTTGAACAATGGTATTGGCCTTTATTTTTTAAATAACGTTGATGACATCGAAGAATCCAAACCAACATAGAATTAAGAAATTCTTGTTTTCCCCTTTTTTGGCCTCAAACTCTTTACCCTCATTTCAGTAAAAAGCATGATCTTTTGATCATTTGGGAATCAGTATCAGCTGTGTGAACTGAGCTGTAGCTGTTGTAATAACGTTTCTTTTTATTTGACTAAGTTGCCAATGGCTGGTTATGAGACATCATGTGTTTAAACAGCCAACCAGTGCTTCTGAGCTGTGAGAGGAGGTCCGCTGGTCGTGCTAGTTACAATATTTCCAGTGGCGTTTGAAGGCCTATTATTTATGCGCCTGTCATTTCAGTTTCATTGTAAAAGTTTCAGAAGTGTAGTGGGGTTGAGTTGATCCCCTCTCTGTACTGGCTTTAGAGGGACTAACTTAAGTGTAATGCATTGAGGATACAGAGCCAGTGGGGAGTGCTGTGCTGTGTTTGCATGTCCGACTGAGTGTGAATGAGGAGATTGTGCTGTGCAGCATTCTCTTGTGCTACTATGTTATAGATAAATTTTGGCACAGTATTTTCTTTGAAATGCCCTGTAAATAGGGCTTATAGTGCCACCAATTTACCTTCAGGCTTAAATGTCAGTTTATGACACCACACCGGAGTTTGCTGCATTCCAGTTTTGAGCTTATAAACTTGGGGTTAAGATATACAACTTTCAACTTGGACTGTCTTTCTTCTGAATTTAAAATGAGTACACTATGAGGGCTTGTGTCCACAGGGGGCATTTTTCCCATTGGAAGCAATCTCAGCATTAGTTTGAGAATGCTTCTTATCAGTGCTTAATGTTGCCAGGTAACAAGATTTGACATCCGTGCCTCATGATTTCACCCATACAGCCATTTGAAATTACTCTGTGTGCTACATTTTCTTTGTCACCGAAATGTCACCCATCATCTTCCACTCATACAAGCTAAAGACCGGGAAGGTGTTCCCTTGTAAATACAAGGCAGTTTATTTATACCTCCAAAACAGCAGAAGTCCCATCCCTTCTTAATTTTGATTGGCCAGCGAGGAAGCGGTGACATTATGAACGTGACGCTCCATTAGAAGTTGACCTGTTATTAACTTAGAGCGCTGGGAGCACGTCAACAAAAGTCGGCTGACACTGAGAGTGTTTTTCTGCTGAGGATGCTGAGAATGCTGAACAGTATTGGTTTTGAATTGAAAACATGCTATGCCAGAACAAAATGTGCTGCCTGTGGCCTTGAAGTTGCAAGTGCCCTAGTGGTGTTTAAGCTACAAATGACATTCATCTACTGTGCAAGTTAAGCACAGAGCAGAATCTGAGGCAGGTGTTGTGACTGAAGTGTCACATTGCCTCCCCCACTTGCAGCAGTGTAGGCTGTTGTAGAGACAGAGTTACAGCCTCTTACAACAGAGAAAAAAATATGCATATTTTTGGTTTAATTTTTTCTTACAAAGTGAGACATAATGTGAGTGTAAGGTATGTGTTTGATGTGTCATGAATGGAGCTTGTTGAGATGTATAATTATTTTTCCTTTAGCTAAAACATCATCAGTTTCAAGTTTTGTGTGACATATTTAATTCTTAATTCTAAATACTACATGGTTGCATATCCTAAAATGCCTTCCTGTCTTTCTCCTATCTCCCCCCCATCCTTCCTTTGTGGCCATCTCCTCTATAAGTGGACGTGAGCTCGGCAGCACTGCCCATGCAGGTGCCCCCCACAACCACTGCCATCCTTCCCATGGACCTGCGCGTAGTGGACCACCACCACCACCACCAGCAGCCCCCCTTTGGCCTGGTTCCCCAACCCCATCCTACACCTCCCACCTCCTCACCGTGCACACCATCTTCAGAACCAGGTCGTGGGCCAGTTATAAGTAAGTTGTCAAATTTTCGTGTCTGTGTTGATATATGATATAAAAACACAAACAATCTGGCTGTCAATCCTAAAAGTCACTAAAATGTCCTTCAGACCACCCAGAGCAGCAGCTGCAGCAGGAGCTGGTGGCTCTCAAACACAAACAGCAGCTCCAGCGGCAGCTACTAATCGCTGAGTTCCAGAGGCAACATGAACAGCTGTCCAGACAACATGAAGTCCAGCTTCAAGAACATATCAAGGTTAGTTATCCTCCCTGTCCTTTTCTTTCCTGTCCTCTGTCCTCTATAGCAGCATACATTTCACTAACAAAAATATGATGAAAAATGTTTGGCTTTTCTTGTTATAGTAATGTAATAGACAAGATAACAACTGAAAAAAAAAAATATGACACAGATTCTTACATTTGTTTTATTTTGTTATTTTATGAGAAGAAACTAAATATGAGAGGTGGGTTGTGGGGCATTAGACAAGGCAGCCCAGGACTCCCTTATGGCTACAACTAGAAAAAAATATCTTGAATTTTCCAGTCAAGTAAACTATTCTTCCAACTGAGTAAAACTTTAAAGATTGTCATAAAAACATGATGAAGATATTTATCTGTTAAGTAGCTCTGCAGTTAATTGCAATTTAATTATTTTTGCAGTATGAGCCTTACAAGCAGCACCATGCAACAATCTGAATTTATGGCAACAGATTAATACTAACATGGTGGTCGAACAGAGTTTTGTGGCAAAACCGCTGTCCTTTCGCAAATTTGATGCAGTCAGATTAAAGCAAAACTGGCTTTAGGATACCTTTTATTTTTTTTCTGCTAGATTAGTGGCTAAAAAGTTTCTTTAACCACATTCACGCTTGCAGAAAAACTGAAATTGTCCTGAAATAACCCATGTGAGCTACATGTGAAAATGCAAACAACATTGTTTTTCACCCTGGAATTACGCTTTCAATTGCCTGATGCCCAGCAAGTATTTTTCCCCTTCCCCAATTCTTCGTTGACTCTCATGCAAACTGTGAGGAACCAAGTGTGAACAAGAAGGTCAGGGAATTACCTGGGTAGGTTACCCTGGCATTTTCCTGGAAATATCAGGGTTGCATGTGTGAAAAGGGCTTTGAATTCTTTATAGCATCAGAAAAAACATGTTGCACCTGTGAATGTATTACATTAAACAGGGAGACTTGCATAGGCTATAACTCTAAATAAAAGCTTATCAGCAGTCTTTATCTTTTGTTAAATAATTGCAATTTGACATTACTGTGTAATGAGCTCCTCTGTTCTGTTCAGTTTTATGCACTCTATGGGTTGTGCAGTTTTGTGTCTTAGAAGCCAGGAAAAAAGCTGTTTTAGTACTTAAGGTTCATCTCCTAAATAAATAGGATTTTGAGTGAGTATTTGATAGAGTGCCAGACAAATGGTTTGTGGTCAACACATGTTTGAGAGATGTAAATTTTGTTTTCCACAATGTTAACTATGTGAGGAAATGCCTGTCTTATGAAATTATTTTTTTATGTTTTACAAATGGCAGTCATAACAAGAGGCTGGCAAGGACTGCAGAGTATCAGGGATGTTATATATAATAATTTCTGAATGCTCCAAGAAATGGCTTGAAATTTAGATATCCTTAACCCTAACTGGAATACCCTCGAAGAAGGTCTTTTATGGAGGAAGTTGGGGAATGAATTTAATGTTGGAAGCTTAGTAGAGATAAAGTTTAAGAAAGTCAACTGTAGGTTATATATCAACCCAACACTAACTTTTTACTTTTTTAAATTAGATTTATACTTCAACAATCAGAAACATTGTGTTGATCTTTTAGATTATCGTAATGTACAAAAAGTACAAGTTTAGTGAACTTTTTCCAGCAAAGGGGCTTATTCTCAGCATTAATCCCAAAACACATCGAGTAAACCCACTGGCACCCTGTCAATGAGATCAGGATCAGTGAGGCTAACGTCTGGGTCATCCCACAATATTATGTCATCCCTGCACCACAGACTCTATATGTTCAGTTTTGGTTGCTTTGTTTTTCCTGTGTACTGACAAGGCAAGAAAATGGCAGGATTGGAAAAGAAAGCACAGTGCTGACGAGCATTTCAGTGAAGTATTGGAGTGTTTTGTAGACACGCCAACACAAAAGTATATTGGCTCCTGATGGTGAAGCTGCTGCATAGTTTCAACACAATAGAGTAAACCGGACCAGACAGTAGGACCTGCTGCATTTTGTTAACACATGGTCTTGCCTCTCCCTCTCACCAGCACCAACAGGATTTACTGGCACTCAAGCACCAACAGGAGCTGTTGGAGCACCAGAGGAAGATGGAGCGGCATCGCCATGAGCAGGAGCTGGAGAAGCAGCAACGGGAATTCAAACTGCAGCAGCTCAAAAACAAGGAAAGAGGACAAGAGAGTAAGTAGACTGATGCTTGATAACTATGTTAGCGTGTTAGTAAATGACCAAAACCATTATCAAACTAATGTGCAACTGGAAATACAAATCCCATAATGTGAAGACAAAGAACTTTGCAACATGATAGGCAACACTGGTATTTGTGCAAATTTAATGTTACTGTTCTGATTATGAGTGAAAGGCTTTATCTTACAAGCCTCTATTCAGCCTTTTCTAGATGGTTATGCAAGTTAATTAACAATAATATCTGGAACTTTTTATGTGATGTATTTTATGATCTGTCATTTAGTAAATAAACAAAATGCATTGATACTGGACGGTTGTTGATCCAACCCCTGTGAGGTGTTATGCTGCTGGATTTTTGAGCTTAGTAATAGAGATAACCATAACAGTGTGTGTAGGGCTGTCACTTTTCCCCAAAAATTAAACTCCATCAGTTTTTGAACATACACACTATCCTCCCCCACTCCTGCCAATCTGGTTACAACACAGACATGTGGGATTTCCATTAAATCACTTCACTATTTACTTCTCCTGAAGCCACACCAGTGGGCTGTAAATCTTAACATGTGAATCTTGCGATCTTGTCCATGATGGCCTTTTTCTGCACTCCTGGTGGGGGGCCAGCCAAGGAGGACATGATCACATGGGGCACTCCTCTGTTGCTACAATGGGTGGCAGATGTGTAGTGGATAAGGAGTATGCCAGCTGCTTTGCACCTTATTGACCCACAGCCTGGGTCTTTTTTTTTTTTTTTAACTTTGTCATTTGTCATCAGCGTTGCAGTGCCCAAAGATCCTCCATGGAATGGCTTTACCTGCCCTCCATTTTCTCAAGGTGTACTTTCTCGCTTTTGAGGTCAAGACAGCAGTGGACAGTCAGGTTGGGCTTGGAGTGCCCTCTGTTTGCCAGTTCACTGCTCCAGGCCCCCCTAATGTGCTGCAGAACTGTACACTTCCAATTGGATTATATATTTACAGTTTTGTGTGCGGATTTTTAGCCTGATGTCCACTCATCCTAAGAGTCATCAGTTGAGCAGCCTTAGTGTAAAATAGGTACAGGGCGGGGGTGCTGGTTTTGCAGCATGGTAAGCAACCAGGCACAACCCATATACATGCTTCTGCCGGCCTGGGTTCAAATCCAGCCTGTGGCCAGTTAGCAGAGTGTCCCCCACCTACTCACCCACCTTCAGAAACAAGTCTGCCTTTTCTCTCTTCTATTAGTAAAGGCATAAAAATGCCCAAAAAATATCTTTGAAAAAAAAACAAAACAGGGCTTGTACAGGGATACACAAGACTGTCAGGTTGGGCTGTAATCGTGCAAAGGTCATGAGTTCTGACCTCACCATCAATGTACAAGGAACCTGGATTTTCCAATTATAAGCTCCCTTGACTCCAGTGGACCCAAAATGCCTCATATGTCATATAGATGTGTAGGGGGTCTTGTACAGAGTGCACTTGGGAAAACAAGGTCTTATATTTTCTTTACAGAAAATAAGCCAAAGAGAAGGAGTTTCAGGTTGATTCATTTATGGCTTGCAGCACTTTTCTTTAGTTAAACAATGAAAACTAGTCCCACAGACCCAAACACCAGCCAAGGGTGAAGCTTTGACCAAATTTCTAAATATTTTAAAAGGTTTCATAAATTCAACTTTTCATTTTTAGGATATGATCATAGTTTTAGTATTTTGACTAATGATAGATATTCAGTAAAAAATATCCTTTGAAGTTTTGTGAACTTTATATTTCCCCTAAATATGTACAAGCCTAAATAATGCAAGTTGTACTTCCTCATTATTTCTTGTCTTTTAAATTTTATTTTAATTTTTCCAGGGACTATGCTAAATCTAGACCAATATCTGGTATCCAATTTAGAGGATGATCCCATGTCGCCCTCATCCTTTCGCCTGATCTGACATCGTACCTGACCTGACATTACTGAGGTCATCTTTCAGCATACGAACTGTTGATGCAAAGGATGTAAATCACATCTATTGGTGCTGGGAAAACCTTGAATTCTCCTGCTGTTATTGTTTTTAAGAAATATCAGTCGAACTAGCATTATGCACCCATCATCTCCTACAACAAATTATAAAGTAGGGATTTTAATAGTACTGTCTTAGTGCTTATATTTGGCTGTTTTATTAATTTATTTGGTGTTATACAAAATAGGAAAAAAAATCTCACAAGAGGTCTTGTTCATGAAGTGTAAGAAATATAATTCAATAACCCAAAAAATATTGTAATGGTATCACTTTTACAGCATCTAAAATGTTATTGAATGTGATGAAAACATCATGATTTACATAAAGCATACCTAAATGTCCTCAGCAAATTTGACTGAATAAAAAAGAAATCATTTATAATCTGTTAACAGGATTGGTTTGGCATCTCTTGGGCTTTAGTTGTGATGTAACCATGCTCCAAATGAGCTGCTATTGACCTCACATCACCTCACTTCCCCTCATGCTGCCAACATCTGTAACAACTGTCCCTAACAATCTGTTGAGCTCCATTATTTGAGCATTTGTCAGAGATGTAGCCCCTCCAGACCCTCCGTCACAGCATCTGTCCTCCTGACCCAGCAGCCAGGGCATCCTGACCTCACACTTCTACCTCAGGGAAAAATAAAATGAGAGTCTGTTAGAGAGATTATCTAAGTGAAACATGACCCTTTTCTCAGAGTTGCCTGTGCTTTTGCGAGGCATTTTGTTAAAGGAGCAAAGTGACAACAGAGGAAAAAAAACAGATAAATTAATCTTTTTAAACTCTTGGAACTTCGTACTAATCATTCTTGAATCAATAACAGCTAATCCAAATTCAGTCATATTGTTCTTGCCTTTGCTGGGTTAGAGTATTTTTAATTTATTATGCCTGTAGACTAATGTGCAGTTTAAGCCAGCATTTTATAGTAGTATGCAATACACCAGCAATTTCACTCTTTACCTTTACCCTCTTCTTGGTGCATGCACTTGGGTAGTAACTTTATTCCAGGTTTGTTTTGTGCAAAACTTCATAGTTTGCCTGTCATTTCATGTACATTTTATGTTGTTGTTTGTGCTCTGTATATTTGTGCCACATGGGTTTTAGTGTGATTGTGTTCCGATCTGCATACATGCGCCATCAATTTGCCAGAGGACTCGAGATGGAAATTATCTTGTGGCTGTAAGTAGTTTTAGGACCTACATCACAAATGGTGTCATGGTATTAGCTGGAGGCAAAAAAACAAAACTGGAGGCAAAAGCAAATTGCCATAACATGAAAACAGGCAGCACAGGAGTTTAAAAAAATACCATCTTGTTGTGTTGTTTGGTGCTACAATTGAAGGATTAAAGTAATGGCTGAGAGAGTGTTAACTTCTATAAATGACTCTTAGTCCTGGAGATTCATCAAGCTCATGTTTGTAGGGAGACTTGTATAATTTTTAGGTGCTGTCCATAAGAAGCACACAAAATGTGTGAGCCAGCACTGGCTCGTGTGTCACACTGTTTACAAGCATGAAAATGATCTAAAATCTGACATAGTTACATGTTTACACTTATTAAAAGTCCACTGTTCAATTTGAACTGTATTAGAAGAAGTAAAAGAATCAGTGATACAATGATGCAGCAAGATTAAGTTTGGAAAAGTGTTTTTTATTCATTCTTCCTTTGTGGGTCAAAGGTGCTGTTTCATATTTTTAGGTTGTGAACCTACGGTTGCTTTAAATAAGTGAATTGTAATGTGCATAATCAAATGTTTGAGAAAAGCCTTGTTTTGCAATAAAGTGTTTGGGATGGCATGGCACTAATTATGAGTGCCAGTAAAGGAACTTTGTCCCTAGGGGGAACTATCCAGGGGCGGATGGTAGCCAGTACATAGCAGTACATGGTTCAGCACAGATTCTTTACAGCATTCAACTTTTCCACAAAGCCCCTGTATTTAGAAATATTTTGTGATGCGACAAAGGACGACATATCCTTATGCCAGCAACTACCCTAGTTAGATCTGGTCAGAGGGCTGCAGGCTGCAGCAGGGTCAGGTAGCAGTTACTGGAGCACAAACCGATATTAAAAAAAGGATAAATGACATGTCTAATATCATATCAAATTTTAGAGATTTATATTGTCTGCTAAAATAGAGCTTCCACTTAAAATTTCATTCATTTCTGTACTGAGGTCAAAACTTTAAGTCAGCTTTGACACAGTTTTTGAAGAAATTTTTCTCAGTCTTGCCAGTTTCTTTTGTTCCTGTCATGGCATGACAGCAGTTTTAAGGAGTTGTTAACATTTATGAACTGTGCTGTAGAAATGTGCTCACAATTTTGTCTGAAATGTTGAAGGTAATGCACAACAGAATTTTAAGATGGGTTTCTCTTCTCAAGGAAAACATTTTTTCACTCTCTGTTTATTGAGTTGTTAAAAAAAAGCATGCAGAATAAAGACGGTGATGAGATACTTGTGTTTGTTGATTCTGCTTAATCCGTTTAGTCAAATTTAAGGCCATGAAATGCTCTGAAACTGTTTTAGTTGCAGGCTCTGACGTTGTTTTTCAGCACAAATCTTTTATAGTTGTTTATAACGATGTTAATTATGGACCCACATTTGAGATCATGACTTTATGCCAGTAAATTTTCTTTGTTCAGTCGCTCTCTGCAGGCAACAGGAGCCTACATTTTTACGTCTATGGAAAGAGTGTTGGGTCGTAAACAGGGGAAGCTTTGTTAAGTAAGGCTATAAATTGCACAGAAGCTGTCTCATAAAAGCCAATTTGCTTCAGTGGCAAAGCCAACATATTGGAGTATCAGCACTTCCACTTGCAGCATAATTTCAAGAGTAAATAGTAGCTGTTGTCTCTTAAATTTACTGTTTGTGTTGCTTTTCTCTCAGACTTGCCATGCTGTCTGTGAATTGTAGACAAAGAGAGACACACACTTTTGCCTCTTGTACTCTCTCTCTTGTTCTTGTCTGTCTCTCTCAACAGTAAATATTTGGATAAAAAACCATGGAGGTAATAAATCTCTTTACTGCTACAGCAAGAAAAAAGCTTTGAGAAAGGTTTTTGTTTGAGTGTTTTGGTCTCACTGAGGCAGTGATAGTGGCGATAACTATACTCCTCTTTCAATGTTTGGAAACTTTGTTTTGGTTGATTATTTCTCCCCTTTAATAACACCAACTGGTATTTTATTTTATATCTAATATAATATAATATAATACAATACAGTGAGGAACAACTTGGAACAGTTGTGAATTCCTGGAATGAGCAACACCTAAACGTGTGGGTACTGCCCCTCCCAAAATGTGCCAAAATCCACTCTTCCTCAGAAGGTCTTCTTGGTCCTACCCACATGTTTGCCTGTGTTGCTCAAGTCACAAAAAACATTATTCTTGTAAGATGTACCTCCTTATAAAGGTGACCAATCAGGCTTTGCAATAATATAAAAGACAGTATCAATTGGTATTATCAAAGGGTAGAATTAAGCAACCAAAATAATGTTTCTAAACTGTTTTTGATGAGTAAATGTTTCTGTTTACACACCAAATATTAATATGATTATTGACCAAATCAAACAGTTAAGATGTGAATTTGATGTAAGTATATATGTAAGTTAAGTGTATTTACACTGCACCTTTCAAGAGCAGATGTCACAAAGTGCTTCCCAGTCAAAAATTTAAAAAAGAAACTGAAAGCATCAGACTATAGAAGCTGACGGACAGGTTAGATACGCCAGTCCAACCAGAGGGGTCCTCAGCTGCCTTTTGAAAATGTCCACAGTCCACTTTTCTCAGCTCCAGTGGAAGACTTTCCCAGAGTTTAGGAGCAACAGACTTACATGCACAGTTTCCTTTAGTTTTTAGCCTTGTATGAGGGACAACCCAGACCAGAGGACCTCAAAGTTCTGCTGCTGTTATATGGATACAAATTTCACATACACAGGTGTTTGACCATTCAATGCTCTGTACACAATCACAAGAATTTTAAACTAAGTCATGAATCTAACTGGAAGGCAGCGAAATGACCTACAGTGAGAATGGGTGTAACATGGGACCCTCTGGACCAGGGATGGACAACTGGCGGCCCAGGGCCCACATGCAGCCCTGTACCTCACTCAATGCAGCCCCCAAGTCACATCTAATTATGTTAAAAAAAAATTTAACACGAATAAAAGAAGATCTGTAATTAAGGATTTTAATGGAACTTTTCCAACCATATAATAACCAAACCATCTGAATCTCCTAATTTTGATTTTTTTTTTCTACATTTCTATAATTTCCCAACAGAAATTTTGATATGATGACCTCTAAATTCTTGTATTTGGAATATTTGCAATAAATCTATGATTTGGATTGGCTAGATTTGTTCCTATTGTTGCATATAGAATTTATGTATCAATAACGCCTCATAAATGAACCCCACTTTCCTTGACTGAGTCTTGGCTTAACCGTGGCAAGGCCTTGATGGGTCTTGCCCATCGTCATGGTTATAATGAGATTCCTTCCATAGCTACTTTAACAAGGCAAAGGCTAAACCTGACTGTATGTGTTTTTGTGAGGATACTCATGTTATTGGTGAAATTTATGCACGTCCCCAGAAAGGTGGGGAGAACTCCCAGTGGCTGGAAGAGGAAAACTGAGGTGGCTGCATCTGTATGTATTTGAAAAAATGATACATAAATTCAGAGGTTAAGTGCATAAACTAAGTCAGATTCAATACCAGGGAAGTACTCAGTTCATTGTACTTAAAAGGGGTCTTGAACAGGTTTATTTCCTATGTTTTGCTTGATTTGTCTAAGATTAGAAGTAGCCTATAAATTTATATACATTTTGTCCTGAAAAAGCAAAATACTTATTTAGTAAATCATAACATTTTGTAAAGTCTTGTCAGATGTTTTATACAAATCCAAACAGTTTGGCCCTCAAGCTAATAAATCAGCAATAATGAGGACCACTTCAACACCAAAGTTTCCTTACCTTTAAATGATGTAGTGAGCAGCATTTTGGACCATGTTCATGTAGCTCAAAAAAGAGCTGCTCAGACATGTGAATAAAGAGCTAAAATAGTCCAGTCTTAATGACACAAAAGCATGAACAACCCTCTCCAGCTCACAGCATGAACAACCCTCTCCAGCTCACTTTTTGACACAACAGGCCTGGTTTGGCAATATTCACCAAACGATAAAAACGGAATTAAACCAAACCATTAACATGTTGTATCATGCTTAGAGCCAGACCCATCCAGACACCAATGTTACGCAATACAGCTTTAACAACAGCAGAAAGAGAACCTTGACTCCTCATCACATCTGCCAAAACATGATTTAGCACAAATATAGGAACATCTGGCTTTGAAGTGTTGAGTAGCAAAGAAGGAATTACAACACTGAATAAAAAAAATTATAGGAATACAAAGACTTCCATAAATGTGTATGGACCAAAAAAGTAGTTAAGTGAGAGGTGAGAGTATTTGTGAAGTTAAGAGAAACTTTGAGGCAAAGTGAGCTACCTGCTTGTAAATGGATCATTGATTGAAAATGGGTGAATAAAGTTCGTTTTAAGATTAGTGTCAACATTTGGTCAGGTAGTTCACTCAAATTGAGACACTGAGGCAGTAACCTTTCAGAACATGCTTTTATATAAATATTGATGACATTTATGTGTAAAACATACAGACCTTTAGTCACTGACCTCCCCGTGTATCTCTTTGTGTCTATCAGGTGCAGTTGCCAGCACAGAGGTTAAGATGCGACTGCAGGAGTTTGTCCTGAACAAGAAGAAAGCGCTGGCTCAGCGAAACCTTAACCACTGTCTGCCCAGCGACCCACGCTATTGGTATGGGTGAGTATCACAGCCACCACCAATGAGACACTTGCTGCTCTGGATGTGATTGGTTTAACGTGCAGACTGTAGAAAATATTAGACAAAGCCGGAGAGGTGCAGCTGTTTGGTCAGTGAATGGGACATTTGAGTGGCTGCCATATGATGCACTTGGCTTGCCATCGTATCCAAAAAATCATTTTCAACATTTTCCATTGACTAATATATTACATTTGAGTTGGTGATGAGTTTTACATTTTAATGTAAAAAGAAAGCAGGATATGTTTTTTTTTTTCTTAACTTTCTTAATGTAACTAACAAATGGGGAGGGGCTACCATATTTTATAGAAGATTTGGAAATAATCTTGTAGTTGTAAAGGGTTTACTTTTCTTATTTTAAGCACCTAGAGTTGCACATCACAAGACACATGGGGAGAAAAGCTAAGCTATCGTCATGCTTGTTAATTGTTCAAATATATCTATCATACCCAAATTCTAAATGTATAAATTTCACAAAGAAAAAACAGAATGGGTATTTTTTTTATCACCTTGAGTGTTAAAAAATGAAGCAAGCACAGAAAGGCAAAAAACTGCAATTCCCCACTTGAGACTAGCTTTAAAGCACTTGAATTTGTATACTTACTTCATGTTAAGAATCACAACTTTTACAACAGAAAAAGAGATATTTAAAAGTTAGTTTAAAGCTGAGGTTCCCAAACTTTCAAGCCTGGGGCCCCCAAAATAACAGTGAATGGGGACCTATACCTTTCCTAAAGGTTGTTAAGGCCTACGATGTTGTGCACAACATGCTCATTGAAAGGCCTTCCTTGTGAGTCTACTCTTATTCCCCACTGGATTGAGAACACAACAAACCAACCTATGGCAGGCCAGACCCCTTAATCATTGCTGTCATGTTCAGTCCTTTTAACAATTTTTTTGTTCCATATTTATTTCACTTAATATAAATCCCACCTGTAGCCGTGGTACTTGTTTTATTGATCTCATATGGAGAATTTAAAGAGTTGGCAAAATGTAACGTTTTCCTGCTCTGCCTATGGTTCTGAATCCCACTGTTTTAAAGGTTTAAAGCCTGGTTCAAAGAAAAATATGCCAGGAATAAAACACTCATGCACAGACAATATTCTTTGGTCAAATGTCAGAGTAATGGGCTACACATGGAAGAGTGCCCAAGCAAATAGGGATTTGATGCCCTGTTAAAGACAACATTGAAGACGGGGTGATGCAGTTTGCAGCCAGTCTTACTTCCTGTGAAAAGGAAGCATTGGGAAAGCTTCTGGCTGACATCTCCATGCAGCCATTAGTGCTACATCCTGCTTGTGTTAGCTAGTGAAGAGCATCCATGAGAAAAGCCTACACTTGGCTGTAGATAACTTCTCTCACCTCCATCATCTATGCTAGCAGATATTATTGTGACGAGAAGACACAGAAGAAAATGAGGACAGTTCGGATGACGAAACAAGAGCAGTGACTGTTTGAGTCGGCGGGAGACTAAGCTGACATTTGTGCTGGTGACAGCCAGGCACAGGGTCGTTCTAAGTTGGAGCTTCGGCATCATATTGGCAATTTTGAGTGACAGTGGCATGAAGCTGACTTTTGTAGCAATGGTTGTGTTAAAAAGCCTTGAACTCGAATTTTCAGTGCATTGCTCCTTGAATATCTGGTATTATTTATGTATGCAGTGCCAACCCATCAAGGTGTTGAAAATCTTCCAACTTGTGGTACTGTGAATATCTGCTCTTTGTACCTGCAAGTGTTGAGACATTTACAGAAACCAACAGAGAGTTGAACCAACTTCATGTGTGAAGAATGTGAGAGAAACTGTTGAAGGAATGAGGCATATTTCTGTAAATGTTTGTTGTCCATGACTGACAGCTGGTTATCTTTGAGGCTAGGATGTGTGTTTGTGTGTATATGATGTGTGTATTTGTGTTTTTTGCGATGTGTTTGAAGTGGGCAGAGGGAAAAACAATGGCATCTCTCCTGTGCTTTAAATATTTGAAGAGGCTTTAAGCAGCTGAACCTCTCTGCCAAGGCAGGAGATGAAAGAAGAATCTAAAGAGAAAAATGTGTCTCTATCATCATCACTTCCATCAGTCTCTACAACAGTCTTTTCAAACGGTCTTCTGTTTTTCTCTACCTGTGTGCTTTTTCATCAAAGCTGACACATATTTCATCCCTATATTTACGTTACTTCTCCAATGCACTGCATCTCTCAGATTTTCCATTAAATGTCTCTCTGCTGGGGCCAAAATCTTAATTGTGGTAATTTTGATTATTATTGCAATCAGGGGTATTTAACATGTTTACTCACTGACTTCACGACATCTGCATCACATACATAACTCAAATCAAATTACTTTAAATATTATGAACACTTTGAAAAAAAGCATTTGTTTGTGGAAGAATTTCTACGGATAATCATTAACAAATTTTAATTTAAAAGAGCTGGGACACCATGCTAGTTGTGAATAGAAACATGATACAATGATTTACATATCCATTCCAACATATAACTAATTGAATGCAGCTCACAGACAAGATATTAAATATTTTAGTCTGGCAGTCTTTTTATTGTTTTTTGGAAATATACCCACAACATGCCAGTAACATGTTTCAAAAATAGTTTGGACAGAAATATGTTAACCACTGTGTTGCATCACTGTTTTTTCAAACAACTCTATTAGCATCTGGAGACCGAGGACAGAAACTGCTGAAATAATTTCTTATTCTTCCTTGATGTAAATATCAAGTAGCTCAACAGTGCAGGGTTTCTGTTGTGTTTTGTGCTTAATAATGCACCATACATTTCCAATAAGGGAAAGATCTGGAATGTATGCAGGTCAGTCTAGTTTTACTTTGAAGCCATGCTTTCTGAACTTGTGCACAATGTGGCCTTGTACCATTTTAATGAAATAATCAAAGACTTTCCATAAAAGGTATATCTGGATCAAAGCATATGAGTATGTTGCTCCAAAACCTGCTTGCCCCCCCATGGTGCCTTTAGACATGTGCAAGTTACCCATGCCATGGGCACTAATTCACTACACCATCATTGGTACTGGCTTCTGAACTTTGCTTGGATAACATTTTTATGGTAATTTTCCTTATTCCCCATAAGAGGACTGGATAGTCTGCATTTCCAAAAACAAAACAGTCCAAAATGAAGACTAATCAGACCACAACACACTTTAACATGTAAGCTCAGTCTATGTCAGATAAGCCTTGACCCAGTGAGGGGATGTACTGTGAGTGTTACTGAGTGTAGTTTTAGCTTTGATTGATATCGTTACATTTGTGAGGTAAAGCAATGTACTCTTTTAACTTGCAATGTTTCTCAGAAGTCCCCTAGAGCCCACGTTATAATATGCATTGAAGGTTATTGCTGTATTCTTTGCAGTGTTGCTTGACCAAAAGTCACAGGCATTCAGTGTTAGATTTCTCTCTTACCTCTTACTTGCAGACATTTCTCTAACTTCTCTGAATCATTTGATGATATTATGGATCGTAGGTGGTCAAGTTTCTTCATCCCATGCAATTGCATGTTGAGGATCATATTTCATAACTGTTTTGACCATGCCTCTCAAGAGTGCTCCTTTTATACCCAGCCATGGTGTTATCATCTGTTGCCAGTTAATCTCTTCGCTGTTGAATCTTCTTGGTGTTATTGGATCATTCCACTACCTTACATCTCTTTTCTTGCTGCTGTCTAAACTAATTTGGAGGCTGTGGTTGTCAAATTCAGTTTTGTTTTGCTTCTTCGAAAAAAAAAGTACAAATGTGCATATTTCCATTGACTGTTTCATGCTCATAAAGCAGTATTTTGAAATGAGGCAAACCAGACACATCACAGCCTGCCCCTCCCACTGTATGGAAGTGTTGCTCGGACTACAAGTCATGCTATGGATTATTGGAAGGAAATCAGAAGGGTAACCTATCGCAATGAGTTGTTTTTTCAGAGGTAAAATATCTCATGAGAGATTATTGAGATGAGCATATTTATAAATTTTTGACTCACTTTATGGTAGAAATGTAAATAAACTGAACTTTCATTGCCAGCTGGTGTATACAGCTAACTGCAGAGGACAGCAGATAACATGATAACTTACGGCACACCTGTAGAAGTGTCGGCAAAGACACTACCAGTGATGCAGAGAAGTAGAGAGCTGCTTTGTAAAAGTGGAGATTTAAGTGATTTAAAGGATAAACCCTCCTGCATTATTGAACTGGACTACAACATGGGAATTTGAGTAAGTGTTAGATGCTGTCAATGTTGTCTGGCCCTGTAATGATCTGCCATTGAGATAGTGAGCAATGCTAACTTGTTACAGTTTTCATGTGTCGGGCCTGAGCACAGGAAATAACTCTGCTGTGCTTTTACTACTACAGCTGCTTATTGTACAGCAGGGAGATGAGTTCAGTTCTCATCCTGTATAATGCTGGGTCAGTTGTGTCCTCATTGCAGTGGACCACCAGGATCATTTGAAGTGAGCCAAGACCACCTCTTTTAGGTTGTTTTGAAGCAAGGCAAGACCACGTCTTTCAGGTGACCTTAGTGTGGTTGGTTGTACTGAAACTGTGTTTATTTGCTGTGTCATATACACTGCCTGGCCAAAAAAAAAAGTCACCACCTGGATTTAACTAAGCAAATAGGTACGAGCCTCTTACTGGATAATTACTACATGGGAGATTATCTTTCAGCTGGCAGCAAGTTATTTAACCCCAGCTGATGCAATGAGTAGCTCATTTCTTAGCTTTGAATTGTGATTTTAATGCATTTTTCTTGTTCTGTAAAGCACTTTGAATTACCTTGTGTACAAATTGTGCTCTACAAATAAACTTGCCTTGCCTTGCCTTAAACAACCATGTGGAAAGACACATCCTGTGGTTGTGGAAAAGATGTTAGTCTGTTTAAGAACCCTGTTCCAGAGTGATGGCCACATCAGGGTAAGAAGAGAGGCAGGTGAAGTGATGCATCCATCATGCCTAGTGCCCACTGTACAAGCCTGTGGGGGCAGTGCTATGATCTGGAGTTGTCAGGTCTAGGTTCATTACCATTATGTGCCAAAAGAATGAGGTCAGCTGACTACCTGAATATACTGAATTACCAGGTTATTCCATCAATGGATTTTTTCTTCCTTAATGGCACAGGGATATTCCGAGATGATAATGCCAGGATTCATCGGGCACAAATTGTGAAAGAGTGGTTCAGGGAGCATGAGACATCATTTTCACACATGGATTGGCCACCACAAAGTCCAGACCTTAACCCCATTGAGAACCTTTAGGACATGCTGCAGAAGACTTTGCGCAGTGGTCAGACTCTCCCATCATCAGTACAAGATCTTGGTGAAAAATTAATGCAACACTGGATGGAAATAAATCTTGTGACACTGCAAAAGCTTATCGAAACAATGTCACAGCGAATGTGTGCTGTAATGAAAGCTAAAGGCGGTCCAATGAAATATTAGTGTGTGTGACCTTTTTTTTGGTGGCAACTTTGTTTTTTTTGGCCAGGCAGTATATATTCAGACCAACTGTGCCATACAGGGAACGGCCAATTGTATTACAACACCTCTCCCAAACCATCATAGTGTGAAAGCCCCCTAAAACGTATTTATTTGCTGAGCCTTTTCTTTGCCTTTTTCACTCACCTTTAGGAGGGAAACAGTCCTCGTCCTCTTTGCTGTCATGGGAAATAAAAGACAAGTGTAGGATGCTGTCAGTTATTTTCCCGGATCTCCTCCTAAATCTCTCTCTATTCTAACCACATTTTTGCACAACATTTCTGTCTTTGGTCATTTTATCTTTCTTGTTTATGTGTTTGAGGCTATTTATGTTTTTTATTCTTTTTTGTAGGAAAACCCAGCACAGCTCTTTGGACCAGAGCTCTCCTCCACAAACAGCCCTGTCAGCGTACACCCACCCGATGCTGGGCACATACGACTCAAAAGACGACTTCCCTCTCCGCAAAACAGGTAAGAAACCCCCAAAAAGATATTTTTCTAGGGTTCTTTTCTCGTTTCATTTCCACATCCTTTCACCTTTTTAAAATAAGTCACTCCTTTCTTATCTGACAGGAAGCTCTAATCTTCCTTTTCCCTTCATTAGCAATTGAAATGGCTCTCGGGGTTTCCAAATCAGACACATGAACCAAGAGTCAGCCAGTGGAGGATTTAAAGGAGACCCTAAAATACATTAAAAAGGAAGATATCAAAGGTTATTTAAAGCTGTCTTTTTAAACTATTATTATGCAAATGAGTGCAGAAAGATGGAGAGTGGAGCTACTTTCAATTAGAAACCATTAAATCAGAGTGGGACTGGAAGGAATAATTTCACTCTGTGGGAAATGAGTGAGTTATCTCTCAGCTCTCTTGCTGATTGAAAGAATATTTAAACTTCTGTCACGTCTGTGTGGTAAAAAAAAATCTTACACCAACAAGTGTACCTCATTTAAGTTTAAAAGCCAGCAACAGAGAAGAAAAGCCAATCTGCTTTACTCTCACATTATTAAGAGGCATTTTAAGGCTTTTATAACTTCCTATTTTCATTTTAACCTTTTATTTCTGTAGTCTTTCTGACTACAGAAAGTCATCCTCATATATTCACTACTCAGTTTGATTCTGCTGGTTTTGTGATTGGAAGTACACGCCTTTAACTTATTTATAATTTCTACAGATTCCCCATTGCAATTCAGTCTGATTTATTACGCTTTGCAGCACATTTGAAACAAATAAAGAAATTCACCAAAGTGCTGCACGGTGACCTAAATGGAGGAACTGAAGAAGAAAAAAAAACATAAAACAAAAAGAGCCCTTTAAAGTTCGAAAAAGAAAAAAAAAAATTAACAACAATTCTATATGCCGGGATCCAGAATTTTAGCATTTAAAATGTTCTAATTTTAAGTTGTAGCTCCAGAGCTGTCTGGGTTGTATTGACCAATCACATATCAGCAGACTTTGGTGTACAAAGATAGAAATCAATATACTAAGTACAAACCAGCTTATATCCACAGTCCTCTTTAGATGTATTGATCTTCATAAACAGGTATCAAGTAGCAACCAAGAAATTTAAACTAGTGCTGTAATTATTGAATATATATAAATAATGGCAGGCTTTGTAATTGTTGCAATCAATCACTTATATGGATTATGGGAGAAGGGACAAAGTACAGGCAGATGTGTCTTTTCTTTAGCTGGTTGAATTTCAGATAACCACCAAACCATCCTCCAAAGCCTTAAGCTATAACGATTAAGCTCCGTCTGCAGAGGCTCTGGCCGATCAGAACCCTTTAATGAGAAAGAGGCGAAAACTAAAAATATATGGACCATCAAAAGCAGCTACAAGACAGTTAACAATGACTGTCTGTATTGAGATCAGCATGGATGCTGCCTGCTTTAGTGGCAGGTTTTTCTGAACTGGACAACATTTCGTCATAAAACATTGAACCAAGAACAACACTGTTAAATTTCTTATGAGAAAACATGTTTTCACTTATTTCCCATCAGGTTTCTAGAAGAGTTTGATTTACAAACAGGCTTGGATTATGTGCTTTACCTCCCAGAACCAACACCCGTCTCCTACATAATGTAATTAAAATAAAAGTGATTGACAGGAAAACCATCCTGTCACCTTCCAAATATGTTTTTAGAAGGTTCTGCCCTTCCCAGACACATCAATTGGCTGTGGTTTGGATGAACTTATAAAACATTTCTTGGAGGTAATGAAATCCTCGAATGTCTGGTTAATTTCCAGCTCCCACCTTTAATTCAACACTCAAAAAAACACCTCTTCTTTCAATATGCACTGCTAGAAAAAAAAAAAAAAACTTGGAGTATGCATTAAGAGTTGAAATGTTGTAAATAAGTATGTGTAGTTTTTTAGAACAAATGCAGCTTTACCCTCAAAGTTACATTTCTGCATTATTGTTGTTTTAACTTTTGTCATCATTTTGACATTTTTCTCAAAACTGTATTCCATATCTATTTCCAGGATTTGTCTTTTATCCTGATATTTTAGTTTTTGAAATTGACTGATTTCAAGTGCAAAAAAATTCCTTTATTTATTTTTTTTTCAGTAACAGACAGACCTGACATAGCTTGACTCTTTTTTTGATAAATCTTCATCATGATGTTGTTTTTGCAGCATACTTTAGTCCCCTCAAACTTGTTTTGTTGGGGGTGGTACTGCAGAGGTAAATGTGAGAAAGGTTGCTGTTTTACTACCATTTCACTGTTGAACTGAAACATGATTGGTGAGTGACATTATTGAAGGAACTGGACAAATACATTTCTTTCTTAAAAATAAACATTCCCAAAGGCATAAATCCTCTTATTGGACATTAGTAGATGATGATTGACAAATGGTTGTAAGATTGGCCTCATTGCAGTTCTAAAAATAAAATAAGATGGATCGTGGGAGAGTACCTGGACTTGAATAATCCATAAATGCTTTGAGAGTGAGAGTTATTGAAATTTGTTTGGTGACACAGAGGTAAATAGGAGGAAGACTCAGTTGATTGTCCTGTTGCACACATCATAGATCATGCAGTTACAGCAAACAGCCCTCCCCTGTTGCATCTGAGAAAGCTCAGTAAAGCCCCAGATCTACCTTGTTGGCTTCATAACAGTTATTTCTCCATCCCTCTGCCCATATCAGGCCCATCCAGGCTGTGATTGTTCACTTTAGTGTCAGCAGCTGCTTTGTCTGTATCACTGCCTGCTCTCACAGCTGGAGACTGAGCTCCTTGTTCTCTGTACTCCTGCTCACCTGCTGTGAGATGGAGGCAGGAGTGATTTATCCTGGCAAACAACCTCAGACAACCAGTTTCTGCTTTCACAGACACTCAAAGTGTAATTCAGACATTTCTCGGGGTGCCAGTTCTGCTGAGGAATACTTGCAACCAATTCAGACCAAGGCTTCCTACAGATGAGACTGATTTAGGCCCCATTTACATGACAGCGTTGTCACCAGAAACGGAAAGGTTTTTCCTTTGCATTTTCAAAAGCGCTCTGCGTTCACATGGAGACAATGCAAAAACGATGCGCTTTCACAAGGATCCGCGAGAGCGACTGAAAATGCTGTAGCGTGCATGCCAGGCCAGTAGTTGGCGATGTAGGTTTGTCGAGAAACAGCCATGTTGCAACATGCGTACACTTTCTGGTGAAGACAAACTTTTCATAAACAACGACGAGTGGACACAAAGACGCAGAGGGTTTCTTGTCCGGACAACAAATCTGTCAGGATATTTTTGTCTGAATAACAAACCGAGCACAGTAAGCAGCACACATGTTGCCCGGTAGATGGCCAAAGCTGTTGTTGTTGTTCCTTTTGTGCACGGGCAACCATTTATGTGAACGAATACTACGCATTCGCCACGCGTCATCATTTTCCCTGAAAACACTGATTCCTGCCTACATGGAGATGGATACCAAAACATTTTCAAAACTTTTCACTCTGGACCCTGGTTTCAAAAGTTTACGGCACTCCAGGCACCATTCTCGTGTAAATGGAAGGCGCAAACGCAATGAAAAGTCTCCGTTTTCGGTCGTTTTCATTGTCATGTAAATGGGGCCTTAGTACGATGCAGGAGAACAAAATTGATCCACAGTTCTGACCACTTCTATTCCCTGTCTGCCATGATTTTGACTTTTTTGTCATCATCTCTGCTGACTGACCCTGATGGGAGTATAGAATCCTTGATTTGCAAGGCATGCAGAACGAAGTCAAAGGAATTGATAAGGATATTGTTGAGCAAAATTACTAATGATACAGACTCCTGGAGGGAGTTGTTATTGATTCTCTGGAATTGATTTTCGATTTCCATCCCTAGTTGTGCCCAGATTTTTTTTTTTTTTTTTTTTTTTTTTTTAAATTTCCAGTGTTTGATGGTTAAGGACGTGCTTGACATCTTCCAAGCCCTGGCAGTGTTGCCATTGGTCATACAACCTTAAGTCCCAACCCAACTTGACCTCTCTGTCTGTGAACAGGTGGAAGTTCTGTTGAGAGAGCGAGTTCTGCAGCATCCTCAGATTAGCTTTATCAACGTTCCAAAGCTTCCTAGAGTTGCTTGAGTATGTTCACAATAGCATAAATAAAAAAACTTTAGTTTTCACAGAACAAGTATCCCCTGATTCACTGTATGCTTCGTCTGTCTGAGACAGTCTGTAAGGGCTCCTGCCCCTTCAATGCCCCCTTCCCCACATAGGCACTTATTGGTACTTATTGGGACTAACCACTCTGATTGGTCAACTGGTCTGCTGTATGGTAACTGGTCAGTTTAGTGCCATGTTTTTTGTGCTCTGCATTCCCTCTCTACAAACCATGCTTTGCACTGGGCTTTCTGCCCCAAGCCAGTGGGCTAAAACTGCTCACAAAGCATGGTTCATCAGGAGGGCCAGGGGAACGAGCTGTTTCAGGCACTGGGGTCAAAGGGTGAAGTCTTGACTTTTTTGTCTTGTGCATTGAAGTACACAGATGGTTGACTCAATAAAGCACAATGTTGGCTCTCTAAAGGGCTACCATGGCTTTTTTGAGTACCCTGAGATATGTTATTGCAGTATTACAGCCCAATCCTATTTAAGACTCATAAAAAGTGTGTGATCTATTGCTCTGACACATCATCTTACATATACAAAGTCAAATGACAAATAACTTTGGAGTTTCAGATTTGAATAAAGAGTTCCTTGACTTCATTTAAAGGGGAAATCCAGAGGGAATACTGGTATGGTCAAACAATGCCACGCCTACTGCTAAACTCTTATGTCAACAGAGAGCAGACAAAGATCAGATCAGACTGTCAGACAGAGAGATGAACTGTTCTCAGGAGGAAGTGAGTGACAGTGGTCACATCAGTTATGTGCTGCTCTGACGACAGGAGGCGTCACTCTGACGTTGTTGTCCGTGATGACTACTGGTAATGTATGCGTGTAAATTATAAATATGCTATAAGAATTCCCTTTTCTGTCTTGCCAGGCCAGGCGTATGGTTTATTATAACAGGGGCTCATTGTCCAAGTCTGAGAGACTTTGTGATAATGGCTGTGAGAGCACAGAGGGTGACTTTGAATGCTGTTCAGGAAGTCTGTAAGGGCTCCATGACAGACACAGGCTTGACATACTGACCCCCTCTTTCAAAAAATATCACATACACATACTTTCTCATACTACAGGACTGCACAATTAATACGCCTTCCCACAATCAAAGAAACATTTCGATGCAAAATGCATTCAGTGCCCTTGGAAAACTCTAAATGGTTGTCTACTGAAACTATTTCAAAAAGCCTGCAACCCACACACAGCAGCATGTGCCGCCCACCTCTCCCTTTCACTTTACCTTTATACTGCTCTGTTGTCAACCTTTAATAACTGTGTATTTTATCAGTGGTACCTTACTAGATTAGAGGCTGATAATTATCTGCAGTGAATATCATTTTAACCAAATTAATGGTGCCCCACTTCAGTAAAAACTGAACATTTCAACACTTTGGGATGCCTCAGTATAGTCAGATAGCTTTGTGGTGTTTTTTTATTATTATTTTATTTTAACACTCATACAGATTTAAACACATCCTTGTCAAAATTCCAACAACACTGATATTAATCCACATTAATTTGACATGTCTGTATAAAAAGCAGATGATATATTAACTTAGTTTGATATATCTTTTTAAAGCAAAATTACTGATGTTCTGTGATGGTGATTGTTTTTTTTCCCACATTTGAGCCCTCCTTAGAGTCTCAACACGCAGGAAGAGACCTCTCTCCTCACATGTCATCGAAGATGACTTCCTTGTTGGTTTTACCCAACACTCAGCTCTCACATCTCTACTCCAGTGCTTTCAGATTGTTGTGAACTGAAACCACTATCAGATATGTTATCACACATCACTTGTTAAAACAGGACAGATCATTAAGTTGCTTTTGCCTCAAATGACCTTACAATGTAATTTTAACAAAAAATTAACAGCGGAAAGCGAGTGTAAGCCCCCAAAAACCTTGTACGGATTTATTGCAGTTATTGGAGTACCTGGTCTTGGCTAATACTGAGGTCTAAATGTAAGGATATTCATGAAAAATCGCTCATGAATATCTCTATCTTACTTAATTTCATTTCACACCAACTGGCAGGTTTTTTTTGTTAAGATGTCCAAAAGTCAATTGAAGGGGATCTCTGATACAATATAATTACATTAATATACTAATGATAATATCACAGCACAGAAACACTGCAATAATTGATGTGTTACAAGAATATTAATAGCTTTATTAATAAATATCTATTCTTAAAATTAAAGATTCAGGATTGAGCAATACTTAAGTACAAAAAGACTGTCAATTAACACAATTTGGTTCATTTGCAGTCATGAATCTTGCAGATATGTTTTAGTCTACTCACCCACTCAACAACATCTTTCTGACCTGTCTGTCAAGTGTATTATCCGAAAGATATTTCTGGGAAGCTCCTCTGATGAGTTTCAGAAAACTACTCCATTGATTTCCGTAAATCTCTCTCCCTCTCTGCTCTTAGTTGGAAGAACAGCCCGGCTTCCCCTTCCAGGCTTCTCGGGACTCCCCTCTGTCAAAACACATGAGCAGCTGATCAATATGTTTTGTATCAGAGAACCAGTTTCTTCTGTCTCTGCATTGAGAGATTAAGCACCTCTTATAGAGGCGTTTAATCCTGTATTGACATATCAGTATACGGGTAAAGTCAGGACATTTCTTCAGTTTGAACAGCCTCCTTGAAGTGTGTGAGAGAATCACAGCAGCCTTGATTTGGGGATCTTGTGGGTTTTTATATTTCCTCTCCTCAAAAGTCCTTCCTGCCACTCAGAGTTTATGTGGAAATCCTTTTTTTAATGCTGCCTTTATAATTACAGGGCTGTGGTTTGTAAAGGCCAAGGTAATTTTCTTCCTCTGCAATGAATTTACCCTTGGAAAATAAAAAGATAATGTAAGCAGTGCTGTCAGAGATAACACAATAATAACAGGTTAACACAAAGTCTAACGCCACTAAGATTTTGAACATACATCTGAACACATGTAGAAATATGACCCTCTGAGTACTTATACTTTGAAAAGAGATACAGCAGTAACACTGCGGATGGAGGTGGACAAGGAAGAAGAGAGGGGCCTTTAAAATGTCAAGATCTGCTTCAGAGGTCTGTCAGATGGGTTCTCAACAAGATCAAAGTTTTTTGCGTATACACCACATGTGAAATGAACTACCATTAGAGAACAATGAGTTTGATTCAATCCCCATTCACACTGCTGTTTCATGCTGTAATTTAGACTCCTAAGACATTTGCCCCTGCTGTGAAAGTTTGGAAATGAATCGAAGGTAAGAGCTGACCTCCCATTGGCTTTGTCCCCAAAGGTACCAACAGAGGAGTAATATCAATGAGAGGGGGGCATGCAGACCCAGTTAAAAAGCAAAAGCAACTAAAGTGAAACTCCTAAAACATTTGTAAGTGTTGTCACATTAACCAAAGATTACTGGACTTTAGTAAATCATTTTGCACCTGCACTCTTAAATGTCTTGATGTTTAACAGTATTAGCTATAGAATATCATAGACTAAGAATGTTGAAGCTGTGCCCCACCTTTTTTAAAATACGCTTTAGATGCATATTGCCTTTTTATTGGTTGTAGAGAAAGACAGCTTATAGACTTGGAAAAGGGGTGAGAGACTAAGGGAAGACCTGCGGCACAGGACCTCAGGCAGAAATCGAACCTTGGCCAACCGCATGAGGAAAGAGCCTCAATATATGGTCAGTGCATGGTTGCAATCCAGTTCCTCAAATGTACCTCGTACCCTATCGTTTAGTTATGGTTTCAGACCACATCGCAGAAGCACTTATTTAAATAAGAAATTTCAAAATCTAGATTGTAAATACTTTTTGTTCAATCATTTAAATTCAAAGTCAAGAAATCAGGAAAAATCACTTCACATTGTCAATATGGATTTGATTTTTTTAAGCAAAGTAATACAATTCTTAATAAGATAAAATTGCATTTCATCATGATTAACTGTCAAAATAAAAAAAACAAAAATCACAATTTGAAAACATCATAATTTGACAATTTCATGCCTAAATTTTATCATCAAAAAAGAAATCCAAACATTTGTTTGTGTTTTAAACAGCATTTAAAAAGACAATGGAAAGTGTCAATGTGTATTGAAATAGAAAACATGTAGCAAAGATTAAAACTGAAAGAAGCTCTCATTCCAATGTTTGGGATTCAGAGGAGGAGAAAGGGAGGAGTGAATGGATGGAGGTGATGTAGGGAGAGAGGGTTACAGTAAAATGCCAGCCTCAGCAGTAAAGCCAGTCTGGGCCCTCTGCAGCGAGTGTGTTCGCACGTGTGCACACTGGTGTGCTTTTGCCCAGTCGGCATTAACACCCTTCAAAGTCACTGCGTCCGGAGGTGAACACCCCCGTGGCTTCCAGTGCCCACAAACACCCCCCCCCCCCCCACATCCTCCTCCTCCTCCTCCTTTTCTGTCCTCCTAACCTCGTTGTATCCTTCCACTTATCCTTCCAGTGAGCCTCTCTGTCCCTTCTCCTTTGTATCTTTCATTTCATAATTACTCAGGATACAGAAGAACAACCTTGACCACCCCCCCTTCATTTGATCATGGCCTGCTTGCTTTGTCTGTCCTCAACTGGCAACCCAACCAACTGGTCCTCAACTTCTGCTGTGTTAGCGTCCCACAGTGCGTACAGAGCGGTGCGAGGGTTAAGTCATTTTGTCAGCCAGTCTGGAAGTTTGCTTGAAGGACCATGGACTTTTTTTGGATAATTTAAAAGTTTCGGGGAAAAAACAAACAAACACAAACAGAAAAAAATTTCATAATAAACTACAAACATTTATTTGCTCACTCAACAAGTCTGCATTAAAGCAGTTTGTTGAATTATTTGGCGAACAAGTAAAATTGCACTTTGTTTAGTTTGTGAGTAAATTTAGACATACTAGTTATTAGACATGCTGTTGGTAAGCAATGTCTGACTTGTAAAATGTAACCAAAGTTAAAAGTATCTGTTTGAAGAGCCCATATTTTACCAGGTTCATATTTATGACTTTCATGACTGCTAGAGTATTTTCATTATCACTGATTTAAAAAAAAAAACAAAACTTGTTTTCTAAACTGAGTGCCCCTGATGCAGCTGTGTCTGTCTGAGACTCTCTGTTAGAGCTTTTGCCAATGGGCCCCTTCCCCAAGTGGACCCAGGCAGCATTGATTGGTTTACTGGTCTACCCTGTGGTAATTGGTCAGGAGGGTGCTGCTTGGCAACATGTTTTAAACAACTCTGCATTAATTCTTTAACATCTATGCTCTGCACTGGGCTTGCCAGCCTGAGCCAATGGGCTTAAACTGCTGAAGAAACAATGGTAGGACACAACACTTCTAGATGAACATGCATTTTCAGGCAGCTATTGTTGCTGTTCAGAGGCAGGGAGGGAAAATTCCAGATGCTGCAGACTTTTTGTCTTGTGCATCAAAGTACTCAATTACACAGAGGAAACATATAAAAGTCTGCATTTAATACTGACCACTATAGTTTAGTGCATTTTTTTCTAAAATACAGTATGCAGTATGCAAACATTTGTGAGCTAAGCAGTATGCCAACAACACCTGGATTTCATACTAAGCTGAAAAAAACTCAGCATTATGCATCTGATCAGTGTTCCTTGTGTTCTGTTTCTCACATTGCAAAGTGCCAACATTCCGGTACCTGAAATAGCAGACTGCAACAGCATATCCTAGCTGTCAGACACAAACCTCCCATCAACATTTTTTATGAATTAATTTTGCCATAAATCAGTGGTCACCTTCCATGTTGGTGGGTGGGTTTAGTAGAGTAGTAGAGTATTTTTTTTTTTTTTCATTTTCTGAAAAGTAGCACATTTGGAGATAAGAGGTTTTTGTCCAACACATGGCAGCAGCATTGGTATTATCAATATTAGCATTAATGTCATACTGATATTGTAGTAATGTGAATCAAATCATGGCTATTACATATTTTTTAAGTTGTGACATAACACATTTCACAATTATACTTTCAGCTGTTAAAATCATGAAAAACCAAATAAATCATCTGCAAGATTTTTTCAGACCATAAATGGTTGTTTTAGCCATCATCAAGGCTATTTACTTTTGTTTTTCAAGATCAGATACAGAAAACATTCATGTCGGATCTTACATAATTTTAGATAATGGCAACCGGCAAACAACATGTACTACTCAAACTTTAATATGCAGTAAGGACTACACATTACATTCTTAAGTATGATGTTACAGGTGGTTTTGAAAACAGGAACAAAAGGTCCTATGGATAACAAAGAAAGAAATGCCCAAAAAATGGTTAGGATTGCTCCAGAATAGTTGTTTGTGGAAAAAAAAAAAGTGACAATAAGTCCATGATTTACCCGAAACTTGAATGGAAAAACAATCCTGTATTCTATGTGACACTGTTGGTCTTGACTAAAAGTAAATTTTGTTTGTTTTCTCAAGATCTGGAATTATTTTATTCATGCCTTGGGGTGATAAGGCAATAATCTTATTTGGTAAATTTCTTGAGATATCTGGGAAAGATAAATAAAATGTACATGTTATAACAGGAGATAAAATAAGAGAAATTAATGCATGCATGTCTTTCTTTGTCCTTTGTAGCGATGCTCTTTCAAACATATTTGTTTAGTCCTCTGTTTTTGTCCATTCATATGCTTTGTCAAGATTTCGATAATTTTCACAAAATAAATTTGAGCTGCTTAACTCCATGAGGGAACTTAATGTGACGATCATTAAAGAGGTGATGGAGACTTTGACTATAAACATCTGAGAGCCTCTGGTATGCAGTTCTGTATTTTCAATTTTAATGTAGAATTTTTGTCTCTATGCAGTGACAAGATGGTGAGCTATTTAAATCAAAGCTAAAGAGCATTTTGTTTGTCTCTGTCAGGCAGCATAACAGGCCGAAAGACTTAAAGACAGGTTGCCAGTGCTTATTAAAATGATGATTTTGTTTTCAGTGTTCCCTTATTATTCAAAGAAATCTTTTAGCAATCAATCCCTCCAGTATACAGAGTAGAATCAGCTTCTGAGTCTAATAAACCAAGCATGGTTTTGTTTAATAGAGGGTCATTAAATTAGCTGAGGGTCAACAGTTGGTCAACCATCCAGCTTCAACTAATTGAACGGAAGGAAGCCATTGGAGGAGGGAATAAAGCTGCCTGTGTCTGACAGTGAGAGGCTAAAGCATGATTGGCCAGAGAAGGTCAGGTCCTATCCCTGACCTGAGCAGATTCCCAGAACATGGTGAATGCTTGCCTCTTCTCCTAACCGCTCTGTAGAGCTGATACAACCCCACTGAGAATCCATTATGAGGGCGTCTGATTGATTGAAAGAGAGACAAGACACCATTTGTGGAATGAAACTTATTACATTTACTCATGTTATTTTGCTTTTGGTGCTCCTAAACTCTCTGAGGAGTTTTGAAAATCAGAACATTTTACTCTTAATCAGGTCATTTCTGTTGATTGTATTGGGTGTTTCTACATTCCTCTAAGCATTTAAACAGTAATAATAAAACTACTAAAAGTAATGATAATAATATAATATGCCATAATTCCTGTGAAATCAGGACATTATGTAAAATGTCAATAAAAACTGAATAAAGTGATTTGCGAATCCTTTTTGATCGATTTATATGAATACACTACAAAGACAAGACATTTAATGTTGAAACTGATAGACTTCATTGCTTTTTTGCAATATTCACACATTTTTAATTTGTTGCCTGCAATACATTTCAAAAGAGCTGGGACAGGGCAAAAGGAGACTGGGAAAGCCGAGGAAATGAAAAAAAAAAAATCTAGGTAGTTTTGTAGGGACAGATTTTTTTCTATGGTTCAAAAAGTTTACTATTTCTCCTTAAAATTTGTCCTTCATGCAAAACTTTGTACAGCTACATACATAATCCTTAGGTGGTTTGATCTGTCTCTTTTTCCCACATGACTGTCGTATACAGTAACAGATGTATGAAGCCTTGGACTTGGAAGGAAACGCTTGTCAGTGTGAACATGGATCTTAAAAGGATTAAAAAGTAGAGTTATCTCTTCTCTTTGGTTTTACAAGTTATTTGTCTTATGTGGTTATTGTTCATTTCTGCTTAATCGGTGTTAAAATGTCGCATATTATATATTTAATCTCAAATCTTCATGAGATTCAATTTATAGCTCAAAATGTACTCATTAGTGTAAACAATACATACTCCTCAAAAAGATTTAGGAACATTATTTCTGTTGATTATTCCTTCCCTTTGAGAATTCCACTTGTATTTGAATTTTATATTGTTGGAAAGCCTGATTAGTCACCTTCACAAAAAGGTACAGCTTGTAAGGATTGTGTATTCATGGAATGAGCAACTCTGCTAAACATGTGGGTGGAAGGCAAAAATATAATAAGCCCAAATCCCGTTCAACTGGAAGCGGGTGTTCTTATAGTGTCAACATTATTTGGTGTTAGTCCTGGAAACCCATCCAAATTTAGGACCAAGTTCTGTGAGACTGAAGAGGTCAAAGGCAGAGGGTGAAGTGGGCGTCTTCCAGAAAGACAACACCCCAAGCAGACCAGTCCCTCACCCTTGCTTCACTGAGGAATCATAGGCTTTCTTCCAGAGGGTTTAGCTGCGTTACTCATTCCACAAATGCAGGATCCTTACAAGTTGTACCTTGTTGTAAAGGTGACTAATCAGGCTTTCCAAGAATCTTAAATATAATAACAATTTGTTTTTTAAAGGAAAGATAATTGATCAAAATTTGGTGAGAAGTAAATATTACAGTTGACCAGCTATAATCATTTGCCTCTATAAGGCACAAAAGGGGTTGACATTGACCCCTCCATTCATTTGAGTCATCTATTCCCAAAATATTTTCAACACCAGGTGTGTTTATGCTACTGTTTATGTTTGTTTGTTTGTTTTTTTGTTTGTTTTGTTTTTTTTTGTTTTGTTTGTTTTTCTCAAGAGGGTCTGTATTTTTTCTGTTTTGTACTGTTTTTCTTTGGTGGTAGAATCACACAACACCGAGCCATACAGAGGTGGATGTGCCCACAAAAATAATTCATACACTTCTCAGGAAATAAACGCAGACCCTTTTCAGGACAGTTAGATAACAAAACTCTACTGGTGTTGAAAGGTTCTTGGACCTGATTGAATCATATATTTTATATTTGAAGGCTCTATTTAAATGAATGGAAAGCAACATTTAATAGTAAGCAAATAATAATTGTGGGTCAATTCGTATATTTCATACACAGTGATACATTTGAAGACATAAATTGAGTCTTGTAAATTCAATGGTTCTATCCACAACATAAAAATTAGACTAAAAATGGCTTTTTACCATTTTAGGAACTGGTTACTTTTTGAAGTAGAGCAACTATAAATGAAATATGTCGTTTTGTTTCTCTAATAAGTTATGATATTCTAATTTAAAATAAATTTGGTCCTCATTGCTTGAATTTATGATAGATCAGGTCCTTGTTAACCTACATTGCCCCCCCTACAACTGGGCCTCAGAAAACTTTCCTCTTTTTCCCTTATTGCGGGCATCCCTGCCTGAGAGACATATACATCAGTTCTCCTACAAATGCATATTAACATACATGACACACTGGCATTACATCAAAGTGTCTGAAAATAAACAGCATTCATTACCAGAGCGTGGATGCAGCATCATTAAGCACGAGGTCAAGAAAGCTGCCAGTTGGCCACCTCCTCCCCTCCCTGCAGTGCTTCCCCTTGTCACACGGTGATGGCTAACCTCAGCTCTCCAGTCTGTCAGCCAACACATACAGTGGAGCCTATAGGGACAAACTCATTAGCCCCACTACATGCCCGTGAACAAGCTCCCACTTGTGCAGCTCAGCAATCTACTACAAAACTAAGTGCCAGAGTGACAGTTCAGACAGAATCAGTAATTTTCAAATTAATGGTGCTATTTTGGGGTATAAGGCATTAATATTTTTAGAATAGATGGCCTAGTTGGAAATCGCATACCTAACCCTGGCATTCATTTGCCCCATGCTCTTGATTATATGCGACATGTTTGTTTAATGGGTTTGTGATAAGCTTTATTTAAGGATCAAAGCACATATTGAAACTCATTTCTTAATTTGAGTAGTGTTTCCTTATATTACAAACGTCTACATTTAAAGTTTTTTATTCTCTTGACAAATACTTTTTAGGCTTTGGAGTTTAACCTCCATTGTTCCTCTCTGTGTCTTTTCAGCCTCTGAGCCCAACCTGAAGCTACGCTCTCGGCTAAAGCAGAAAGTGACAGAGCGCCGCAGCAGCCCTCTGCTCCGGAGGAAAGACGGTCCCATCACCACTGCCAAGAAACGTTCTTTAGATGTGGCTGGTGAGTGCTCTTCTCACTGGATTTTATGTTATAATCAAAATAAAGGAATAGTAAAGTAGAGTCAAGTACATCCAATGTTATGTTCTACTTATTTGTTAACTTATTTGAACTCTATTTTTATTATTATTAGTAGTAGTATTATTATTATTAACAATGTCCACATTAATCAACATTGTAGCAACATATATTATTATAAAAAAAGCCACAAAAAGCAAAACAGATAGCTTTCTGTTAATTTTCTGAGGTAGGTAGTTACATAAACATATCTTACAAATGAAAGACAACTCATGTGACAGTCCATAATAGCATTTAGAAAATTTAGTCTTGCAACAGGGATGGGAATTTGAAAGCTGGTTTCATTTGAGCTGTTTTCAACCAACTTAAGGAATCTTTGTAATTTGCCTTCAATTTTAACAATTCCCATCTCAATACCCTCAATCTTTATCTCAATCAGTCTTTATTTTATAGCACCAGTTCATAACAAGTGTACTTTACAATAGAGACGGCTGAAGCCATACTCATCATTTTATAGATACACACATATGCACATATACAAATACATATAATAAATATATTTGTATATACACATATAGTACATACATCCAGAGATGTATCTATCCAGCAGATACAAAGCGACAAACCCATGGACGCCCAGATCATAAATCTGTCCTCATCACATTTTTCTCTGCTGAATAAAGATTCAGTGAATCAATCTTTATTTGTATAGCGCCATATTTGTTTTTGTTGAATATAAATGTATTACAGGTAAGCCCCTTGAGATGTGGCATTTCATTTTCAAGAGGGACCTCATGTCTATGTGGTTGTAAAGATAGTTACTATGGATGTACAATCAATGAAGAGGTTTGTGCCCGACAGCAGCGATATGTCACTTACTGCGTTTTTTAATTGAAGAAAAGGAATAAGCCTCTGTAGTTACTGTAGTGCTGAAGTGATATTTACTACAATATTTTTAAAACTGTTATCACTGTTAATTTAAGTAAGGATATGGATATATGAAAAAATCAAAATCAATACCTAGAACAGTTATGATAAGTATTTGTCAAGGTCTGCAAGAGTTAAATTTCATTCAGGAACCTATTGGCCCAGGACCTTACATTCTAATTAACTTACTAATTTTGTATTTATGTGTTATAGATTCTGCATGCAACAGTGCACCAGGCTCAGGCCCCAGCTCCCCAAACAACAGCTCCAGTAACATCCCCAGTGAGAATGGAGTCACCATTTCCAGCAGCCCAGGAGAGGTAACCAACATGGCAGCTTCAGTCAGCTATGTGGGACTGAATATGTACAGCATGCATACATGTGTAGGAGGTGAAGAGATTACCAAGAGGTCCTGTGAGGGTTTGATAGTTTCTGTCTATTGTACATTTATCAAAGTGTAAACCTCTGTGATTATGTGTGTCATTTGTCCAAATCTTTGTCTATACTCTGTGTATTTATTGTAATGCTTCTCTGGTTTGTGTGTTCAGGCCTCTCTGCTTCAGAGGTTGGCTGCAAGGGAAGGTTCAATCAGCCAGCTCTCTCTATACACCTCCCCCTCACTGCCCAACATCACCCTGGGACTGCCAGCCACAGGCCCTGCAAGCACTGTGAGTAAGAGAATTAGACTTTAAATGATATGATATGATAATTGATGAAAAAGTTGATCATTAATATTGGCAAATGTGGAATTTTTTGCGGATATATAGTATGTAACTCAATGGTTTATCTTATCATCTCTGAATATCCTCTTTTATAAAACAATGTTATTTATGCAAGACTAGAATACTTTTTCTTACTTCACATCTATTTCCAACACAAATGGACTGTTAGCATTAAAGGAACAGGTCAGTTTAAGTGAAGTGGGGGCTTTGTGTTCTTGACAAAAAGTATCGGTATTGGTATCTGTATAAGTTTGGAAATATTGGCATATTAGCAAAATTCAGTATCATGCATCCCTAGTGATATGATATAGGGTATATGATATAATAAGATATGATATGATATAAAATATTGTCACTGTTGGGCACAAACTTCTAATCTCCAGAATTGCTCCTTTTTATGTAGTAAAGATAAAAAATACTCTACTTCTGACTGAGTACACATTGTAATGAGTGATTAGAAAATCATAAAACCTGCTCACCAACATGATGCGTGACCAATAGTATTGGTTTTTGGAAAATAAAAGGAAAACCATAGTCAAAGGAGGTAAGAGGTTTTGGTCTGACGGGGATCATTTGTGAAGTATAATATGATATTCAATACAACATTACATATTACAATACATTACATAACTTTTAACAGCTGAAACATAAAGACCCACTGGCAAAGACAGTTGCCTTTTCTGCCTAATATACCGCAGAGCGAATTAATTGCTTTTTGGGTACTTAATTTACTGCATTGTTTAATCTTAGAGCCAGTCCAACCTTGATGTCAAGTATTCATAGAAATGAAACAAAAAACGAAGTATTAAAATGATCTTGTCTCTGGCTCTGCCTTTCCCCATCTTGTTTCCTCTCTCTGTCTCATTTGACCTTTCCCTGTCTGTCCGTCTGCCCCTCTGTCTGTCTGCCCTTTTCTTTACTTCTCCTTTTTTATGTCTTAATACCTCTTTCTCTTTTTCAGTTGGTATCAGGGCACCAAGATGGCGAGAGTCGCCTGGCATTGCCTGCGTTACAGCAGGGCATTCCTCTGACCACTCCATTCCTGCCCCCTGCCCACCTGCCCCCCTACTTGGCATCGTCAGCTCTGGATAGGGAGGGGGCCGGAGGGGGCACGGCTGGTCACAACCCCCTCCTCCAACACATGGTGCTACTGGAGCAGGGCCACAACCCAATGGGTCAGTATACACTACAACATTGTCTGTGCTCGTAGACTGTCATTAGCAGGTGTCTGACTTAATGCCTGTGGACATGCACGTGACTGCTGCCAATATAATGCTCTTGATATTTTGGGCACTTTGTGTATTTTTGTAGGCATGCACATTAATATCAATATTGGAATGGATATTGGCAGATAAAAGCTTAAAAAGTCAATTATCTGTATTGGCAGGTATGTGAACTTCTGCTGTTATTTACAGCAAATCTATAGGCCATAATAATTTGCAGATGTATCTTAATATTTTCAGCTGATACATTATGTATTTATGTATTTATGTGTGTATTTGTTCAGAAGTATATGCTTTATGGTTTTATTTCAAGCAATTTATTTACATTGTGTCATGGAACCATTTTGGAAGATTTTATTTATTCAGGAGAATTAAGTTGAAACAATACGCTTCTTAGATTCTAATACTGGGAAAACTTTGTGTTCTTCACAGTAAAAAAAGGTTTTTATTTGACAGTAACAACTTAAATTTGATCTGCTTTACTGTCATAGGATCTATCCATAAATATTCAAAATTTAGCATCCCTAATTTTGCTATAAGCTGGACTGTAAAAACATAAATGATATGATTATGACATACAGTTTTTCAGATGTATGTCATATGCACATTGAATATGGAAATTTACTGTTATGGTCTGTCAGTTATGGACCAAATCTTGACATTTAAAAAAAAAATCACAATGGTATCCGTATAGGTTAATATCTGGCTACTCCAACTGAATGTTTGATACCTTCAGCCAGATGACACCACACATGACAAAAGAGCAGCAAATTCTGTAACTGGTGGACTGTATCACAAATCACTTAAAGGAACATCGTCTATTGCATTTAACAAAATTAAAAAGTGGTCCCACTTTAAGGCTCACCTAATTTTGGAAATTGTAACATGTTGAGACCTGTTCTGCTGAATAAATAAAATCATATTAAATTAAAGAATATTACTTATGGATTCTTGAATCATTTTGTAAATAAATGTTCAATTTGTAATAGAGTTGTGTTTCTAATTTAATTAGGCATTAATAGATACAAATACTGTTGTACAGATGGCTCAAATAGTGTCACACATGTAAAAAGAAAAGACAAGTATTTTTCATGAATTGAATATGACGAACATTTTGGCTTGTTTTTAGGTGTGCCTTAAGCAGAGCAAGTTTGAAAACCACTGGTGCAGTCCATCCACACAAAGTTGCAAATGATCATTATCCTTAAATAACCTGATTTTATTAGGTGCCTTTGTCTTCTCAAGGTCAATACACCATTCATTTCCTTTTCAAATCTTCTGAAGTAAAAAAAAAGACAAACAATTCAGCAGTGTACCATTGAAATTCACAGGTAAGCGTTGGCTCTACCAATCACATATGTCACAGTGTCACTATGGGATTGTGGATGGGGCTTACAGCTTGGACTGTAAGATACTGTGGCTGATACAAAGGGCGTGAAGGATTGAGTAGGCATGAAAAGGCAGAATGCTGTTAACTGATTTGCCTGCTGTTTCATATTATATTACAATACCTACAATAAGAAAAATGCCGGCAAGTTTTGGAAGTACTGTTGCCATTAACTTCATCTAGACATGCTCTTTAAGGGGATTTTTCTGTCACCTTTGTGTACAACATTAGACATATTTTAAGGGATATCCATTAATATTGGTAATTACAGCATATCACTCATTCTTGCTCATTATAAAACAAGAGAGTCTGCAAGGCTTTACAGTCAGGATGCAGCAGACAAAGGGTTTAAAAGCCTTTGTCTTTATTGTAAATTATCCCCCCTGTGAGGTATGCTAAATGCAGCCAAACTATCTAGTGATTTTGTAAATGTGATTTTAATGGCAACAAAGAAGGAAAAACCTGAAAGTCTCTTTTGTTTGTATTATACAAAGCCTACAGAACCAATGCTCAGCATATTTAAATATGACTAATCCGGAGTCCACTTTCTGTCTGCCTCAGTTGGTCTGGGTGGCCTCCCGCTACCATCACCTGCTGTCTCCAAACTAGCACGGGGTCACCGTCCCCTGGGAAGAACCCAGTCGGCCCCCCTGCCCCAGCAGCAGTGCGGACAGGCGCAGGCCCTGCAGCAGCTGGTGGTCCAGCAGCAGCACCAGCAGTTCCTGGAAAAACACAAACAACAGTTCCAACAGCAACAGCAGCAACACATCATCAACAAGGTAGCTCAGTTTGTGCGTGTGTGTGCACATGTCGGCTCTGTACATGCAGGTGTGTTTGTGTGCATGTGTCAAGGAGAGAGTCTGAGGCAGCATTTAGTGTTGTGGAGCAGCTCGGTTTATGTAAGCCCACAAGTGTGCTCAGCAGTCTTTGTTGTGTGTGCGCGCTTGTGTGTGGGAGTATGTGTCCATCTTCATGACGCTGATTTGCTTAATGTGTGTGAATCCTGTCTCTGCACCAAAAGCCGGATGAATCAGCCCGCAATCAGCAAGTCTTCTCGCAGGCCTTTCTTGTATGTGTTCCCTACTTCTCTCTGTCACCCTGGCAACTGCACTCCAGAGGAAGCTGCCTCCATATATGGTCAGGCAGGAAGTGTGACTCACTGCTTCATTAGCAGTGTGTGTGAAAGTAAATGTGTTTGCGCGTGCACAAGGTGATGAAGGGGTTTGCAACATTGTAAGGTCAGCGAGCAAGTGAGATGCTTGTTAGTGTTTATTTGTGCATCCCTGTGTGTGCTGGAGAAAGTCCTGTAGGATTGAGCTCCATGACATTGCCCTGTTGGGCTGTAAGTGACTCTCTGTTTTTTAAGACTCCAGGCTGTTTGTGACTTTCTCTAATTAAGTCATGCCTGGGTGTCGTACTGGATTACTATGGTGTAACATTAAAACATGATACTGCTCATTAGCAGGATGCTCAAATTCAGATATTAAACAAATGAAACAGTTTTGCATTCATATATTTGAATCCATTTTAAATGACCAACAATCAGATGTCGTTTTAGTTCTAAATTTTAATACTGAAAATGTCAGATGGATGGATGACATTAATAACAAACAGAGAGACAAAACATTTACATTAGTGCCAAACACTACTAATCTTATTGTCAGCATTCCTGTTTCTGTGAATTAGATGCTCGTATCGATCAATACCTGAGTCAGGGAATATTGGTCATAGTAAAAGAAAGAATATTTTGGTGGTGATCTGAATCTGAATGTGGATTTTAAAGGATTTCTTACTAATGCAAGATCCGGCAATGTTCCAGTTTTGCTGATAACTCAGTAAGTTCTCAACCAATTCTGATGACATTTTCAGGAGATGTTGGTCATGTCACAAAGGAAAATTGATCAGATTTTGGTGGTGATCTGGTTCCTGATTTGAATACAGGAATTTTCAAAAGGATTTCCTCTCTGTCACGATATAGGGCGAGTTTCCACATTTTTGACAATAACTCGCTTGACAATGTTGGAAAAGCCTTGGTGAGTTTGTGCTTGCAGATCACTTCTAGTTAATCATCTCTTTCTTGCAAAAACAAATTTATAATTCTAGATAAATGAATTTATAAATGTTATATTTATCTTGTAATCAATTGAGAGGTAATTTTTTATACACAACTTTATGTGCAACAATTCTCCATGGACTATTGCAATGTTCAGAACAACATCCATAGTTCAATGTGTGCAAATGATTTGCTTAATTATTGCCTTTTCTCTCCTTATTTTCTGTGCTGCTTTAGTGCCTGTGAGTCAGCACAGACATCACACTGTGAGTTCATGCTGCAATATGAGGGGGATCTTTTAATCTCTTGTTTGAAAAAGATGGTTCAGCTTCTCTGAACCTTCTAAAACCAACAATATTTAAGTTAATCATATGGCTATAGAGTCTCATAAGTCCTGTGACAGAGTGCCATTTTATCAATCAGCTAATGCACAAACAGTAATCAAGTCTCGCAGGGTGAAACAGAAACTCCGAGCACATCAGCATTGTACATTTTACCTTTTCACTTTAGCCTTCTGGTGTGATCCATGTATCTTGGGTGATGGAGCAGGGAATTTTGTCAAATCCCAGTTAAGCATGGTCCAGTTACAAGCTTGTAAACCAGGCATACCTGACGACTGATCAACATCCCAGGTAAAAAAATCCAACCTGACATTTTCTAATCTGCAACTCTGACATTCCAACCACTGAGATCAAATGGAATGTACCATTGAAAGAAAAGTTACTGGCCACTACATCAAGACAAAATCTGTTTCATCTGCTGAAATGGCCATGAACAGCATACCCAAACTTTGTCAACCCTTATTAACAAACTTCATAAGCCTTTATGGTCCTTAATAAGCAGATGTTAATGGTTACATTATGATGTGTTCAATGACAGCTCAGATAATGACAATAGATGAATAAATTAAATGTTGTTATGACACAAAGTAATGTTTTTTTGTGTGTGTGTGTGAAATAATAGCACCACTCCTCTTCACTCCTCTTTTTTCATCCAAGTTCATGAAATTAGAATCTGTCTTTAATTAGATCCAATCGAGGCGTACTTTTTGAACTGAAATGAATTGAACTGTTAATAAATCATCAATGAATCAAGAAAAGGATCAAATCATTTTGCAAGGGATAGATTAATACCCCAATAAGGAGGAACTCTTCCATGAGATCGGCTGTCCAGTAAGCCTCTTTTGGACAAATCGTTGAATATATGACAAAAAGGGTTTCCACTTGACTTGAACTTATAATGCTCTTTTCCAGACACATCGACTTGTGACAGCCTAAGTTGGGCTCGAACCAGCAACCTTCCAATTATTGAAAGGGTCCACTATCGGACTGAGCCACCAATGCCCTCTTGTGTGGCACACATGCATATACATGGACGTACACCCACACATAAAAATGCAAACAAAACAAAATAGGTTCATTTCTCCATCCATCATCTATACCGCCTATCTCTTTCGGGGTTGGAGGGGGCTGGAGCTTATCCCAGCTGACAATGGGCAAAAGACGGAGCAAGGCAACATAAAGACACAGACAGCCCCTCATGCTTACACTCACACCTCATGGCAATTTTCAATCACCTATTGACCTAACAAGCATGTATTTTGGTCTGTTAGAGGAAGCTGGAGTGCCCTGAGAGAACCCACACATGACAAGGGAGAGCATGTAAAAAACACACAGAAAGGCTCTTAATCGGGTTCAAACCAGCTACTTTCTGTGTGGGGCACAAGCACTACCTGCAGTGCCTCTGTGTCGCCCTACTTAGATATCAATTTAATGACCAAACAAGCCAATAAAGCACAGCCAAAGACAAACTTTGCGAATGTCACCAGGTCTTATGGCTTCTGGTTGAACTGTTTCACCAATCTTATATATTTTTGGCAAAATTCTCCTGGTTTCCTCTAAATCTGTGCCTGGAATGGTATTTTTCTGCTCTTCATGTTTGTTTTTGTGCTCCCCATCCATCCCCACAGGCATGACAGCTGCTATAAGAAAGCATGTCATCAATGTTGCTCAAGAGGATTGCGTTGATGTCGCTTGGATCATTCAGTTGTCTGTAATGCAAGCCAGATAGGGGAAACTGTTTTGCAAAGAATCTTTCTAGATAGGATTATTTTAAGATCAGAATGTGTCCAACTGGAATGCTTATGTATGTCATCTCAGTGCCTTTATTTATAATGTTAAACAAACACCATAGTGAGAAAGCAGCGCACAATGTTTATCACGATAAAGATAAAATGAATAAATGATACCTCCAGTTATTGTGTGCATGTTTTGGCCGCATACTTAAAATTCATTGTGCAGTGAAAAAGAATCCCTCGTTCAATTTAGAGAACCAAATCACAGACCACTCATTGTGAATCCATGTTAATTAAGACATTTCTGGCAGACACTCCGGTTGGATAACAGCCAGTTAATACATCAGAGCAGCACACAAGTCTGGTGTAATGAATGCAGCTTCCTCCACACATTTAAAATCATATTAGAAAATAAAAGAATTATTTCTCTCCTTCGTTTGACTCTTGTTTCTTTTTTTTTATCTCGAATTCTGTTCGCTTAAAAGAATAAAATCATCCAACAGAATCTGGGCACAGAGGGAAGTGAACAGACAGCGACAGCAAGGCCAACAGCACATGGGCTAAGGATGTGTTCACAGTTAACGAGGGGCAGTACTTTGGCACTTCTCTCAAATGATTAGTGATAAAATATCATTGGAATGAATCAAAGGTTGAGAATATCTTAAAATAAAAGCTACATGGTTCTTTGGCAGGATTAACGCCACTTTGAGCCTCCTAAATCTGTTAAAAAGATACAAATGCTTCAGGCTTTTGATAAATTGGTGCTTATTAGAAATTTAAGCAAGTCTCCGTCTCCATTGACTGCTATTACAATAATTTAAAGCTTGAAAAAAGATGAATTACTCTTATAATATGTAAGTATTAGAGGTTGCATCAGACTGAGTCATTATATACATTAAAGTAATTGTCTTGTATTCATTTTAAGCTGAGCACTCAGTGTTTGGTTCGTGTGATGCCCCTGTGTTAACATGTTTTCCCACCGATACTCTTGTTTCATCCAGAATGCTCGTAGGTGTTAAAACTGTATGTTTTTTCCTCTATACAGATGGTGTGAAAGGCTTGTGATAAACTGGCAGCTTGTGCAGACTCAAGAGTGAACCTTATCTCTTACCTAATCCTTTTGTAACAGCTTTCAGCCTCACACGAAGCTTTTACTTTGATGCACTTTGTCGAGTTGTTTTCCACACTGTTCCTTTTTTAATTAAGGGAAGCGAGTCTGCTTTTAACAGGCTGTAAATGCTCAATTAACTTCACTAAGAAGTTAAAGCTGTTCCTGTGAAGAGACCGAGAGGATTGTGGTTGTAGCAAAACGCTGCTGAGCTTGAAAAGGTCAGTTATTTTTAATGAGAAGTCCCATTTCAAAGTGCTGGTAAATGTTTTTTTCAAGAATGAGGGCCATGCTTAATATATTCATCCGTCTATCACCTGAAATACTACAGTGGGCAAAACTGAAAAGACAATCAGAAGGACTTTACTACTCAAAAGGGGAACATTGTTTTTTGCAGCTGCAGTTTCACACAAACTAGCAGCACTACAATTTAATGATAATATATTGAATAAAATAAGAAATATGGACAAATACAAGCAAAAAAACAAAACAAAGCACAGTAACTTTGAAGAAATAAAGATATGAGCACAAGTGTTAAGCAAAAAAGATGTTAGCGATGCACAAAGCACAGGGAATAATAAAGGAATATTGCTCATTATGCTTAATGAAATGCAGTGGCTGTGGACAAAACTATCTACAGAACTACCAACTCAAATACTCTGTATACTGCATTTTAAGCTAATGGTTAGTGCCATCTAACCAAACAGTAGAGCCCATTATCTTGGCATCACATATCTTAAACATTTAAGTGATTCTTGACCAATATAAGCTATCTTAGTTAGTAACAAGCTAGAAGAACTGCTTTCCTATACTTTATTAAACAACAATGAACCTCCAGTCCTCATTAACTCTTGCAATTCTCAGCCTTTTTCTGTCATTTCTAATCCGGCCAGAAATTGTAACTATGTGTGTAGAATCTTGGCTCTTTCAAGCAAAATGCTTGAAAAGTGTATCAAAAGTGGTTTGATAATAGAGAAAACACAAAATTTTGAACAGAATTTAAATCTCATAGAATTTCATCCAAGTCACACACAGATCAATGATAAACATGCCTTTTCAGATCTGAATATAGTTCACTTAAACCTTGGCAATAATGAAGAAAAACAAAGTTTGCAAGAAAACTCAAATCATACATTATTTATGGATTTACAATTTTATTTATTTATTTATTTATTTTGCTTCGTAGAAATATTTGTGACACTCTTCAATGCAATTTGTTTCTCAAATGCAACAGACACAAGCAATAAATTGACCCATCCTAATCTTAGGGTAAAATGTAGTGTAAGAATATTAGAATGATTTTATTTGATATTATATAAGAAATTTAAAACAACTGCTTAGACTCTCAAAAAACACTACCGTACATTAACCTAAGCTAGAGTCAGAGAACGCAATTCACTTTAGTGACATGAAATGAAGGGATGTTGATTAAGAACATTTAACGGACAAGGTTTGTATAAAAGTAAAAAAATAAATAAATAAAAATAAATAAGTAGTTAACAAATTGTTCTTTGATACGCCCCACACCTCAGGAAAATCTAGTAAGATCATCTTTAAAAGCATCCAATGATTTTTACTTGACATGTCCGATAAATTGTACAATATATACAACACAAACTATATTTCATTATTGAATCTTGGCAACAGCCCATTGAAAGGGTTTCAGGAAGGCAGAGCTATTTAAAACCATATCCATTAGGTTATTGGACAATCATACCGTCAATCACATTCATTAGGAGCAAATCTGAGGTTATAGTAGCAGCAGTGTAAAGTAAAAACATAAGCCAATTTGTACAACAAATTCTCACCAAAACATATTGGAGAAGAAATGTCCTTTCTATCAACAAATGCTTTCAGTGTTACTTGTTTTTCATTTGATAAAGAAATGCAGTACAGATATGACAAAGGGTGCCTCGGTGGCACAGTCTGGCAACTGGTCCAGAGTGTACACCAACTTTTCCTGATTGTCAACTGGGATAGGCTCCAGCCGTCTCTGGCCCCGAAAGACAAAAGAAGTATAGGTTAGCTGTAGGCACTTATGCTAATCTGAAAGAGAAGTTAATTCCTGCTCTCGTTACACTTGTAGCTCCCACCTGTTCCTGGTTTAACAGATACAGATTTGGCAGTTCCTCTTTAGTCCAAGCTCAGTCATTTTGGCTTGGAGCTTTGTAAGATGGATCTGTCTGATTGAAGACAATAAATCTAGAGTATCCAAATGTATGGCAAGGTTGAGATAATTCAGCCTTTGCTAACATGGGAAATCGTGCCAAATATTTTTGGAGTGTACCATACTTATGGGAAAAGTGGAACGCCTTTGTCTAGATGTAATTAAAGCAAGACAAATCAAACAGCCTTTATAGCAGCTATAAATACTTTAAGGGTGTCACAAACCAGATATCCAAGTGCCCCAGTGTTATCCATATTTTTTTTATCTGCCCCTCCATTTTAGGATGTGTATATTAAATAACTCATCAGAAGCCTCTCATTCTTTCCTAATTCACATTTTCATACGTATAGTCAGCACTTAATCTGGCCCTCCCCACAACCTCACAACTTGGCTTCCACAGTCTGAAATGTTGGCAGCGCAGAGTCAGGAATGAAAGAATCTTGTAACAGATCCAAACACAGTTTATGATTCATTACCTGAGACAGCTTAGACAGCGCCATAATAAACTAACTCACATGATATTGTTCTTAAAGAGTGTAAAGGGCACAGATAGATAGTGACAGAAGTCAGCTCATGTCAAGTGTGTGTGTATACGATCACCCCCTCTGCTCCGCCTCCTGCTCTGTCTCTGAACTCATTCAATAGGCTTATGTGGTGTCTGTCCCCCCTCATGCTTCATATCCCAGCAACTATTTCCTCTGTTAAAGTAGGAGAGCTGAAAGAACAGAGAAAAAACAAAAGATAAAGGAAGAGAGAGTGGGTGCAGCAGGAGTGGATGGGTGTTGTGTGTTTGTTTGGAGAAGAGGGACTGGGATGAGGCAAGAGCCTGCTCTCTGACGTCAATGGACTGTTCCCTGGGCAATATGCCAGCCAAGTGTGTGTGTGCGTTCTTGTGTGCCGGTGTGTGTGTGTGTGTGTGTTTTGTGCACAAACAGTGGTCCACTCCAATCATGACCTACACATCAAGGTTGAGGTCTCTGACGACAGGGACAGAGACAGCTGCCACAACAAGATTCTCACAATCGCCCCTCTACAATTCTTCCTCTCTTCCCCCTCAGGTCCTTTAAAAGGTTTTCTCCATTTGTTCAGGTCAAGGCAGAGAGAAGGGAACCACCTTTTTAAGAGTTTTACAGGAAGTAACGTGGATTCTTTGAGACGTCCTCAAACAAACAAACAACCCATGAGAGTCCAGAGTGCATATCCAGTTTATCTCCATGTGTACACAAGGCTAAAGTTAGCTTTTGTTTGGTTAAACTTCAGGTCTTCTACGGTTTTCTAAGTGCTCAACTGATCACTCAGCTATTTTTGGAGTAGTCAGCTATTTCACATCTGTGCTGGACCACTACTTGCTAGTTGAGATTTTACAAAATCTTATCATCAAATCCTGCATATTAAAGGTGATACTCCCAGTCTGGTCTCCCCTGTCTTTGTTTGGTGCTGAACCTAGACTCACTCCTTTTATTTTTGCTTTTGTTTTCTCCGTACATTAGTGATTTGGTGACCTTAATTAGTCTTATGTTCAGAATTTGTGCCACTGTTTTAAGTCAAAGGTTGGGAGTCATGTTCATCCTTGGCTTCTGAAAGAATCGTTTCAGTGTTCCTCAAACTTTTCACAGATGTCCACTTGAAGAGCCCATATTGCCTTTTACTTTGGTTCATATATTCAATTCTGATGACTGCTAAAATATGCTGACAATCACTAATGTTCAAAAAACTTGTAGTTTTCACATACTGAGTACCCTTGATCCACCCGTATCCCCAGTCTGGCTGAGGTGCTTTGTTAGAGCCTCTGTCACCTTTAGGCCCCCTTAACCACTTGCCCTGTACACTCTGATTGGTTGACTGATCTGTGATAATTGTTCTGTTCAGTGCTGGCCATGTTGTCAGTGACTCTGCGTTCATTCTTAAATCTCTGCTCTGCGCTTAAGTTACCAGCCCAAGACAATCGGCTCAGACTGCAGACAAAACAGTAGTAGGATATCACACACACTGGTCTATTTGTGTTGGCTTGGCCACCCAAGGCTGTTACACATGGCGGCACAACCAGGTGTCAAAGTGTCTTGCAGCAGTGCTGAAAACGCACCTCAACATCTAGGCTGCTCAAGTAGATCGCAGTCAAGGACCTCTCCAGAGCTGCTGAAAAGGGAGTCAGGCTGTGGATGAGGAGGAAGGACTCCACCCGGGCCTTCAAGTGAGTTGACTGCATCTAGGGTGTGAACCTAGGACACTGGGATTCACTGCTGAACCCCTGAAAGAGGGCCCCCACTTGAAAACCCAAAAGATGCCATCACTCACTTGACCATCTGCAATAGGGAATATTAACACCTAATTCTACACAACAGATCTTATTGTTCAAACCAAAACCCTGTCCATATTCCAAACTTAAACAATGTCCGTCATACAATATGCTGTACTTTGGTAGTGGACATTTAAAACACTCAAGCAACATTACCCCAATTTGACATGCTTTGCTTGATGCAGTGTCTTTTGCTGACTGTAGATAAATTTAATTTATAGCAACTCCACAAATAATTTTCAACTGAACATCTCTCGTCTATTTTTAATCCCCAGATTATGTCAAAGCCTGGTGATCAGGTCTCAGCAGCATCCTCGAACCCCTCAGGGCCTGCCCGGCAGCACCAGAGTCACCCAGAGGAGACAGAAGAAGAACTCAGGGAGCACCAGGGTCTCTCTGCCTCATCTTCTTCATCCTCCTCCACGTCTGGACCAGAGACGGGGCCTCTGCGAGGGTTAGTCATCAAGCAAGAGCCCCTGGATCCACAAGAGCATGAGGAGAGGGAGCAAAGGGAGAGGCAGGCTGAGCAGGACTTTTTGTTCCGGCAGGTAAGGATGCAGGCTGAGGAGAAGGTGACGGCTGGGTATAGATTAAAAGAAAATAAATAAAACATCCCAGATAGATGGTTAGTGTAAGAGAAGGAGGAGGGGCTTTGAAAATAAAATAGATAAGTGGGATCTGAAATTTACCACGCATGAAATCAAGACTCACTTTCAGAAAGATGAGGCACATGTCAACACTAAGGGAATTCATATATACACAATACATCAAAGCATCGTGACAAGGAGAAAAAAAGAAACATAAGAAAATGTATCATAAATGTGATGAAACCAATTAACAATCAAAAATTAGAGATGTTATAACAAAAGTAAAAAAGCTAATTACAATAATAAAAAAAAATTGCAGTCACATTAAAAGCAGAATACTTGCCGCTAGATTGGCAGAATTAAAGATTGTAATGAAAAGATAACAATGAAGCAAGACCAGAGAAGTTTGAAATGTTTGCCAAATCCAATTAACACCAAGTCATCATTTCTTTCAAAGTTGTCACAGCACCAGACACAATCTGTCAAAAAATTGATTCCACAGCACCAAAAAAGTAGTTCTAACCATTGCATGAGAGATATTACACACACACACACACACACACATACACCACCCCAAAAAAAAAAAAAAAGCAAAAGATGTCAGCAAACATCTTTTAAACTGTCATCAAATATTTTGACGACATTCAGACACCTGAATATTGCCAATGTATTATTGTGTGTGTATTGTGTCATTGCTCATACAACAGCTTTAAGTTTCAAAACAAATCAAAGATCTGTCATTTTCAGAGCTTACAATGAGTGATGATTTTGTCTGTGTACAAAAACTTCATGCCACCTTCCAAAAGTGGAGATCCAGTCTATCCAAACCAAGCATTCTGGATTTGCCTGTTTTTTAAACTAACTCACTAACAAGCTTGTTATGTTGCGGTGTCCAGCAGCAGAGTAAGGGCTTTTGTTGACGGGGAAGAGGTGGCAAACACAGGGAGACAGGGACTCAACTTTTATCTAAGTAGAAGTCAGGCAACTTTGTTTTTTTATCTTGATCTTGTTGATCTGATCAGCAATGACTGATGCTGCTGCAGAGTTACTGTTTGGGTTCATGGAAGAGCTGTCACAAAATACCTGTATGGACAATAACTGTGCAATAGTCATTCATAATTAAGAGACTGCTCAACCTTCCAGCAATGGTGACAGAGAGATAACAGCAGAGCAAAGGGATTTCTCTGACACACACGACTTTTAACACACTTAAACACAAACACCAAGCAACACTGCATCCACTCCTTGTAACACTCTTAGTGTGTATAACCGCCTCTGCAAGTTTGATGCCTGTGAATAAAAACAACATTAAAAAAGTTTGTTAGCTTTGCAGAGCGTTGCTGTCAGTCTATAGCTCTGACATGGTCTATGTGTTGGAATATATAGTCATGAATTGGCTTGATCCAAGGCTGCAGCCATTGTATCTCAGTTTTCAACGCTAAAGCTCCAACTTTGATGTGAGTTTGAAACGCTTGTTAAAGTAAAAAAGTAATCCACAGATGCTGCAGCTATGGAACAACTGCCAGTTCACTAAAGCATGTAAAGCTCCATCAATGATGAGACATTGAAAAATTTCACAATAATAGCCTTCATCTGTACTTATGGGCAAATGCTGTTATTTTGATAGTGTTTAATTAATAAAAACAGGACATTAAGTCTTTACCAAGAAAGGCTTCACAAAACTCGGTAAAAACTGAAATAAATGACTACATCAGTTACAGATACGACAGATAAAATCAGAGACTGATTACAACATCTGTGTGATTTTTTCACAGACAAAAGCCATTTGTGAAATGTTGGGCTTGTTTTCAGTGGCACACACATTTTTGTATACAAAGTCTCTTTTAAGTTGCAATACTGTGATATAATATCATTACAGCAGAGCAAAAGAAAATTAGATTGAGAACCAATACAGGAAAAAAACGCAGTGAAATAAAATGGAGGTTATTTCCTATCTTACATTTGGTTTTTGTTTTTATACATCATCTTTTAGTTATAATTATAATGACTACGGATTAATTAGAGATTGTGAGTATTTTGCTAAAGAAGAGACAAATCTAAAATCTAAGATCTTGACAGAGCTAGTTCAGTGCTCTGAGAGCATTTCATATTGAGACTGAGAAACCATTGACATTAACATAGAAAGTAGAGCTTAAAAGTTCTGCCTGATCTCATTGTTTTTTATTAGATCTTCTCTGTTGAGACAAACATACGAAAGGCTCACACAGCGCTCCTCTCCTTCATCAAAAGCTGAGCTAAATTGCCCATTAGTGATTTATCCCCCTCCTCTGTTATAAACCAGTAATGATCCTTTCAGATCATTAAACCAGGATATTTTTCATGTTCCACACCTTCCTTTCTACTTTTGTTGTATAAGAGTAGCAGACTTTGCAAATATTTGTCAATTAACATAATAGCGATGGCATAAACCTTGTTTCTCCAAAATACTTGTAAGGGAATGAAAAAAAAAACACTGTCTAACTGAATTGATGAATATTGAATTGTCCTGATTACTTTTGTTGTACTTTCATGTGGTTAAAACTTAATAAAACACAATTAGAAACATAGAAAATGACCATTAGCAATGTTTTATTAAAAAAAATAAAATCATAATAAATGGAGAGAGGAAGTTTGTGCCCGTCAGTGACAGCAGGTAACCTGTTATAAATGGCAAGTAAACAGAGGCTGGCTTGATTTCTTAGATGCCTGAGATAAATACTTTATAAGAAGCAAGTAGAATATGTTATTAGAAAGAGAAACAGTTGTAACTCCTATTTGAGGCTCAAAATTTACTCTTTGGTGCTGCATCAGGGAGATTCAATGAAGTATACGTGTCAATCAGTGTCGTTACAAAGACTAAACACGCCCTCTGCAGGAAAATCAGAGGTATTGCTCCAGACAGTGAAATGTGAACATTCATAACCTGCTAAAATTAAACAGGTTATATTAATACCATATGCACTAAGTATTCTATGCCTTTCGTATGGAGTGTCAGGGAGTTGCATTGGGGTGGTGGCTGCCACTCAACATAAATGATAGGGGAATCACCGAAGAGGGACTATAACTCTGGAAAACACATAGTGTCGATAACCTTGACAAAATAGACACTGTTGCCTTAGAATTCATTGTGGAAATTACCAGACATGAAGCAGAATCCAGTGAGTAGTAACCACCCAGTTCTGGTGAATCTTCTGTTATTGAAAATGAAAGAAAAGGATCTGACAGCAGTGACAGATGGAGCTCAAAGCGGCTGACTGAAATACTACACTCTACATTCGATCTGCTTTTCTCCCTCACTGTCGGTCCAGCCCACTCTCCAGCATAGTTTCAGCTCTGCATACATTTTTCCTCAAGTCATGCAAAAGGTATAAACACACAATCCACATGTTCTGCTTAAGCAGTGTGGTGTGATTTCTATGAATGGCTTAGGGCATGTGTTCTTCCTCCACACTACAACCAAGCACAACTCCATATGGACCATCACATCCTCCTGCTTTCAAATACTTACTGAAAACCCACACAAAAAGCCTCTGCTGCACACACAGTCTCCAGTTATGCAATGCTTTTTCAAAGACACAAAAGACATATATTCTGAATCTGCATTTGCTTTAACTCCAATATAAACCAGTAAGCAGTCAGGACTCCATGTCCTCATCTGTCGAGCCCATCCCTGTTGTCCACTCAGCCAAATTCAATCAGGCACTCCTCTCAATGTCGCCATGGCGCCCATAGTGTAAGCAGAAACGCCCATTGTAATAAGACAAGAGGACTTTTCCATAAGTCTGAAAGAGCAACCAAAGATTTATAGAAGTTAGTTGTAAAATTCCCTGAGCATTAAAGACTAAAATGTCTCACTAAATTGGAAAAATGACTGATCCTATGTTGGCCATACATTTTTAAGTTAAGTACTTCCATTATGTCCGACCTGTCAAACTGTTTAAAAGCAAGAGAAATCCAAAATTTTTGTAGTTGTAATAAGATGCCTCTTTGGGTCCACCACAATGACTGAACAGGCTAGACAGACACAACGTGTTTGTTATTGCCGTGGAAATGCTGGACATTTTTGCCGAAGACTACTGCATAAAGAAGTGAGAATGCAGGACTGCCCTTCTGTTTATCCATTTCATTCATGCAGTGATGAGAATTTACAAGATTTTATTGATGCCAGTGACAGTATCAATTATGCCCACTGATACAATTATTTATCAGTGCCCTTACCAATGTCCAAAGACTATCTATGTGGACAAAAACAGGCCCACTTAGGTTTTTAGTGGCATCATTGTCAAAAACTTCAGCTGTTAAATGCTGTGCTGCATAGAAATATGCTTCTGCAAGTTGCTGGTGTTTCTAGTCTTGCTTGAAATCACACAGATGCAGACACTAGACATTGTACATTAACTTTTATTTCTTCTGCCTCCTTTCTGCCATGGTTTCATTCTTAACCTTGCTATTTTTTCTGCTGACTCCCCCCTGATGACAGCATGATGTCCTTAATCTGACAGCAGAACAAAGTAGAAGGAATTGATAAGGGCATTGTTCAGAAAAATAAACAAATTACATCCATTACTTGAGTTGTTTGTTATCGATTCTGAACTGGAATTGGTTTTAGATTCCCATCCCTACATCCATGCAATATGCTGCTTACTTGTAATATAACATGATTATACCAGCTGCACATTTTGTTACCAAGCTCTCCCCATAACAAGTTACCCCATCCTCAATCCCTTCATCCACTGACCCCCTGAAACATTGCAGCCCAGCAAGACATTTTCAGGTCATGCATTTACTCACTCTCAGCTCCACCAGTGTCCCTTTACCACTGTTGTTTGGAATTAAGCACCATGTTTAATAGGAAAAAATGCACCCCATGTGGTGTAATTACTACATAGTAAACCAATGTTTACACTTCATGGATGAATTTCACATCACAAGGCAGTAAAGCAGGACTTCTTAGTTCAAGCTGCAAGCAGACCTAGATGCTATGTGAGTAGAGCACAATGCAGTCCAGTGGGGCAACTTTTAACAGCTTTTCTCCCTCAATGTGTGAAGCTCATCCACAACATGAATATGGGTTTATACATTCAGGGGTCACTTTATTAGGTATGCCAATTCATCTGCTCATTAATGTAAACAGCTAATCAGTCAATCACATGGCAGATACTCAGTACAAAACATGGTTAAGAAAGCCTGTCAAGATTCAAACTGAGCTTTGGGTAAGGATAAAAGGGGATTTCGGTTTAGCATGAACAACATGAAATCGCAGATCCATCATACCTTATATCAGCTGTTCAGGCTGATAGTGGTGGTATAATGGTGTGGAGCCCCTTAGCAGAACTGAGCGTTGCTTAAACACAACAGCACACCTGAGTATTGGTGCTTACCATGTCCATCCCTTTATAATCACAGCATACCCATCGTCTGAAAGCCCCTTCTTCTTGATAACACACTGTTGCAAAGCCCAAATCATCTCAAACTGGTTTCTTGAACATGACAATAAGTTCACTGTACTTCATTCAGTGGCCTCCACAGTCACCAGATCTCAATCCAGTAGTGTTCCTTTGAAATGTGGTGGAACCAGAGGTTTGCATCATGGATGTTCAAGCTAACAATCTGCAGGAACTGTCATGCTATCATGTCAATATGGACTAAAATCTCTAAGGTGTGTTTCAAGCACTTTATAAAATCTATGCTGCAAAGAATTGAGGAAGTTCTTGAGGCAGAAGGGGGTCCAGCGAAGTACTCTCAAGGTGTACCTAATAAAGTGGCATTTAGTAAGTAGATCTTATGGTTTATAGTTGATGCTGTACATAGGCATCAGTTAAAAAAAGAGGGAAGCCATAGAAGCAGGCTGAGCTGATGGTCTGTACTCATCATTTTATGTTAATGTTTAGATCTAGAACTGTCACTCAATGTTACTACCTACCATTAGGGCTATTAATCAAGTTTCAATTACTAATTCACTTATGGCTGAAAAAGAAATGTAACTCAGTGAATGGCTGTGTTTAATAATAATAGTATTAATATAAATAAAATGACTGTGATTCTGCTTTTTGCCACAATGAAGCAGCCCTACTGCCAAAATGCTGAAGATACTTTAAATGATATGATTAATGGTGCAACGAATGTTCATTTTAAAATCAATTTTCCTCTACCCCTGCTGTTATGAAATCAGCTTGATGGATTTTATTTGTCTTGTGCTTTAGTCTTCCCTTTTAAAACAGAGTAATCATCTTGTGAAGTCAAGCAGTGATTTTAGATTATTGCAGTCATTATCCCTGTCAAAAGACAGCTCTTGTTTTTGTCTTTTCAACCATAAACTCGTAAAACAGATAATTTAAGATCATTAAGTTAATAATCTGTCATGTGAATATTAGACAGATCTTTTAGTCTTATTACTACAATTATCTGTAGTTGTCATGTGAACACAGAAGCAGTGCGGAGTTATGTATCAGCCTCTGAGAATATGGTCATAAATTTTCTAACAGAATAGAGCAGAAGTCACTTTTGTTTGTATTAATAAGTTTATGTTAATGTGGTTTAAGAAAAAAGCTTTCAAGCCTAATGCTAAGTGCAAATAATTGTTTACAGTTACAAACCACTTATAATTATATGCTTTTTGGCCACAAGTTAATTGTTGTAGATGGTTTAATCTAATGGGAGAAAATGACTGTATTTATTTTCTGTATTTTTAGAGGATTTGTAATATTTGTAGAAATCAAATGATGTTGGCTGGGTCAGACGAGTTCAATGAAATTGAAATAACCCAGTATTGACTCATTTCTTCTTGTTGATTTAAAGATTGCACTTATTACAAATTTATGTATTGCAAAATTTGTTGTCCACTGTACTTCTAAAATTTACATTGTGCTCTTTAACTTTTCTTTGACCAAAAATGATTGAGGTCTTGACTTACATACCACCAATCAGGAGAATGATTTTTGAATTGTTTTTTAAAAGCACAATATGGTCAAGATTATGCACCTTTTTAGGAAGTTTTGACAGCAATATATAGAAATGTTCTCAAAGTTTTCTAAAATATACTGGGAAGGATTAAGTTACATTCACAGTCCTCCATTATTTCTTTTATAGATTGTATTAAAACATACAAATGTTGTGAAAATATATTGTGTATTAGCATTTGGATAAATAGCAAAGATATGATCATTTTTACATTAATGAGCTAATGCTGGCTTATCTTTTATTTATTTGTTCATTCATGTAACATGGGCATATGGTTACGTTGGTGCTGTAACATTTAATAATGTTCCTGTCCCAGATGAACTGATTTCAGTGTTTGTAGCAGAATGATTATTTGCACCATCTGTCCACAGGAAGCTTTAAGAAGTTATAGATTGAAATATGTATGTCATCAGTGTTTTAATGTTGAAGGATTTTTCGTTCCCTGCCTCCACAACAGCACAACTATTATTCTAAACATCACTGAACACACATGAATCCACCCATTTATCCACAGATTTTTATCCTGGCAGTGTTAGGAGAAAATATTTCCTGGTATTGTGGCAAACGTCTGTTATGTATTTACAGAAAATATAAAGATGTATATTGTGTATCACCATTTAGCAAATAAACATTGAGAAGTAATACTCGGTCCATAATAGTGTGCCTGTCATTTGGTATAGAAAACTGATTTGGCTTCATCCAACACAAATTAAACTCTGAATAATGACTTCTTCTGTCTTCAACAAATGCTTCATATTTGCAGCCGCTTAATGCCATCTACTGGCAGCAGCATGAAACTGCAAACAAGCACCTCAACAGTTCATGTCACTTTCTGTGTGTTTGTGTGTGAGCAGCAGGCGATGCTGTTAGAGCAGCAGAGGATCCACCAGTTGAGGAACTACCAAGCATCGATGGAAGCAGCCGGGTTGTCGGTCAGCTTTGCAGGACATCGCCCCCTCTCCAGGGCTCAGTCATCTCCAGCCTCCGCCTCCTTCCCTCTGGTGGTACAGGAGCCACCCGCCAAGCCTCGATTTACCACAGGTCTGCAGAGAAATAATGATACAATGGCTGTGATGCATACACACTGTGGATAAGTATGTAAATGGAGCTCTTTATGTGTGTTTGCCCCCCCCCCCAACAGAGATCTGTAGTAAAGTAGAGTGGGTAACAGCAATCTTGGCACATACTTTCATCCTGATGATTGCAGGTTAGAGGAAACCATTTCCAGGAACTGCACAGCATGATGAGCCAGCATACAGTAGTTGTGTACATGTAGAGTGCTGTTGCTAGGCATTCTTAAGCTCCTGACATTATGTAGACCACTACAGGTGTAATTTACCGAACAGAATCACCTCACGTCTTTGAAAGCTCTCCACATGACCTTTGGTTTATAATGAGGCAGATCCACTAAATAACCACACCATGAGATTACAGCAGGATCAAAGGAGTCATGGGGTGGCAAGTGTTTACTCCATTGTTGTTAAAAGTATACAATTTCTCTTCGAGTGAGAGTGTTTTTAAGTGTGATTGTGTGTTTTTTCAGGTCTGGTGTATGACTCATTGATGCAGAAGCACCAATGTATATGTGGTAACACGACAAGTCACCCGGAGCATGCTGGACGTATCCAGAGTATCTGGTCGCGACTACAAGAAACAGGCCTGCGGGCTCACTGTGAGGTGAGGATGTAGTTTCAGTTTGGCACATATGTATGACCTTATGATTTTAAACATAAGCATCTTAAAACACAAAAAAACTGCCAGATATCTCAAACTTGAAGATATTTTTTTTTTTTCATTGAAAAGGCCGAATGAAGAGAAAGCTTGTTTGGGTGAACTGATAAAGTCAATGTTAATATTTTCGTTTAGTTGCCATGATACCAGGTTGGCCTTTAACACTACATGGGAAGAAGTTTGATTTATTCACATGGCGATCAATGCCAGCTGACACTCTTCCTGTCCTCAAGCCCCTCGTGCAGGTCACATGACTGATAGCTATTGGTAAATACTTTGAATAACAGTAAATCAGGCAGGGGAAGCTGTGAGTTTGCTTTGTCTTCCTGCACTTGGACTTAAGAGCTTTGTGTTATTTAAATTCTTAGAATTGTTTGATAGTATTGTTTGTTATTAATGTTTTATGACTGTACATGGTGATGAATGTCTTTTATGTCTGTAGCATGGGTGCGGAAAAAAGTTATTTTTAAATCTTGGCTCTTTAACAGTGGTCATTTCGTTTAATTTTCAAGACTAGAACAAAATAGCTTCATAATACAGTTGATCTTAAAACAATTTTTTTAGGCAGGGGTTGGCAACTGGTGGCCCAGGGGGCTGCATGCAGTCCTCCTACTCCTATGTGGCCTACTTGTCAGTAAAAATAGAAAAAAAATCTTAAAACATGAGTAAAAATTTGCAATGACAACTTCAGAAATAACATTTTAAATAAATCAAGGCTAAAGTTAGCTGTAATTGAATCTGTAATCCCGTTAATACCTTTGTCAAAATAGAAATAAAAATGTATGTAACTCTCTTAAGTAAGTAACTACACTTTGATAACCAGTAAATATTATTTTACTTGTATTAAAAAGTAGTTGTAACTGGCTTGTAAGCCTGTGTTTATCTCATTAGATGTCTAACAGCAGTTTTGTTTATATACATGTGAATGTTAATAAAGTAACTTCTCATGACAGCTTTACTCACTTGTTCTTTTAAGTACTCTTCAAATTGTGAGAATTTGGCCCTCTGGCTGTTAGGACTTTTTTAATGTTGCCCTCTTGGTTGCTCTTAGAGCAACTGGTTTCGAGCAGCTTGACCACACAAACATAAAGACAGACATAGAACACAGTGATGCCCGGACAGCAGCAGTTCATACCAGCTGAAAGATAAAATATGACCTGAAAACAAACACTGATATTTATTAGACTATCATTTATAGCATAGAAAACATGTATGTATGTATAAAAAATCAACAGCTCAGTTACTTTCCTAACAAAATACAAATAAAAATGGAAAGTATGCAGAGACCTCCTGCTTTTAAAAGAAACCTGAAATAAATGTCTTTATTTTAAAGATGCGACCCTGTCTATTATCTCTCTACCAAAAACTCCCTGATGATACAGGACATCTAAAAAGACCCTCTATGGTTTGAAACATCATCTAATGAACTCTGACAAATATGGTAAATGACGACCAGGAGGGGGCAGTATGTGGCTGTGTTTCCTGTCACGTTGCTGTCCACTATTTTGGCTGAAACAAGACAGATGTTGCTTCTTGAGTTTATTTTTATCATAACTTTGTACTGAAACTTTATTATTTACGAGTGATTGCTGGGCATGTTGTCCAGAATATACTTTATCACATTCATGTAGCTCTATCTTTCTCTGTCATGATGGTTGTGTGTGGCAGTTTGATTTGAATGAAGTTTTTAAACCAAATGCATAACTCATCCCTGTCTCTTTCTGTTGTCCCCCTCTGTCACCAGTGTATCCGAGGGAGGAAGGCTTCACTGGAAGAGCTACAGACAGTCCACTCTGAAGCCCATGTCTTGCTGTATGGAACCAACCCACTGAGGCAGAAACTAGATTGTAAGACATTTTAATGAAGACACACCAGTTCGCACACCAACATAGATGCTAAAGTCAGTTATCTGATCGCTAAAGTATTGATTTGTAATGCTGTAGTATACCTGCCATATCGTTAGATTTTTAAGAAGCTTATTTTTAATGAATTTTGTGTTGAGGTGCATAGTAAAACATCTGTGTTTCAAAATACATGAACTTTTAGCTCTCAGTTACACTTCAAAAAAGATAAACACTTAATATTTTATTTAAAGTGCAACAGCAAGTATAAACGTTTGTCAGATAAGCAGTCTGCATTACATATTCTATCCTTCATGTGAATCTGCTGTGTCTGTCACAGGAATCTGTTCAAATGCTTAAACCGTGTCATAACAAAAGGTCCAATCTAATAAAGTCCTGGAGGTGTTACGATAAGGTGAAGACCTGCTGACGCTTGTTAACTTGAAGTTGCACGGGCTGCTTAGTCACTTAGGTCTGAGCTTTTGGCTTCAAGTGCAGGTGTAGCTGAGGCACTTCGTCTTGGAGTGTGTGCAAAAAGCAAAGGGGTAAACCCCAGTGGTCATCTTAGCTTTCATTCCAGTGGAGACATAAATTCCTCTTATTATTACTGCCTCCACAGGAGAATTACCAGATACCCCTGCATAAGGCTCAGTGTACAGGTGGAAGAGGAAAGCAGGTGAAATACACAGTACTAGAAACCCCTTAAGATAGTAGTTAGAAAAGGATTCATGTGTAAAAAAAAAAATTTTAATCTAGGGAGGTATTTCTTTCTGATAAACATTAAATTAGGGGTCAAAATAAAGAAAGGGGGAACTCGCTCATCTCCTTGTTCTTGTCTCCTCTTTGCATTCTACCCACACAAAAACAGGGAGGAGGGGGAGGCAGAACAGCAGCCTAACCCAGCAGGGTGTTAGCTACCCCTGATCAGGGAACTTCATAATGGCTTCCTTTCCTTTTTCCAGGCTTTCCTCTTGGGTCCTTAGATTATGTGTAATACTGGCACCATCATTTTTTTCTTGTTGGCATGGTGGGCATTGAGAGCTAATATGGAGGGGGGCTGTTTTGCAGAGCTGAAGCTTAGTGACCAGCCTCCTGGATATGTCATGGGAGTAACAGCTAAAAGGTGATAAAAGGTTTGCTCTTGATTAGGGTAGTGATGTCCTTGCATTTTACTAACTGTTGGTCCACATGCTCTAGTTGTCTTTACAACAACTAGAAATTCTGGAAGATCTACAAGTAGATCAGTATTTACTGGTTGGTGACCCCTGCCTTACATTGTGGTGCTCATAAGACTTTGCACAAACTCAGCTGTTTTGTTTCCTTATCAAAACACATTATGGATGCAGATAAATAGAATTTGAAACCCACAAAAAAGTTGTTTTACATTTTTTTTTCATGAGCGGCTAAGGAAAAGCAAAAATCAAAAGCATAATAAGAGTAAAAGTGAAACCATTTGGAGGTGATTGTTATTTCCAGATGAGCTAGATTTATTTGCTCTTTCATAAGAAAGTTTACTCATTTCCATTTTCTATTAAATAACATATCAATCTGGCCTAAAATCCTGAACCCCCCCCCCCCAAAGAGGAGAGGCTTTGATTATCAGGGAAATGGGATACTCTTTCTCTTTCACCTTGCCCAATTAAAGCATGCCCCTGTGCACTATTGCTGCTCAATTGGGTCAGAAAGTCAAATGTGCAGTTTCAGGGGTCGTGCACTTCTTTGTCCCCGTGAGTTCAGAAAGTTACCTCTTCACCTGGTTAACTTCTGCCCTGTTTTTGCCCTTTTTTTCTAAATTCTTAATTTTCTTTTTGCCTTAGGTTCTGTGAATCCTATGTTTGTGAGGCTACCATGCGGAGGAATTGGGGTGAGTTGCTCATTTTCTTCTCACAAAGTCATGCTTTAGTCATCTCACAAATATTCTTCCCGTAATTAAGCATTCGTAATTTGCGTTCCTGATATTTTACTTGGAAATTGTCTACGTTAGTCATGCTTGTTTATCCAGTGGAAAATTGTAGTAATAGACTATTAAGTTTTTACAACATTGTGCTAATCTAATCAATACTCGTCTGGCACTGCTCCATCTGACTTGGCAAAACAAACAGACAAGGTTTCAGCTTCATCAAATAACTGGTATAATAACTGTGTTTCCTTTTGCCCGCTTGCTCCCTGCCTCCCCTGCCAAAATAATGATACCATTCGTTCTGGTCCCACCAAACAAACACACACACTCCGACGTAAAACACCAGCACACACACACACACACACACACACACACACTCGCTCACACACATAAACACCGCCCTTCAAGGACCAGAGGCAACAAAAGCTGTTGCTTGCCTTTCCGCCGTGTGTGGAATTATAACCAGATGTTTTTCAGGCATACAAGCTGTGTGTGTGTGTGTGTTAGTGTGTGTGTGCACTGATATGGTGGGGGGTATGTTTTTGTTTGTGTGCCAGGCAGTGTGTTTGGGGATGTTTGTGAGCTAATGCAATCATTTAGTCCTGTGGTTCTCAACTGGTGGCTCAGGATCCAACAGTGGGTCACATTAGTGCCTGGGTAAAAACAAAATATCTATGATGGATGAAAGCCCCAAGCAGACTTACATCCATACTTTTTTTGTACTTAATTTTTCTATGACTACAGTTCAATTTTTGTAGTTTAGCAAGAATCTTGATTTAGTTTTCTTGTATCTTGAGATAAATGAGCCACCTTCTCCATGGTACTTTCAAATTTGTAAGGGGAGGAAGCCGGAGTGCCCGGAGAGAACCCAAGCATGCACAGGAGGAGCATGCAAACTTCACACAGAAAGGTCCTGCCTGACCCGGGAATCGAACCGGGGGATCAAACCGGCGACCTTCTTGCGTATTATCTCCATGCTTGTGTGGGTTCTCTCTGGGCACTCCGACCTTCTCCAACAGACCAAAAACATCCTTGTTAGGTCAGTCAGGGATTCCCATTTCTCATTTATTTGGATTTCCACTCTAAATTTCTCTTAGGTGTGAGCATGAAGGACTGTCTGTCTGTCTATGTGGCCCTGTGATCGGCTGGATAGTTCAGCATGTTTTCCCCCACCTCTCGCCAAATGTCAGCTGGAATAGGTTCCAACCCCGAAAGGGATAAGTGGTATAGATAATGGATGGATGGACGGACATCATGTTCATCAGTGGTGGGCAGTTGGTGGACCAAGGACTGATGGTGGCCTGCAAAAATCAATTTAAAGAGTCAGTGAATTTTGAATATGAAAAAATCCTGACAAATCTCCCATTGCAACAGAAGTTACCCGTGTAGCTCCATTCTCAAATACCAAATACATTCACCATAGTAAATATAATTCTATAATAATCTTTGCTGACTAGTTTTGTTCAATATTTGTCTGTAATAGTTCACCTAACTCTTTTATAAACACTGTTAATAACTATAATAATTAAACTTTTGTTATAAAGTGCTTTTAGTCAAAATGCTGTACATGTATGCTTTGGAGGCAGAAGTAAAAGTGTAAGAAAGAATTGCTGAAATATTCCGTAAACCATTGGTTAGTTGCAATGGAAAAGTCACAAAGACTTGCTTTTGCTTTGTTTAGGTCACTGAATTATCATCTCTGTTTGGTTTACAGTTTGAAAGTATCAAAGCAGGTTTGATGAATTCACATCAAATGTTTAGGGTTTATTTTATCCATTTATTGAATTAGAAGTGATCTTAACTATTCAAACAAGAGTGTCCTGTATTTTTAAGAATATTCCCCCAGCAATGAGAATAAAATTCAGGTGGGTCTGTAACTATATTTACCCATCCACCATATACATTAAGTCTACATGTAACGATGTGTTAATGTCCATGGCTCATACCACATTAGTGATAAAAGAGTGATTCATTGCACAGCCCTTTACATTGAGCCATCCTTCTGTGTCTTTGTGTTCATATGTGCTTTCATTGTCCTCTTTTCCTCTTCCGTTTTTTCTGAAGACAAGGGCAGCTCCCACTAAACCCAGCCTACTTCACCCTTTTCTCGTTCTTTTTGCTCCAGCGTTGTTACATGTCAGTCATACCTCACAGCTCTCACCCTCTTTCCCTTTTTCCATCTTGCTTCCCTCCCACTGCTGCTCCCTCAGTGGGAACAAGAAGAATCTGGACGCCGCGCTGCTCTGCTCTGCTCTTTATAATCCCAAATGAGACTAAATTGTTGTCTTCCTGTCATGTATATATGCACACATAAGTCACCCACTCACACGTTTACAGGGGAAGGGGGCTGAAATTAGGCTGTCAGCCTGTGGAGAACCTTCATTCTGTCATACCAGCACGTTCCCGCTCTTTTCTTACCTCTGACACTTACACGCGAACATGCACATGGACTTCTTCTCTTTCACTTTCTTCTGCCACTGCAGGCTCGAAGCACAAAGAGCATCAACATGGGAAACAATATACCACTCAAAGTCCCTGTGCTGCCATTGACCAACATCTGTTTGTGCTCATTAACCTGACTAACATATGATTCACTCAGCCACTCAGTCATTCCCTTGGCTCTTCTCCTACTCTCATCCTTGACTGGACTACAAACCCAAATTCAGAAGGGGTTGAGACATTGTTTAAAATGTGACTAAAACCGAGTACATGTGATTTGAAGATCATTTTAACTTAAATTTAATTCTGTAGAAAAAGACAGCACACGTAGTTTTCAAACTGTTAAACTTGATTGTGTATTGGAAATGACCACACTTGAATTTGATGCCTGGGCCCTGAATATGATGCCCACGAACTAAGACTTCCCAGCTGTACACTGCTACATGTAGTGCATAAAAAAATCAATAAAATTGTGTCTCTGTTGTCAACAGTAAGACATATAAGATGCCATAGGGTCTAATAATGTATCAAGTGGGGCTTGGAAATGGTCTCAAAAAGTTATTTTGTAAATTTGATGTCAAACTTTGTGTACATACCCTGACTGAGGAATTTCATCCATAAACCACTGAACTATATAAAACTGAGTTGTATTTTTATTTATTTGTTATTATTATTTTTTACACAATTGTCTCACTCTTTTAGAACTGGGGTTTGTGCCAAATTCCCTGTTTCTCTCCCAAAACTTAGCACCAAATATCACTCTATAAAAACACTGTCTGTAGCCCCTCTCTCTCTCCCTTTTTAGTGTTAAGCTTATCAGAAATTCACTACAATTTCATTTCAAGACAAAGTCTTTCTTGGCTTAAACTTAAAGAGTTTTTTCTCCCTATGGAGTCCTAGGGAGTCCTTCTTCAGTCTTGATCACCTTCAACACTGAAGACAAGCGAAGTCAAGTGGGCCGGCTGGCTAGAAAGCTGTTCAGTCACTTAAGTTGACTTGTTCAAGGACAAGGTGACTTGGTTAGAGTAGTGGTTCTCAAATAGTGTGGCAGGGAACACTGGTGTGCCTTGAGACAGGTCCATGTGCGCCGTGGGAACTTGCACAATCATAAAAATGTCAAATTGGTAACTTTAAAACTTCAGTATAAAATCTTAAAGAGTTTTGGAGTTAAAGGGAAACGTAGGCCATGATATAGATTAAAACAGAGCCTCTTTGAGATATTTAAACCCCCCAAATTAAAAATGCTTGAGCTTATCCGTAATTAATAGTTGTTAAGCTCCTGTCACAGCAATATTAGGCATCAAATTAAACCAAAATGCCATGCCATTGACTTCCTGTTTGTTTAAAAATGAATACAGTGATTAAATCTGTGGTTAAGTTAGCAGGGAACATTTTATTTGGTAATAACAAGCTGAAAAATTATTGCAATAAAATATATTCAAAGTCAGTGTACAAAGATGACTGTCAGATGAATTTAAAGTTATTGTTACTATGGTGTGGTTAAACATCAAGGGGAAAAACTGTTTTGGTGAGAAACCTAAGTATATTCAACTAGAATATTTCATGAGTAATACAGTTGTCTATTTTTTTATTTGGTTAGCATATAAAAATAAAGATTTCCAGACAAATCTTCCATGGCTCTATCTTTTATGTGCCTTGACAACCACTGGGTTAGAGCACAGGGTGTCCAGTTTAGTGTCTGAATGGCAGTCAGAGTGGAGAAAAGGCAGGTGGTGTGACAGAGTGGGTGACTGGATCTAACATTTTCAAAGCAGGAGAAGTCCAGTGTTTTCTCCAACGCTCTGGAATTGGCCAATCCACACATGTGTTGTTCAAACACACTGTCACACAGACCTTCCTTTTCTTCTTTTCCTTTGCCAGCATCGTCTCTGTTTATCATGAGCTCCATTTGCCCGCAGTAACTGACACGCCTGACAGAGGGTGTGTATATTATGCTGAGCACGGCCCTGCTTACAGTCAAACCCATAGAAAGGGCACTAACCTTGAATCATTCTATTCAAGTATTATTAACAGTCATATGTACTGGTACATCAAAATGCCAGATTTTATAGTGTCTTTAAATCTCAAAATAATTCATAATGGTTTCCCCATTAAGAAATATTTTGCAATATTTACAGTCACATTAGGTTTGTCCTACATCTGCTGAGTTTCTGAGTTCCACAGATCTCATGCCTTTTGGCCTTGAATGTGCCGTTTTGACCATTTGTCTGTATGAGTAAGCTTCCAAATATGCGTCACTGCCTCACAGATTCTCTCTATTGTTTTCTGTCCATGTCCTTAAAAACATGCTCCAACAGTCTCTCAATTACCACTTTAAAGGACTTTTCTGACTCAGTGAAATGACACATTCAAAACAATAGCAAATGCCCTCAAAGTTTTACAACTGCTGTCACACTCGCATAAACTTAGACCATCAAACATCCCTGAATAAATGGAAAACAGTGCCGTGTTACATGCTCTTTGGCCCATTTTGAAGATGTTGTATAAACAACTTTTGTGTATGTCTTTTGCAGGTGGACAGTGACACCATTTGGAACGAGGTCCATTCATCCAGTGCAGCTCGACTGGCCGTTGGCTCAGTGGTGGAGCTGGTCTTCAAAGTAGCATCTGGAGAACTGAAGGTAGGTTTGTGTGCTGAACATAGACAAATGGGCCACTGTGTCTTGACTGATTACTTTGCTCTGAAACTACAGAAGGATGTTGTTTGTTTGGTGTTTTCGACCTTTTTCAATGTGACCTCAGTCTGTGTCTGTATTTGATAGCCATGAAGAAGGAACAAACAGGAAACAGAACTCAGATGAACTCTTTTAATCCAAATATATCTCTGGGTCTTTAGGGGGGTTGATTTTCTTCTGCCCAACTGTTACATATTGTCACAAAAAGTCAGAACAAATGCTTCATGCATGTTTCAGTTGCAGGATTTTGTTGTGTTAAACATTTGTATGGGAAAAACTGCTGAAATAAGTGCTGCACTATCCTCTACTCCTCATCTACTACCCACAAAAATCTGCAGAAAAGAGTGATTTCCTTTCAGAAACATCCACTCCAAAGTCTCGTTAGCACCTTCCAGACACACACACCCCCCCGTCATCCTTTGCCCACCAGCCAGCCTTCCTGTGTCTGTGGCAAAAGCTGCTTGCTGTTTGAACCCAGCAGGGAGGCCCGGCGCACGGGCACCGCAAACGCCAACAGTCCCCGCTAACAGGCCTGCTTTATTGGTGTTTCACCACAACCACCTGCAGAGCAGTCGTCGCACTCTGCGTTAGCTTAGCACCAACACACCACAGACTAATAATATTCCTGTATGAGACGGTACCACATGAAGCTAATACACACATGGATTTAGGATTGTCTTGACAGCATTCATAACCTCTTTTATATGTTAGAGGTATTACAATAAAGTCAAGACTTTCACATCTTTTGTTTTTTGTACAGAAGATGTGAGATTCACATATCAGAGCTCTAAGGCAGAACATGTTGAATATACAAACTAAATGTACAGATTCATTTAAAAAGACTCATCCTATGTTTCATACATTTTAGTTAAGTTCTGAAATTACCTCAAATACTTCTAATAGTTTTCAGAGCCATAGAAACCTTTAGATTTGTAGTTGTAATGGTCTAAATAAACACAGGGCAGGTTACCCAGGTATTACCTAAACTTTAGAGTAGCATGTTGAAAAGGCCTTTAAATGCTCAATTGGGCATCTGTAAATTGAGAAGAGGCATGCTGCCGCCCTGCACCGATTCTTAGATTAGTTGTTACAGTTGTGAAGGCTGCCATGATAGAGCCATCAAGACAAGAGGTGACATGTTGATTGTTGCTTGGAAACATATGATGGTACTCCAAGCCAACTCCATGAGGAGGCAGGAATTGCTATCTAATGTAGATCTTGTGTCTCTGTATCTCTGTCTCTTTTGTGCCTTTTACTTTTAAAGAACCATGATCCCAACTTGCCATTAGCTGCGGGTTCTGTAACCCAAACTCTCTTTTTTTTTCTTAATTGAGGGCTCTTGGTTAAGTCGGAGAAATCTTGAACAGCCATAACTGTAAATGACCAAGTAACTGTGACTGCCACTGTGACATAGCTGTAATAACAACACACTGCGTGTTCATTGTTGCTCTTTAGACAGCAGATGTTTGGTCAAAGCAGAGCTGCACGGTGGTGCAACAGGTAGTGCTTGTGCTCTACTGCAAGAACATTTGACTTCTTAGTGTGATGGGGTAGGGCATGTTCTTGGCACGCTGGCATTAGTTATCTACCCAGTTTCTCCACTCTCCTCCCACAGAGCAAAAACACGCTCATTTGGTTAGCTGGTGACTCTACATTGCCCTAAGGTGTGAGTCTCTGCATGAATGGTTGTCTGTCTCTACATGTCAACCTTGATTGGCTGGCAACCACTAAAAAGGAGTGTACTTTGCCTTTTGCCAAATGTCATCTGGGACAGGCTCCAGCTCCCTGTAACCCTAAGGGGATAAATAGTACGGATAATGGATGGACAGACGGAGGTTTAGTCACAGCCTGCTACATAAGGAGGCATATCTGAATACAGCCATGTTGTTTCTTTATCTCATTCATCCTTTGTCCAGCTTCTGTTATTCTCAACCTCAGGCTGCATGCTCTGTCACCCATGCTCCACCTTAACCTCTGCCCCTCAACTGCTATGACTGCAAAATTTACAGTCCTGTGATCTTTCACCTTTCTTTGAACATAACAGAGGCAGAATTTAGGATTGAATTGACCCCATCTCTGTCTTAGGAGGATGTATTAGAGGTGTAACATAGAGTAAAGCAGGCAGATCCAGATATTGATTGCTTGACAGCACTGAAACTTTAGTCAAAGAAGTTCTGAGGTATTGACTTGCCAACACGTTTTGTACATACACTCACACACACACATTCACAGACATGTTGCACGTGCAGATGGTCCTTTGAGGATCCCCTCAGCCAAGTGACCAAATACCACCTGCACCAGCAGCACTCTGAACTCCACAGAATGCCATAAATCTCCTCCACACTCACACAACTCTTACTCCATCTGCTGCACTCTATTCCCCTCCACAGGTCTATTTTAATCCATTGTTATTTTTCCTCTGCATAAAGAAACAGTCCACCTTCCTCTTGTCTCTCATATACTTACATACACACTGTATCATACTGCCGGCCTCAACCAAAGTCATTAAACCAGCTGAAGCAGTTGTCTTTACAATAAACTGTGGGATGGCTGCTAATCCACAGCAGCTGACTCAACATCATTAACCCAGCCTGCTTCGCTCTGCATCAGCCTGCATATCTATCTAATGTCCCAATATAGCAGTGGGAGACCCAAAAACAGTTGCAGGGAGTCCTGAAGGTCTTTGCATTAACAACGCTCTCCTCAGCTGACCTGATGTTTGCATCTGTTTCTGTGTGTTTATGCATGTTGTTGTGCTACACTGTCCCTGTGTCACTGCTTTATAGAACTAAGATAATGAAACATTTTTATGGTGCTATAGAGAAAAAGGGCCCTTTGTTTAAGACTTGGTGATTGAATAAAGTAGATTTTATCTATCATATGTTTGTATAGTGTTTTTATGCTGTTTTAAAGATGTATTTTCACGTCAACCAGATCCTGACACTAATAGAGTCTGTTAATAAAAGTAAGCAAGAGAGATGAATTAAGTTATCGTATATTTAACTCAAAAAAGCAAGATCTGCATGAACAAAATTAAGGTGCAAAAACTTTATGACTTTATGACAGTTTATTAACCACGAATGTTGAAAATGTTGTTGATGGCACAGGGGGTAGTGCGTGAGCCTCACAGCAAGAAAGTTGCTGTTTTGATCCCGTTGTCAGGGCCTTTCTGCGTGGAGTTTGCATGTTATCTCCGTGCATACATAAGTTCTCTCCAGGCACTCAGGCTTCCTCCCATAGACCAAAAACATACTTGTTAGCTTAATTGGTGATGCTTAAATTGCCCTCAGGTATGAATGTGAACACGAATTGTTGTCTGTCGCTCTATTTGGCCCTTCAATTTCCTGGGGATGGGGATGGCCCCGGCCCACGCCTAATATCACTTGGGATAGGCTCCAGCTCCCCCAAGGACCCCAGAAGGAATAAGCAGCATAGATAATGGATGGATGGATGTTCAAGTTGTGCTGTGCCATAATTGAATGAGTTTTGCTTTTTTCTTTTTCAGAATGGTTTTGCTGTTGTTCGACCACCAGGACACCATGCAGAGGAGAGCACACCCATGTAAGCGAATAAATAAATAAATAAATAAAATTGCCCCAGGAACACAAATCTCTGCCAAGACATTCCCAGCATTATCTGGCATTTTATTGGCCAGATTGCCACCAAATTCTTATCACTATGACCAACGTCCTTGGATGTGTAATCAGAATCCATTGTGAACTTATTGAATTATTAGCCAAAATGTGGAAAACTACCAAAGCTTGCACTGTCAAGAAATTCTTGAAAAATGTTGCCATCTTCGTCTGCGTTCAGATTAAAGGTAATTAATTCTTCCTTGCGCTATGACTAACATTGACTAAAAATGACATCAAAATCCATCCATACATTTTTGAGTTATCCTGTGCTCAATCTAACAAACCAACAAAAACATAATCTCCTTGGCAGAGGTAACAAACTAAGACATGGATCAGATTTCATAACTGCAACTTTATTCATTTTTTCTCCCCATGTACCTCTTGTGCTTGAGTGATGTTTTTACATGTCATAAAGGCTTGCTTTATTCCACCTCCCTTTGTCCATTTTAGGGGGTTCTGTTACTTCAACTCAGTCGCCGTAGCAGTCAAGCTTCTGCAGCAGAGGCTCAATGTCAGCAAAATCCTCATCGTGGACTGGGTGAGTTCCTCTTATCACACTTTAGGCTGTGTAAAATACAAGTTTGTGACAAGATGAACAATCCTGTCTTTGTTTGACATCAAAGAAAATTCACAAAAGATTACTGCAGGATTATGTTCCCATCATCTTAGTATAATGTTCATTAAAACATGAGGTAATGCCTTCTGTAATTATCTCAGTGAAATGACTTACTGCTGGTTGCTGTATGGTGGTTTTAAAGCCTCTGTCAGAAGTTTTGAACTGGTTATTGTACAGAATGAACTCTTGTAACACCTGCAAAAGTAATTACAGTCCACAAATGTAATAAACCACAAATGTTAAACAAACTGTCAGGTTTTAACATCATAATCCTACAAAAGTCATCGATTTTCCATTTGCCTTCTGTAAACATTATACATTTACTGAAACATAATAGCCAGTGTATTTGCATGGATTTATGGGAAAATTTAAATCTTTGGCTTTCCATGACCTTCATGGTCATTGTTTTTGTTTGTTTACTTATACACCTGCCAATGGGCTCAAATCAGCTCACTAAAGAATGTTGCTGATTTGGACAGTGAGGGTCAAAACATGTCAAATGAGTGCTCTAAGTCACTTGTAAATAACTCATATAAATATTTGGTGAATAAAGTTTGAACATCAGCATGTTATTACCTCCGCCAAGGAGGTTATGTTTTTGCCGGCGTTTATCTGTCTGTCTGTCTGTTTGTCTGTTTGTGTGTTTGTGTTCAAAATAACTTAAAGTTCTGAACGGATTTGGATGAAATTTTCAGGAATTGTTGGAAATGGGATATGGAAGAACTGATTAAATTTTGGGACTGATCCAGATCACCTTGGCGGAGGTCTGCGCTCTCTGAATGCTTTTCTAGTTACATTTACAATTATTTAATTTTTTAAGTTAAAGACAATAACCTTTTCACAAACCTAACAATTTTAATGTCATAGCTTTGCTGTTTGCATGGGACTACATGTAAAATATTTATTAGTAAGAGCTATTTTGTTAATTTGAAGTTCAGTTCATTTTTAGGATTATTATTTTAATCACACTTCTGTACCTTTATTATGGTTGTGGTCTGTTTTTTCATTCCCAAGTTTTCATTCTCTTGATGTCACACTAAAGCAAACTAAATCTTCAGGGACCAAATTGACTCTTTATATGTAGTTAGATTCAGTTAGATTTCTGTTACCACGAAGCGACCACCTGGCAGTTCTATGAAAATGTACGGTTCCCTGGGGTGCTGGTTTGGCGGACTGGTGGGCAATCAGTCACGACCCACATTCACGCATCTGCAAGCCAGGGTTCGAATCCAGCCTGTGGCCAGTTTGCAGAGTGTTCTCCCCTACTCTCTCTTGCCCCCTTTCACAAGCCTATCCAATGTCTCTCTCTTTTCTATCAATAAAGGCACAAAATGCCCAAAAAAATCATCTTGATTTTTAAAAAAATAAATAAACAAAATGTACAGTTTCCTGAAAAAAAAAATTGACCCCAGGAATATACTTTCACTTAAATTTTGATTTCTCAATATCAGTCAATTGCAGCTGTTTTACAATGTTGTGTTAATGCAGCTCAAACTCCTTGGCTAAGAGGAAAGGCAAAAGCAGGTGCTGTTTTATTATTAAAGGCATTTGTGGTTTTTGATTTTGCTGTAAAGTGTTGAGGAGCAGCACTTTGCCGGATGTCCAAAAAAATTCAAACCAAGGATAGACAGTTTGGTGCCTTTGAGGTCACATCAGTTCAGACTAATAGTTTATAATTAAAACACAGCAACAGACACAAACTACAAACTGCACTTGCCATGAGAGGCAGAACAGGGCTTTTACAATATTGTCTATTCAGGTCAGACACTGTCCTTTATTTCAAAAGCGAGACAGGGTAATTTATAAGAAGGTATGACAAGCCTGGCCCATGTCTAGGAGCACCGAGCTGGTCATGGCCATTCCTAAAAGCCTTTGAAGGGCCTTTTCATTTCCTCTCTGTCTGTCACAGGAGGACTTTTAGTGCAGCCTGTGAGCTCATTGTCATGCCACTCAGCCTGCAGCCGACAGGGACATTTTTAGGATGAGTGTATTAAAGCATTCTTTGGACACAGACAGTGAGGTCATTTAATTGATGTCGTCTTGTTGACAAAAGTGAGCAACAATTGAAGTTTATAGAATCCTGCTGACCAGTCTTGTTTTGACTTCGTGACTGAGAGACAGACTTGAATGTTAAGAATATTTGACATTTGACCATTCATTTACCAAATCCTCTAATGTCATTTTTTTATTCATACCAGTGGTTTTCAAACATCTTTTGCCCAAGCCATGCCCTAAATCAAGCCTAAAATTCAAGGCACAACGTGTTCATAATAATGCAAAATAGCCACTTTTACAAGTTTTGCAATATTATATTGGTTGGCACAAGTTTATTCATATCTGATGCCAGAAAATCAGACAGGAAACTGTGTAAATTTTGAAACATTTATCCCCCCCCCCCCCAAAAAAAAAAGAGGAAATTCATTTGAAACTTGGTAAAATTTCAAATATTTAGCATTTCAACTTTACAGGCTACATTTTATCATATTAGGAGAACGAAAAGAAAAAGGTTTTTCTTTCCCTTCCCATTCTGTAAAATGCAAAAGATGTTCCTTTAAAGGTTTTTAGATTACATAATGAATGTGTTTTTTTTTTCAGCTGTGTATGACAATTAATGCATCTAAATGAACTGTTGATATTAATACCTTATGGTTGTACAAATTCCCAAGACATACCTAGTCTTACTCTTTGGCACACCAGTGTCCCTCACCACAGCATTCAAGAACCACTGATTTAGACCATACATGTGTTACACTCTACTTGAAAAGTTAAACCTGCTTTGGTTTTTTTTGTGTGTGTTTTTTTAGGATGTTCACCATGGTAATGGCACTCAGCAGGCTTTCTACGCTGACCCCAGTGTCCTATACATTTCTCTGCATCGTTACGATGATGGGAACTTCTTCCCAGGCAGTGGAGCACCTGATGAGGTAAAGAAGTCCATTTCCCAAAACATTCCTACTTAGTTTTTTGTCTGACAACCAGTCTATAATTTGTATTGACATAAAACGTGGGCAACTGGGTACTGAGTGGTATTTTTTAATGTTCTGTGTGGATGTGCTGTGCATTGATAAGTACTGAGGCAGTTTTGATATCTGACTCATAAGACTACATACGGAAGTGGTCTTGGATGCATATATCTATATTGGTTCAGTAGTGTAGGCCAGGGACACCACTATGAAGTCTGCGTTGTGTTTTATTATGAACATGGTTTGGATTCTCTGTCCTCAGTTTATGTGTCTTTTTGTCAAGACTTAACCTTCAGACTCCCTGTCTCTGTAACAGCCTGAAAGAGTAAGGCCTGAGAAAAATGTGTCAAAATGTGCACATTTACAGCTGCATTAGGAGTGTAATAGTGAATTTATTTCAATCTGCATCTGTGTACCTTGTTTATATCAAAAGCACATTAGGGACCTTGGGCTGTATACATTTAACTGATTAGATTAGATTAGATAGGACTGTACTCATGATGTCCACGGAGAAAAGTCAACATTAACACACAATCATCAAAAGCCGATAGAACTCAGATCACAGATCAGCTCAAACTGCTCTGACATAGCATACTGTTGTTACAGTCTAATTACTCTCTGTGTAAACTGGTGACTTTCAGCTGACTGCATTCAATACTATTGCTTTTACAGCAGCTGCTGAAAGAGTCCTTGTGAATGTCTCCTAGTCATAGTATTTCATTATTTTGTCAAAATATCCATAAGATGTTTTTTGATGAAAAATTTAAACTAATACGAAACAATACGAAGTCATCAAATTACGCAGCCACTGGTTGTACCGGTACACTGACTTTGTTCTGTATAGATTTTCAGGGAGTCAAGCTCATGGCTCCCACTGATTGAAGTTTGATGAGTCATATTGATCATTCAAATCATGTGTGTTTGTTGTGCACAACCCCTCTGAATGGCTGGTTGTCCACAAGTTTGGTGACAGCTGGTCAAGACTTAACTCAAACGCTCACACTTTTATGACTAATTTAAGACTGCCTCCTATGTTAAATGTGAGCATCTGCTTGCGTAAGGGGCCTACAAATGAGTTCTGTCTGCAGGTTGTCGGTCAATACAGCAAAAACAGCCTTAATCTATGTGTGATTGTGTTGCAGGTGGGCACTGGAGCAGGTGTAGGCTTCAACGTGAACATGGCCTTCACTGGAGGATTGGAGCCTCCCATGAGTGATGCAGAGTATCTTGCTGCTTTTAGGTAAGACAGTTCTAACACCTGCTACTTCATAAGGAATATGTGACTGAAAGGTTTTCCAGCAGATTTCATTGGAAAGCACCTTTGATGGAAAGCAGAGCTGACTTTGACATTGATCTATTGGGCTCTGTTCTGTAGGTAGGGAGCTCCTCCTTATACCATGCCTGATTTTAATTATGTGCGCTGTCCCTGGCTATTTTTAACCTGTTGCCCAGACACACACACTCAGCTTAAAAGACCTACAAGCTGTACAGGCATGGACTCACCACAGACATGTACACATTTCACACAAGTTTTTGGATGCACAGCTGGTGAGGAGCAGGATTGGATTGGTTCCAGTGCTCTTTGAAGATAAACTCACGTTTGAGTCCGTGTGTCCATCTGGTCAGGGCCAAACTCATCAAACTGACAGGCGGCTGTCTTCTGGCAGCTTTCAGCACGCAAAAGTCCGGATACACACCTTTCTCTATTAATGCACCCCAGACTCATGCACTCTAACTCTGCCTGTGCCAATGGTTTTGTCCTTTTCCCATCTTGATCTATGTGCTATTGACAACCACTAAATTTTGAGAATGATCCTTCACACATTATTGCCTGGCATTATTAGAGGCATTAAAGTAGGTCTCAGACGCAACTTGGCGTACTACCTTTTCTTTAGTACTTGTTTTATCTTGTGTTCTGGGTTGTCAGCTCTTCGACACAAAATTTGTTTCTACTCTGGCTCTTTATCTTGTCTTTATTGTTTCTAAAATATTTTAAATGTTGCTAACCACAGGATTTTATTCATTGTTTTTAGACTTTTTTGGCCCTTAGCAAAAACTTCACAGGGTGAAATGGAAAATTATAAAATTCTATTAATACTATTGGTATTATCAAAACTGCTAAGTGATTCAGTTCTGCTTGGTTCCTCTTGTTGATTTTCTGTGCAGAACTTTGCAGGCTTGCGACGGCTTTCTTTGCCACAAACATCAAACAAAGGGAGCTCCTCACACAAAACACCATGCTTGGTCGCTAAATGTTTCAGCAAATTGCTGGTGGTTCTACCCTGCATGAAGTCACACAGCCACAAGCATTTCATGTTGCACAATAAGCGTCATTTTGTGTAAAATTAAACAACACTTCTGACCACTTCAGCCATGATTACATCCTTGACTCCCTCATGGTCGTCTGTGCTGACTGTCTATCATGAGAGCATGGTGTTGTTGCAGAGTCAAGTGGAAGGCATTTACAAATTACATCAATGTCTCAAACTAGTTGTAACTGGTTCTAAACGCCTATGCTTATTGATAGTTTGATATTACCAAAATAGCAAAAAGAAAAAAAAGGTTATATTTTGCAAAGTTCAACTATGTATCATTTACAAAATGTAAATGTAAAGGATATTATAAAAATTATTGTTTAGAAAATTCAAATGATTAATAGTCCATTAGCCAGTGACTGCATGTCTTCCCTTAATCCATATTATGTGGAAGCAATAACTGGAAACTATCCTGTCACCAGGGTTTCCTGTGACTCACCATAATACGGCTTTGTAAATGCCACAACCACCTTGTTTTCCAGACCCCGGGTGGCTGTTGTCTTCAACCAGCTTATCCTTGGTTATTGGTTGGTTGATCAGAGGGTACAATACAAACCCTCGGTGAAAGACATCAGGTGTCTGTCCATTCCCCCAAACACAGCTTTAGCCAATCAATCAATCAGTCAATCAATCAATCAATCAGTCTTTATTTGTATAGCGCCAATTCATAACAGGTGTTATCTTAAGACACGTTCCAGTAGAGCAGGCCAAAGACAACCTCTCATTTAAAAGAAACGCATACATGCATAATGAAAGCTAACGGGTCAAACACCACACCCAGTATCAGTACTCTGATAGTGCACTCTGTTTATATTCAGAAAAGTTGCAGGTTCGAGCCCTGATCTCACATGGCAATGCATCCTTGGGCAAGACACTTAACCCCAGGTTGCTCCCACTGCTGTGCCAGTGGTGTGTAAATGGTCATGAAAGGGCATGAATGTGTTCGGTAATACTAATAGACTGCTTACATAGAAACTCTGAGTGCGAATGGGTAGATGTGACCCGCGGTGAAGCTGCTTTGAGTAGTCAAAAGAGTCAAGAAAAGTGCTTTGTAAGCTCAGGAACAAGCCCATTTACCATACACCTCCCAACCTGTCAGCTATGCTTTACAGCTAAAAGACCTTAACCCTAAATGTCTCTTCATTACATTACCGTGACAGCGATGCTAAACAGCATGAAAGTGCTTGGTGTTGGATATGGTGCAATGACGCAGACACCCTCCTATAATTTAAATCTATGCTCACTTTGAGACAGTGTTAAAGTTTAAAATGTCTTGCCATGGGGTCTGTAGCAGTTTCCTGCCATTCCTAATGACAAGCAGGGCCTCCCCTTTTATTAATGACTTGATTAGTAGACTCATTGTGCTTGCAATCAGCTAGGTTTCCACTCTATTCCTTTGAAGACATTGATTTATATCATTAAGCTGTATCTGAGCTGATCAAGACATGTTCAATCTAATCAGAAATGCACCACGCTTCAGCTGAACCACTACATACTGTTAAATTACACTCATCAAAAAGCAGAAACCACTTTATTATACAGTAGTTTGGGTGTGTTTGTGTGTTTGTTCAGGACTGCATGAATCCATATGGGTGAACATGCATTTTGAGACCCTTATGGTATGTTTGTATGTTGTGTAATTGTAGGCTATTTAATCATGGCATTATGGAGAAGATCCAAAGATATAAAGTGGAGGCAGGGCAGAGTTTGGGTGGGTATCACCTCAGACCCAGGCACCATTTATCCCCCCAAGGCTGTAGCGGTATCGCAAAATTCATAGGCCCCACAGGACACCAGCAGACCTTTCTCCCATCTCATAGATTTACCACACAAACGCACACACATGCTTAAACCCCCACATACTTGCAGAGGTGCAAAATTCTTAGGGTGAGACGTACATGATGATGCATGAATACGCATAAAAACAGGGAGAAACAGACATAAAAACTGCTCACACCTGCATCTTTTACATCAGCATGCTTACCATTTACAACCAGACGGACATGTGCACAGACACCTGATACACACAGCCATTCTCTCTTTGGCATTCAGCATCATTGATTATCTGTGTGTTGTGGTCCTCCCTGCTCTGTCTTTGGGAGGGGATGCGTGCCTCGCAGTCGGCACCTTCCCATTCCTCCGCTGGCCTGTGCCACGTTGCATTTGCAGGGGATCAAGTCTGAGCCTCCAGAAAGCACAGAGAAAAAAGATAAGAAAATTGGCCCTAATGAAAACCAGAGGCACCGTCTCCCTCTCTCTCTCTCTTTCTCGATCTCCCTCTCTCTCCTCCTCCTTTCACTCCCTCCTCTGCCATGAACTTGGAAAGACGAGAGAGGAGGAGAATTAAAGTTAATTCAAACCAGCTCTCCGCAGCGCCAGATGACAGGGCTTTGAAGTGTAAGTGTGCGTGTGTGAGTTTTTCGCTCTCTTATTCTCTCTCTCTTCTCTCCAGCTCTCCCCTTCTTTTTTATGAACGGAGGGGAAAGCCTTGAAGCTCTGCTGTTTAACCATTTCTTGACTGGTTTCATAAACACTGCTCAGTTGTGGTGACAGAGTCTTTTTTCTTCTTAAAAGGGCCTCACCTGCTTTAGTCAGGCAGAACTTAAACTGGTCCTGGCTTGAGGGTTTTTCTTACTTTTCTTACATTAAAATCAATAAAACCTATTGATAAGCCTCTTGTTTTTTTTCTCTTGCTGATAGGAATAGGAAGTTAAAGCCAATTCCAGTTGAGAATTGATAATAACAGAAAAGGATGTCATTAGTGTTTATGCTTAAGAAATCCCTTATCAATTAATTCCACTTCACACTTCCACACTCATCCCTTGTTCAAAGCAGAATGATCCGCCAAAAAGCAGAAAAAATGTGTTTTTAGGAACAACAAAGTTCTGCATGCAGGCAACAAGGATATGATGACAACCATCATCCTGTCACCGATCCACCAAATAGAATAAAACTAATTTTGTGTAAATGACAGAACAATAGTAGGTAGTTTTACCTTGATCATTAAACAGCACATACATTCACACATCCTCTTAATTCTGTAGGGTAGTGAGATGTAAACATATAAAAATGGCTAATGCTTCAGTGTTTGTGTGGATGAAAGATTGAACACGCAGTATTATGTAAAAATCTGCAGCCAGAGGCCTCGCTACCAATACAATGATAATTAAGGTTAAAAAAAACTATAGAAAAGTAGCAAGTGACCCACCCTTAACTCTGCTTTCATTTAGTGCTTACATTCCCTTTTAAAATGGGATGAAATAGTTAACAGTCATCAGATTGAATCCACACATTGAAATATGACATATGAAATGGACATGTAGGAAGGGATTTGTCGAAAACATTGACTGATATTTCACAGTATTAAATCCCCTCTGTGCCAGTGCTAGCAAGCATCCTCTCAGAAAGCCTTACCCTCAGATGTAGAACTCTATTCCCCACAACCATTATGTACACCAGCTGGTGTACATAATGGTTGTAAGTAGGGGACAGTGAGTACTAACAAGAGAAGAGAGGCTATATATGTTTGAGCCAGTAGCAGACCAATCTGACAGTTGTGCAGGAAAAAGCCAGGCACAGGCTCATCCCGAAGTGGGATGGAACGAGATGTCAGGATCAATGGTGTATTACAGAGGCTACATCGCTGCAGGGGAGGGACCATGAAAAGTCAAGAAGGTGCTTCGCTGAACACAAAATTAGAGCCCGCTTGGCAGGTCTAGGTGATGTTAAACCACTTCTAATGTTATTTTTAGAACATTCAGTAGAACCATTCTACCGATGGAGACTTTTGGTGCAGCGAATGCTTGTTAAAAAGCCTTGAACTTCAATTTGACTTAACAATCCCCTAAGATTGAGTGCAATTAAAATAGCACTCCATAAGGTGTATTTAGCAAACAGCAAATTGGTGTAACTATTGCGGGGTGGATTTTACATCTTTAGAGAGAAAAGTTCTAAAAAGTGGACTTCTTGGTTTGCACTACTAGCTATCACAGAATGTTTTGCAAGAAACTCAAGGTGTTAACCAGGAAGTCCACCTTTTAAAACTTTCCCTCAATAATTTATCCACAAAATTAAATTGTCTATTTTCTGTTAAGTAACAGCACCTCATGGACCTCAGTTTAACAAAAGAGAAGTAAAGAGTGAATGTATTCCAAGACGCCATAGAGACACTAATGGTCATGAAATGTCTAGCTTGGTCATTCTAAGCATTACAGGGATTTCCTGGGCAGCAGAACAGACAAGGACCAGAGAAGATGTATTGTCTGTCACTGGTAAGCTGCACAAAACAGGAATGAGATACAGAAACAGAACAGCAGAACTGAGTAGCAGGTCCCTCTTTACAGGGAAGTAGTCTTGATGTAACATCAGGTATTTCTACACCAATGACAAACACACCATGTGGTTGCCACAGTACACGTCTTTTTACAATTATGAGATTGAAGAATTTCTCTTTCTGTTTGAATAACTTTGAGAAATATTTGAGCTTTAATATTTGAGTATTTAGGTTGTTAAGATCATTAAAAACAGAACTCTGGAGTACGCCATTGTTGTCATGGTCTGTCTGTCTTGAAGCTTAATGTACATGTGTGATATACTTACACATGCATGGCCAATGACTGGGACTGTAAAGTGTGCTTGAGCAAGAAGCCTCCGGCCCCAAAACATTTGCATCAACTGGATGTTCCAGACTTCTGATCCACTGGTCATAACCTCACAAAAAGGCCCTTATTCCTTTTTTCTGCTGCCACTAATTACTCCTCCTCTGCTGATCTTGATGAGCACACAAGCATTTTTGGTAATTGTCGTCCAACATGACTTCAAATGTGCACAAACGCATTCAGGTTAATTCTGCTGTAGATCTTGGCATGCCGATGGTTTTCCGAGCCAAGGAAAACTTCCTCTCTGGGGACTACTCATCTTTGTGTAATTACTCTAGCCCATAATTTAGGCTTTCCTCATCTTGATTATGCCTTCTAATCCAGTGTACTCCTGGTTTCAAACATGGAGGGAAGAAATGTGGCATTAGTGGTAGACCACAGGCTGCAGATAAAACATTTAATATTTAAAACAAACTTTGGATTAAAAATGTTAGTTTTAAAGTTGTTGTTTTTTATGTGGTACACTCAATTAATGAACTTTGCATGGGTGAAAAGTTATTAACTTTTGTAATTTTCTTTAGTTGAGTAACGTTTTGGTTTAACTGTTCATTTTGAGAGGTTTCTATAACCTCTGTTGTACTTTGTGACATATCACACAGCTTTTGAGTCCTGAATAAAACATTAAATAAAATGAATAACAGAGAAAAATCAAAACTTTCCATCAACATGTTTTGTCATGCCATTTCTTTTCCTTGTGTTTACATCCGTAAGGTTGCCTGTTTCTTTGTGCCTCCTTATACAAGCTTGAACAGCACATCTTGAAACCCCAGTCTGCTTGAAAATCTTCTTAGGAGAGACCTTTCTGATGTTGTATCCGTGTCTTGTTGCTGTGATCAGTCTTGTCGTGGTGTAGGACCTGTGGCATGAGAAGGTTCCTAAAACCTCACCTTGGTAGCAGAGTTTGGCTTTGTCAATTATACATCTGACTTTAATCCTTCAAAATACCTGCCTTGTGCACCTATGAGAATTGCCTCTGGTTTGAAGGCAAATGATTGTTACACCAAACATTGATTAGGTATAGATTTTTTTTCTGTTCACCCACTTTTGCTCATAACTGTATTTTGTTAGTGCCAAATGATTCTTTTTTGACTCTTCATATTCCAACAAACCAAGAGGCAGCATTTAAGGATTTATTTTCCTTTAAATGATTTAGTTTACATAGTGAGTGCATGATATTGCATCCTTAGTCATTTCTAATAGCTTAAAAGAGACAAGAGATTTTCTTGCCACTTAAACTTAAGGCCACTGATTGTGGTACAGTGCTGTACTCATGGTGGATTCAAATTAGGTTTTGAAGTATGTACATGTGTGTGTATGTGTGTGTGTGTGTGTGTGTGTGTGTGTGTGGGGGGGGGGGGGGGGGTGTCTTTAATCATCATGGCCTTTGTATTATTTTATGAAAACAGAAGATAAAGAAAATCATTTTTATTTTTTAAGTTTGAATGCATCCTCTGATCCATTTGAAAGCAAAATGTTAAACAAATTGTATGAACATGTTTCATTTTACATCAGTGACAACTCACCCAGTGTCTTTGACAAAGGATTCAGAAATAAAAGTTTAAGTTGCACTTTTTTTAATACTCAACCCTAACAGACCCTCCTTTTAGGAAACCTCCAACTTTATGTATGACAAGATGAAGTAACGTACAAGATTCCCAAACACTTTTACTTCAGGTAAATACACTTGCCCACACTCAATGCTCCTCTGATACTTTCATATGTACACCTGTTGCTAGGTAAAAAAAATAAAATAAAAAAGGAAAAACAATGCTAAACAGACACTCTCACCTAATACTCACCCCAGTTAGTCACCTCAAACTTAGAAATAGCCCTGAGGGGGGCAGTGGCAGTTAAGAGTGCAACCTCTTCATTGAGGATGTCCTGTAGTGTACAGCATCGTAAACTCTCCCCCCTTACAATTAAAAAACAGGCTTTTTCATCTTCACATACATTACCTCTGATTCAGGCATGATTAGCCCAACTTAATACCACTGTTTTTCCTTTGTGCCAGTTTACTAATTGATTGCCGTGGCGTTTTATTTCTTTGACGCCAGGGTAGAATTAAAGGGGTTGGAGTCAGGAAGTGATGACATGAGCAGTTTCCATCATTATAACCAAGAACATCATAAAGCTGTCTGTGTTGGAGGTTTGAGGAGGGGTGCCCTTTCGTAGGATCCTTGGCGGTCAAGGATATTTGCTGCTCTGTGTCAGCTCACATTCATGCCTGTGGCCAGCTCCCTTTAATGTGGGGAGCAATTGTTGATGAGCCAAAGCTGTTTGTGGATGTTTGTTTGGGATTTGGTGGAAAAATTGGATACAAAAACTTTTGCATGCACCCTTTAATAGACTTGTTATTGATTTTATAAAATGCCAGGTCTGTGTTGTTTAATAGATTTAGACCCTTAATATCCTCTTACACAAGCTTCCTCCATAGTCCATGCTGTCTCTAATTTCCTCGCAATCTCTGTTACTCAAACTTGTTTTTCCATCCTATCCCATAGCCTTCTTACATGACGTTTTCCTCTGAAATGTTGCCAGATGCACGCAAGCACACGGTGACGCACACATTCAGTGTATCTTCGTTGTCTAGGACTCCCAAAAGTTCCTAATACTACCTCCCGCCTCTCCCTCAGACAGCTGTGTGTACGTATGAGTGTTGTGTTGTGGTGGGGGGTGTGGTGTGCACAGTTAAGGGTTATAATTTGGTGGTGAACATGAGATGGAAAAACTGTTGGCCTCAGGGGTTCAGGGCACGCTGCTCGCCCACAGCCGGCAAACCAGCCCCGTGTTCCTGAGGTCAGCAAAGTACAGAGGGCCTACGGCAGAACCCTGTGGTACTCCGTCACTTGCAGACCTCACAAAAACACTGCTTGCTCATATATCCAAGACCCCTCTAAAAATACAGAGGCTACTCAGAGGAAACCATTGTTTTGCTTTCTGGGAAGTTCCACCTAATGATACGTCCTGTATCATAACAGCAGGAGAAAACTTTCTTATATCATGCTTTTATACAAAATGCCCCGAAATAGATTCAGTAGAGCAGAAAACAAAGGCTGAGAGAGAAAAGGTTAGGGGCGCCTCAAAAATATAGGTCAACAAAATTTAAGATGATAAAAGTTTACACTCATTTAATTTTGAATAGGTGGTAGAGCTGACCATGTCTTGGCTGAAGGGTTGGGGGTTTGATCTCAGCTACTACAGTCACATGCTGATGTACAGTGGCAAGGCCCCAATTTTCTCCCACTTCTGTGCCAATGGTATGTAAATGCATTAGAATATCTTGGGATTAGCTTCTACTGATTGATGCTTTATATAGCAGCCTTTACCATCATTATGTGATGAAGAATGTGAATGGATAATTTTGACCTGTAATGGTAAATGATAAATGAACTTCATCTTGTATAGCACCCTCTCCCACTCTTTACAGTGCCAGTAGATGCCTAAAATGGCTTGTTTCCCCAGTCTTTCTAAATAGGCATACCAGTGTGACATCATACCATTGTTTTTCCATCAGTTTAAGCCCAGTGCAAAGTATGAGCTGTAGAATACATTTAAAGTCTTTGACAACATGGTCCCAGTCAGCACTGAACTGACCAGTTACCACAGAGTAGACTGGTTAGTGTATTGTTTGCACTGGTTAAAAGAAACTGTTTTGATCAAAAAAAAGATGTTAAAGGTGCACCTTATAAACCAAGTTCAACAGGTATAGATATTAGATAATATTTTCAAACTGCAACTTTATCTTTACAAAAATATTTTTAAATCACATAGACCTTTATCACCACAGTAAGTGAGCTAACATTAACCTTGCACAGCAGTTGGATCCACCTGACTCAGTATTAGTAATCAGGCAAATCCATCCTGCCAGGCTTCATTCTACAACTGAGTGGCCCAAGGTGGCACGGCCCAGTCAATGTCCGTTAAAGCAGGACGAGTTGGGAGCTATGAGCATGATGACAGCAGGAGATGACTGCTCGTACAGAGATTAGCCTAGATGCTAACAGCTTTAGTAGCAGTTTTAGCAGATCTGGACCACATTTCTTTATTAAGTAAAAACAAATAACAACACTCAAAGCATTTAAATGGAAAATATACTTTTGTTTCACTTTCAACATTTTTGGGTGAGAGTTTGTTCTAGTGTCTTTCATTTTGAATTTTACACAGTACAACATCTGATTGATCCGTAAATAATGTAATTGACAAAATGATTGTCTCATCACCTGTCATATATGCTTTGAAAGGTTCTGCCCTCCCCAAACACCTTCAATGGGCTGTTGCCCAGATGGACTTGTGAAATATGTTGTTTAGTGTTTATATATATATTGAATGGTCCAGTGTGTTAGGTTAAGCTAACATAGTGTTGATTCACAAAATCAAGCAGAGTGTGGCTAATGTTAGCATTACTAGCGCCACCAGCCTCCGGACCTCAAAACAGATTCACATCTACAAGTCTGTGCAAAACATAGTTACACATCACTCTAGTCAATATGAAAGTTACCCTTGATGCAGCCTTAAAACAGCTTTATTTTGTTTTGTTGCCTACAATACTGGAAAGCCGCTTCAAGCATAACAATGCTATTCCTCAAAGCTTGGTTGTGTCTTCAGCTACAGCCCACACCAGTGGGTGGAGGTGACTTAATTACACAGCATTTGACAGGCTTTGGTTCACCAGACAAAGTGTAGTAGGAAAGCTGAACAAAACAAATAAAAATTGCAACAATACTGCAACTTTCCCCCCAAAATTAATATGTGACAACAACATTTATCTACCCAGCCACGTTGTTTAAGTCCATATTAACTGTGCATTGTAATGTGGATCAACTCATCTTTTAAGTTAACAAGACATTGAAATTCTGTGTTATCACTACATTAACAATTGCATTAAACTATAAATAACTGTCATCATTTTTTTCCACAGTGTAGAGCGACTAAAGTAAAGGTTGAATTATCTTGTATTTGATTTTCTTTTTCTACTTTTTCCAATGAAAACAATAAGTCCAAGCTCTCAGAAAACATTTTGGTTAATAAATAAACCAAGTACAACTTAATATTGTCCAATGCTTCTGTGCCAAACCATTTAAATCCTCTTCATACACACTTCATGTTGTTTTTTATCAAACAGGGTCACCTCATAAACTGAACTGGATTTTCCGACCACAGCTTGCAGTGAATCATAGCATAGTTCCCTGCTGTTGATTGGATTTATGAATGTATGACACAATGTGCAGAAGAACCCCCTCCCTGCCAGCTGTGTGTTAGATGGAGGTTGTAAACAAACAGCCCTCAGTCACCACACCCAGTCAGCATTCAAATTATCTTTCATACTTAACACACAAACACACATGCAATTATAAGCTGTCTTTCCGTTTCTTCTTTTTACTGGGGATGCTGCAGTGAGGTGCTGCCTTCAAATTTCCGAATGCTTACACTCCACTTCAAACATGTATGTTTCTCTGCCACACACAGAGAATGTACACATAAAGTCATTAGAGCAATGTTTACCATGAAAACCATGAAAGGCAGAGAAAAACCAAAGAAAAATTGGAAAATACCAAACTCATACACAGCCAGGAATGGCATGGAGAATCTCTCGCTGCTGGTTACACACAGAGCCGCAATCATCTTCAGAAGCAAACACTCTAAAGACATGTACACATTTTAGTAGAAGTCTTTTTAGATTCCAGTGGTTTTATTTAAGTTATCAGAGGGGACTGAGTTCACATATAGTTGGCCTTTTTTGTTTTCATTCTTGTAGTTCTTGCATTCTTTTAGTAAGTCCATTTTTTAAGTTTTATATGCTTTTATTATTTGTTATATGGGAGGCAACCCTGGAACGCATCAGCAATCATCATCTATCATTAGGCCTACTCATAAAAATGTTTGTCTCCCTGAAAAACCCCGTAAAGGGGTTTAGGATTGCTTCTTGCATGGCGATGCATGGTCTTTAATATCCCAAATGTTAAGTTGTGGACAATTGTGTAATATTTGCCAGGTTCTAGGGAGTTTTTGACAAAAAAGGGGGCCACATGAAGGTGCTTAAGTGCCACTGAGCATCAACATCAATAAACTAACTATTTGTTAATTGTCTCAGACATACCAGTTTGCTATGTGTTTGTAAATGTATACATGGTTTGGTAGACTACGAAACTGTCTTGGACTTTGGGATAAACAAGTTGTCTTATTCCAATTCACCAATCCCACAAACACCATTAACAAAACAAAAATAAATGTTCATACCAAATAAAAAGAAGGGCCTTTTATTTTAAACATGCTAGCACAGAGGTGTGCAAATGCAGCCCTCCTGATCCATTAATGCAGCCCAACAGATATTATACAATGCCAGAAAAATTAAAACCTGACAAATCTGCCATTAAAATATAAAAAATGCCAAAATTTTCAAAGCAATTTTGCTACAATGGGCTATAATTATGTGCAATTACTTTTAATGCATTTTTCAAAAAAGGTGAGTAAATTTTTCTTTTTTTGAAAAATGACAAAAAATAAGTAAATGCCCTGTTACTCTCATTTAAAGCAATAGTTGAAACAGACCTGAATTCAATGTTAGCTCATTGGATAAAGCATTTTCAACTGGATTTCAATTTCACACTACGAATGCTGATAAAGTAACTTCTTTGGACAGCTATACTGTATATTTTTGCCCCTTGTGGTATCCTTCAAATTGGGAAAACATAGCCCCCTGGCATTGAGGGTAAATTCAATGTGGCTCCCTTGGTAACACAAGTTCCCCATCCCTGTGCTAGAATAATAAATGTTTTCATTATAAATTAAGTGAAATGTTATGGTTAAAAAGGGCAGTTATTGGTTGCCATCACTGATACATTCTTTTGTTGTTTTTTCCCTCTCTTGGTTTCTGTAGGACTGTGGTCATGCCAATTGCCAATGAGTTCGCCCCCGACATGGTCCTGGTTTCTTCAGGCTTTGATGCAGTAGACGGACATGCTCCACCCTTGGGTGGATACAAACTGACAGCCAAATGTAAGTGTTGACCACAGCTGTCACGTTGATTGCTCTCTTTCTTCAAAGCTCTAGATACCTCCCATCAAAGTAAGTTATAATGAAACACTATTGATGCATGTAGCCCACAAGTCATTTATATGTTCCTCCTATGCAGTGGATGAAATGTTTAATGAAAGAGAAGATTTTCAGACATACAGACAGTCAAACACACTCCAAGGTTCATGCAGATCCTTAAATGACATAATAGTCTTGCATTTTTATTTAAAGCTTAAAGCAGTGTTTCCAGCTCACAGTGTAGTTGTGGTGGGGCAGTGACAACTAATGGGACCTGCCTTTGAAAAATCTTATCAACAGTGTACTTCAAAGACATAAACCCTGCTTAGAAATAATAACTTTTTTTTTTTTTATCAAAGAAGGTAACAGCAAAATGTAGAATAAATGAGCACTGAATATCAGTTGATCCAGCTGCACAAGATATTTTTGTTGGAATAAGAAGACAACATCTACTGAGAGAATCAATATGGGATGTCTCTCTTTCTCTGATCACCTGCAAGGCACAGAAAATACTCCAAGACATATGTTAGGTGTTCAATGTTAAACTAGATTGCCCACATGTGGAAAACATTGTAGAAAGTCTTTTATGTATAGTGGTCTTAGATTTTAGAAAGCAATGTGAATAACATGCCTAAATTCTTTATCAAATTGATTTTGTCTTGTTAGCATTTTTTTTTATTTTGTATAATCTTTTTTTTATTTGTTTTCCAACAAGGAGATTTACAACAGATCAGGTAGAATAATGTAAAAAAAGTGACAAACCATAAATGAAATAAGGCAAGGGGGCATTGGTAAAGGCATGTTCAGCTCTGTTATATATCAAATGTAGAAATTCAGTGTTGTTGAGGTGAGGTATCATGTCACATTTAAATGTTCTGCAGATATTATGACCTACAGATGGAAATATATTTAAAGTGTATGATTGATATTTTAGCAGTAATTAATGGTAGGGATTTTCATATCTTCCTGTAATTATGATAATAATATTGTGTATCCCTAGTTTTTGTGCAATGTTTTTCTGAATTAATCACCACATCTTAATGAATGCTCAACAGCACATTGACCAGGTAGTTAACATGACCTTGCTGTTTAGTTTGATCTAGTTTTAATTTTGTTAGGGTGTTAGAGGCCCAAAGGGCATTTTGAGGTCATAATATGTAGTCACTCCACTGTGAACATCACAGAGACAGAATAGGCGGCATGAGGTGAACCTCCTATGTGTTGTTTTGGTGAGAAGAAGCATGTAGACTCAGTAGGAGTGAATGGTTTTGTGTGTGGATTTAACACAGATCTTAAATACTCTCAGCATTAATGTGAATGTCTCCAGGTGAGATGATGATGGAACTTCGTTGCAGCACGTCTCCTAAAAGATCTGCGAAAGAGCCGTTGTGTCTTTAAGTAGCATTAACAGTTTGTCATCCATTTGTCTTGGGTTAAGAGAGTCAACAGCTGTTCAGACACAAAGCCCATTCTGATCAGCTGGACAGTGCAGTGTTTTTCCAGGATCAGTAAGCAGCAGATATGTGGAATTTTTCCACAGAAACTTATTCCACATTTCTTACATAATTATCTGGTTGAGTCAGACAAAAAGAGTGCAAACTTTTTTTTTTTTCACAAAAACCTCATTTCCAAATTTTGATATAATTATCTTGATTATTTCAAGAGTACAGCAGATCTTACCCTCCCATTTGAGTGTAAAACTCCTCCGTACCTGTGCTAAGTCCTGCAAAACTGTTGTTTTATTGGTTTGGTCCTTAAACACTTTTGATGTGTTTTTGAAAACTTTGCAGGGACCCTGACACCCCCTGTGCATACTTAGCTCCTCTGACTTGTGTATTCAGATCGAGGCCTTGGCGTGCCAGCAGAGAGCTTTTCTTAAACCAGCCCGCTGATGTCAAATAAGAGCAGGGGTCTTGCTTGTGAAGGGGCTGATATGGGTGGTTTAGAGAGGATTGCAGGATGAGGGGATCTGGGTAGACTTTAAGGGAGAAAAAATCTAACTGAATGCATATATTCAAAGTCCCCTCCTCCTGACAGAGTAAGATCAAAGACTGTGACCGAGCTTAAATGCAAAGCCGCATTTATTGAAATTAAACCTGGCTCATATTAGGGCTTATTTTTTAGCCCTGAGTAAATCCAAAGTGCACTCTTTTCCTCTCTCTGATGCACAGTTATCCCTCCTCTAATGCATGCTCAAACCCCCTTTTTCTCCCTCTTTTTCTTTGATCAATATCCAAAAAGGAAGTTGGAGCCTGAACACCATACTTCCTCCCATCTCATTCTTCTTTTCTCTGCCCTCTCCTCGCTGTCATTTCCTGTGTGTCCAGGCTTTGGCTACCTGACTCGGCAGCTGATGGCTCTGGCAGGCGGTCGGTTGGTGCTTGCCCTGGAGGGGGGTCATGACCTCACAGCCATATGCGATGCCTCTGAAGCCTGCGTCTCCGCTCTGCTCGGCAATGAGGTAAGATGAGAGCCTGGAGGAAGAGGGATAAATTACCGTCAGAATATCTACATAAATTACTTTCAATAACACCGTGAGCAAGATGCCAAGATTTGACAATACATTTGGAGTCATGGACTTAATCTATGGCTGTTGTGAGATCAAGTCGGGGCCAAGGGTCATAAATACTAATACCGCAAATACTTTTTTTGGATAGTGAAATTGTTTTTTCATTTATCATATTATATTTCTTTTAAATTAACCAAGAATACAGCAAAAAGAATGACAGAAAGAATGTACGGATTTAATATTTTTTACGAAAAAGGGTGTTGGAAAGGGGAAAAATGACAGACAAAATAAATAATCAAATAACATGTGCACAAACCAAAGTGTCAACTTTTTTCGGAGGCCATTTTTTTTGGGATTGAACATTATTCAGTGGTATGGATGATTGTCTTTCCAGGCAACTGCCAAGGGTTTGATCCCAACTCCAGTACACACATGTCAATGTGAACTTGGCCAAGACACTTTTAAACCTAAATTTCTCCCTCTAATGTGTTGGTGGCCTGTTATTGTATTCAAGTATAAAGGATAAGAACACTTTACAAACCTCAACCATCAGCATGTGAATGTGATTTGATCAGAGGTATAAAAGCACTCTTGTTGTCAGATAACCAGAATAGTGCTGTACAAGCTCAAACCCATTTACTGTAAACACACAAATTGTTGCTTTTATGGCTCATGTTGCTTTTATGGCTCATGTCCTTTTATGGCTCATGAGGGAATGATCAATTTGCAAAAGGAGGGAATTGATCATTCCCTCCTTTTGCAAAATTTCCTTCCTTCAGTGTCAACCAGTGGCTTCGATTCTCTATCATAAGGTTGTTTTCTATGAAGGACATCCAGCTTTTTGTGGTTTGGTGCATCAGTAATAAACCAGTTCTTAGTGATGGCTCCTGTGCATGAAGGAGGGTCTTGACTTAAAGTCTTCTACTTCCACGTCTACTGAGTCCTTGTCGGTAAAAAAGCCCCGTGGAGAAAAGCAGAGGAGTAGACTTGTGTGATCACATGCTTATTTGGAAATATAGACATCAACATGGGTCGGCACAGTAGCACAGCAGGTTTGTGCACGTCCCTCACAGCAAGAAGGATGCTGGTTTGACTCTTCATGTCATCCATGCTCGCTCTGGGTGGAGTTTGCATGCTCTCCCTGTGCCTCCAAAGGTTTTCTCCAGGCACTCCTGTTTCCTGCCTAGCCTTGCTTCCTGGTTTGACATAATGTTGATGAAGTAAATGCAGTCTGCACACAGTGTTTTTTTTTTGGGGGGGGGGGGGGGGTTTGATTAATGGATGCTCTTTGCATACTGTGCCTGACGTCATGTTTGAGTCAGTCTGCAAGTCAGTAAAATGACTGACTGGAATGGAGTCAAGTAGAATTGTCTTGGTTAAGGACACATTGACATGTCTCTACAGAATCTGCAGTCAAACCCCTGACCTCCAGGTAGAAAAATGGTAATACCACTAAACCACCATCGCCCAGGTTCAACACAAGACATGACAGAGGAATTTTGTTATTCAAAATTCCCGAAAAAAAAAAAATCTTTAACATCTGGGAAGGATTTGACTCCACTCAATCAAAAAAGTGTGCATGGTTAGATTCCATGTGTTAGTTTTGTCTCCATGAGGGTTGTTAAAAAATATCATCTGTTCTTTTGAATACATTTTTTGATTGCTTTTTTAAACTATGTATCTTATCATACCACTGTTGTTTAAAGAAATGTCATAATTTTTCACTTTTTAAAATCATAAAAAAAAATCCTCATAGATATAAGCACCAATACCAGAAATAAGCTGTGAGATGTGTTGAGGACATAAACATCTCTGTAGGAACATCATTTCCATTTACCTGCATTTAAGTCAAAATTCAGGTTTTGTGCAGATGGCGACTGATTAATTTATTTGGATTGTCACTCCTGAAAACCTACAGTCTTGGAGAACGAACCAACTGTAGAAATCCAAAAACCTGCAGTACATCAGGTGGCCACTTGAGACTGACAGAAGAAATGCTGACACACCCAATATTCAAAACTTGACTCTTGACTATTGGGCCAAATGCACCTGAGCTGTTTGTCAGGAGGCCTAAGACCTGTTATTTGGTTTAGTTCACCCAGCCTTGATTAGATTCCTCATCCTTATGTTTCTTAACCATATTAAGAGCTCTTGAATGGAGCAGGTATAAAACACAGTAAAGCTGCAGAATAATGATTCAAAGCCCAGTTCATATATATACTGCATTAAAGATGCAGGGTAGTCTTTTACCTTTCACACTTTTGTTTGGCCAGAGGTAAAATTGTCTTCCTCATATATATTTTTTAGTGCTTTTTATCACTCAGAGAGGAAGTTAACATCACAAACACTGACTTGTATTGCTTGTCAGATGCGGAGGATTTCCAGGCAGACAGTTAATTGTGGGAGTGTGTAGGCTAGGTCGTGGGACTGCATAAACATCAGTGTTTTGTGATTCATGGCACACAACAAAACAGCAACTTCTCAACAGCCACCCACTCATTTCTTCCTGCTAATGGAGAGCCTGGAGTGCTTTTTTGGATGAACTTCTCAGTCTCATTTTCTCCTTCTAGATTATACATCTAGGGTATCTAAATTTTTTCACATTTTAGTAACCGCTTCGTTTTGGTACACAACTGAGACCCCAGGGCTTCAGGATATGAGTGTGCAGGGTGTAAATTTGTGTTAGTGTAAAAAAAATCTGTTGTTTAAAAGAACAAGCAAACTCTTGTGACCCTTGTTCTGAAGTACTTCTTCCAAATTCTGTTCGCCCAGGCTGAACATCGAGCCAAGTCAAACAGACTAAGGTTCATGTCTGGAGTGTGTGTCTTAGTGCACTCAGAGTTTGTTGCTGTTTTATTCACACTTTATTTTATTAAGTGGACTGATATGGTTATTTGGGTCTTTGCTGTGGTTCTTAAACGTCTCTGTAATATGTTGGACATCTTTTTCTTTAGTTGAGTGATTAGAATGTTTGTAATCTCAGTGTTGCTGTCCACATTTTGTATCGCAAAAAATGTACGTCGGGAGAAAAGGGGCAAGGTTTATGTTCAATATAGCCAAGTTGAAGCACTGCAAAAATTGGATGGAAATCAAACACAAAAGGCGTTGAGTTCCTGCTGTAACTTTTTTTAGTCTTACAAGCTAAATAAAAGCTTTGTCCAAACAAAACATACCAAGTATGCGAGCCCACATCATGAGTTAATATCCAGACTGACACTCTGACATGAACTTAATTCAGTTTGAAACTCTCACCACTTCTAAGTGTTGCTGCAGAAGTAGCCACAAGGAAACCCTGAGTGTTGTTGCCATTGGAATGACTACTGCACCTGCTAAAGTCATTAACTTTTGGCCCATGAGACAGCTATTTCGGTAAATTGGTTCATGGTTATTATTTTGTATTGGCAGCACAGAAGCATACAGTGGGAAAAGTTATAACCGTATGCTATTATTATAATATAATGTAACAGTGTAAAGATATTGAAACCAACCTGACAGAGGGGGACAGAGTTTGTAGTATGTTTTGCAAAACTGAGAACGAGATTAATTTTCTTCTTTACTCCACCACACTATACTTTCAGCATCAGTGGCTTAGTCTGCTGGTGTTCCCCACCATCAATAAGAAGATCAAGGATTTGAGCTCAGCTCCAACTATTGTATGTAGATGTGTCTTTCCACAAGACACTGAACCCCAAGTTGCTTTCAAGCTGCTGCATCAGTGGTGTGTAAAAGGGTTTGAAGCATGTGAATGTTTTAGCTGATAATAATGGACAACTTACATAGAAACTCAAAACCATCAGTGAGTGGTTTGAGAGTGAATGAGTGTGAGTAGGTGTTACTTGCAGTGTAAAAGCAGGAGTTAGAATTACAAGAAAAACTCTAAACAAGCTTGAGTCTATTTACCCTTTACCATCCAGGGGTAATTTGAGTATGAAATACAGGCTTAGTATCAATTGTGCAGGTGTGTGCAACCAAACTTCATGTCACCCCTGCATATTTCACACCCCAGTTAAATAAAGAATGGATATGTCCCTGCTTGCTGAACTACTTCACTTGCAAGCAAGTAATGCTACTTAGTCAAAGAGCAGAACAGTAAGCTCTGCCAGGATATAGGGATGGCAACAAGATGGACAGGGACTCAGCTATCTTTCAGGTAAAAGTTTGACAACTTTTGAAATATGTCCGAATGTCTTCCCTTCTTGGTGAGGTGTGCCTCTCTCCCTCTAATTAAAGGCTGTGCAGATCATCCATCAACAAACTTTCCTCCTTCCCCCTTTACAACAGATTGAGTATTTTCAAATCACTGTATTTTGAAAAATGTTAAGCATAAAGGAATAAAGGTCACGGGTGTTTCATAGGAGCCAAAATCACTTTGACTACTTTAATGATAAGTGAGATGTTTATTTGTATAAATAGAAGTGAAAATAAAAATATCTGTTGCAGCTGACAGCTCATTATTGACAGCTGTAAAAGGCCAATGAAAGGCAGGTTTTTAATATTAGAATATGTATTCAATTTTACTCCTCAAACAATGTTGTATCAGAATGAGGAACTGAACTGGAGTCAATAAGACACTATGTTATCCAGACCTAAGTACAAAACACATTGTGGGTGCCCCACATACACAGTCAGACATGCACACCTGATGCAGCTGCTCCCTGTTCGCTTTGTCCATCCTGTCTCACATCTGATGTCAACACAGAGGAGGGATCACTTCAACTCCCATTACGTTATAATGACATTTCTGGTGAAGACAAAATATCACAACTGTTCAAATATTGTGCCTCCATCCTACCAGTGTTTCATCAGCAGTTGAAGCTCAGTGGCTTGTGGTAGCAAGCCCAGAGCAAAGCAAGAAGAGGCAGAGAAAGAATACAACTTGATCAGGGATACGTGGTATGTCAATGCTTGTAGGTTTTTAGAACATAAGCAGTTGTGAACATATCCCAGCAGTCATCAAAAGTGAACATATTAACCCAAGTTGAGGCAAAATATGGGCTCTTTAAAAAAAACAAAACAATGAAACCATAGATGGTTAGTTTATTATTTATTTTTTGCCACGTGTTCTTGTTTTAGTTCAATCATCAAATAAGTCTTTATTTATAAGTATAAGTCACAGTGATCAAATGATGTAATTGCTTAGATCAACAGCATGCATCCAATTGACTTCGAAACAAGTTTGTCATGGTCTTTAGCTCAGCTTGGGTGTAAAATGATTGCTGATCCTATTGGTGCTCTATTGTTTGTCTTTTAATCTGTATTAGCCTGGCTAAAGGAGGTGTCTGCTCATCCCACAGTCTCGCTCCAGCCCTACAGACAGCTCTGAAGCTATAAATGAGTTCTTGGAATCTTAAAAACAAACCATGGCTTTGTTCCCTGTAGATCTTGGAGTCTGAGCAACACAAACAGAACAATAAGACAGGATAACATTAATAAAAATCGGTCACTGTGACCAGTGACTCAACAGTCTGGTGAAAGTTGCAGAGAGATGAAGAGCATAGAAACATAAAGAGAAACAGACAGACACTAAGGTAAAGCACTGTGAAACAATTAACTCTTTAGTTTGCTGTCAGCACAGGAGAGCACTGCTACATGTTAAACCCATGACCCAAGGATCTACTTAAGCAAAGTTCCTCACAAGAGGGAAACATCTAACCAGAGGGTAAATTTAATAATATAAATTTGTTAACCTTCACTGTGCCCACGACTCAAAGGTGTATAGAATAACCACTGATACAGCTGGTAAGGATTCAAGAATTCAAGGACACTTCAGCAGGGTGGGTGCTTTGGCGATCACACAGTTTGGACCCAGGATTCTTAGTTTGAAGGACGCTCTCATTTCTCACAACATCACCGCCCTGCTGCAAAAATACTGAATTGGATCAGGGGCTGTGCTTCTTAGGTTTCATCAGCCTTCAGAGCACCGGCCTCAGCAGGGGTTTGGAAGGGGGTCACTGGATGGGTGCCATAGGGAGCTGAAAATTCGAAAATAGGCAGGAGGCCGGGAGCGTCAATTGCCTGAGCCCTGCAGGATACCCCTCACAGCTTCGCGCCCAGGGCCCCGTCACCGGTGAACATCTGAGAGTGGTTACCCTCACACCTCTTCCAGCCTGGGCCTGTAGGGATCAGATAATAAAAGGAAATACAGGAATCATTTCACGTCAGGAGAGAGGAAACTATTGTTACAAGCTCAAGACGATAGAACACCTGAATCCAAAGTCTGAGAGATAAGTGGAAAACCTTTTTACCTCCGCCAAGGAGGTTATGTTTTTGCCAGCGTTTATCCATCTGTCTGTCTGTTTGTCTGTTTGTGTTCAAAATAACTTGAAACGTTCTGAACGGATTTGGATGAAATTTTCAGGAATTGTTGGAAATGGGATATGGAAGAACTGATTAAATTTTGGGACTGATCTGGATCACCTTGGCGGAGGTCTGCGCTCTCTGAGTGCTTTTCTAGTTTTAACTGGAAATTAGTTTGACACTGTCATTTATGTCCAAGATGCCACATATTTTTCAGAGAGGAAATTTTAAATGTAGTACGGGTGTAAGTGTTAACAATAGAGGTGGAAAACTGATGCATAATATCTTTCTAAGTTACATAATTTATTGCATTTTCTTTTTCATTATAGCAACAATGTCATCAAGCTGCCATAGCAAGGCAGCAACTGCTCACTAGTTGCCTCTGTCCTCATAGTGGTGGAAATTAAGAGCACCCCTGTCTCTTTTTCACTTACGAATGATTTACCAACTTTTAACCTGTAGCAACTTTAGTTCACTTTGCAAACTGTAGCATTTTTTTCCCTGCAGTTATGCATTACTGTGAATCTACTACAATTCCTTTTCTCTGCCTTTGTTTTTTCAAAATAGAGATTTTTTTTTTGTTTAATCAGATCAACAAGTTAAGTACCTTTATGATGAAACCCTACTATACTTCCCTGGCCTTAGCACGCTGTAGCCCTCAGCTCTGCTCACGTCTGATGCTCATTTGCATGTTTGGACTGAGGAGTCTTTTTTTTACAAAACCTGCACTGCATAGCCACTGGACCATTAGGATTTAGGCTAGACGAGCAGGAATTTTAACTGCAAGATGAGTCATTAAAAATTTCCTAAACCCATTAAGTGACAATAACCTCATTTCAATATTTTCAAATGCACATACAAAAGGGCCAAACAAAAAGCTGATTTCCAGTCTGTGTGAAAGTATACAAGCATCAAAGAATCACTCTTTTTAGCAAAAATGGTAGAAAGAATCTAGCATAGGACTGGACAGAGTTGTATAAGACAAGGACCCTCAGAGAGTGTGGTTGGAAGGCTCAATTTTAAACCTTGAAGAGGTCTTGTTGTGCTATTTTGAGTTTTAGATACTCGTTGGTGTGTTTTACATGCCTCTACCAATGCTGTAATAGTAGTTCAAGTCCATTTGCTAGGGGTGGTTAGCCCAGTGCAAAGCATAAACCGTAGAAAAAATGCTTAGCCGCTGAAAATGTGGCACTGTAATGTGTAGAACGGACCAGTAACAGAGTAGACTGGTCAAACATTCACAACAGACAGGGCCAGTGTGTGGAAGGGGGCCTTTAAGGAACTGGAGATCCAACAGATTGTCTCAGGTAGACAAAAAGCGGAGGTGGAAAATGAGTACACAGTGTGTGAAAATAGATGATTAAACATTAGCAATTGTACAGAAAAAACAAAAACACTTTTAATCACTGAATTAAAATGAATGAATCAGGGTAAAGTCAAAATATGACCACCTGTACTTGATTACATAAACAGAGAAAAAGACTAAACTTAAACTTCTTAAAGGTATGAATGCTGTTGCATCACAGGTGATCATTTGACCCCAGTGATTTTTCTAATGCACTGTTGCATATTAGTTTATATATGAGGGTTTAACACTGTCCCCTTCTAACTTATGCTCTCTGACCAGATTGATTATGCAGTGAAACTCTGATTGGAATGACAAATGTAGACACTAAGACCATAGAAAATGGTTAACAATGGAGTCAAGGGTCAACTAATATTATATTCATGCCTTAATATATAATTTCTATTAAAAGCTGATGATTAATTCATAATTTTTAACAGCCATATCATTCAGTAAAGCAACTCATTACTGGAGAGTTGTACCTTTAACTCTTCAAGTGCTGTAATGAAGCGTCGGTATGTATCTTGACAGGAGCCTGAAATACACAGGATGCATCATTAGCTGAGATTTCTTTGATAAACCGTGATCAGCACAAATGCAGATTTGTTTTTACTTTTAAGTATAGACTTGAATAGTTTGCACTTTGGCAGAAATTGAAGTCAGCTGTTTGACCAAAGGGAGATTATTCAGTTATGTGCAGCTTTGATAACTGATAGCAAGGAAAAAACGAGAGGCAAAAATGTCACTGATCAGATCAAAAAGGGAGGAAGCAAATGTTTTTATCATAATCTCAGTGAAGGTCTCTGTAATGGACCTGGAATGTGGCTGGAGAACGTCATTGAGGGATTGAGAGCTAGATAAAAGGCCCGCATTCGCAGTTCTTTTTTTCATTTACTGACAAAGTCCGGCAACAGCTTTCAAAGTCAAATATGAGCAGAAAAAGACACAAAAGACTTACATACTGAAGCCCTTCACTCTGAAGCCTCAGCAGTCAGATTGAGCAGCTTTAAGAGTCCAGTCAAAAAAGTGGTCCATTGTCAGATATTGTTGGATTGGTTTAAACGTGACCACTCAGCGGGTTATTTCAGGAGGAATTATTTTGGTCATGCATGTGTTTTGGCTGAATGTGAATGGAGGGAGTGAGTAGGCTCAGACGAGGGACCACAGCTGGATTAGCTGGTCAGCTGTGCTTTTGTTTATGAAGCTTCAAACTGCCTGAAGCTCTGTATTGTCTGGAAGCATCCAGCACCCAAGACGTCACAGAGACTTTCCAACAATAGTGCATGCTGAATCTTGAACAATAAAACATAGTTCAAACAATGGCATATGGAAAAAGTTTAGCTAGCTGTATTTTCTAATATTTTTGACTGGCAAAGTTTGGCCATTGTGTAGAGCGTGTACTTCCCTTCACCTAAGGGTCCACAGAGCATATTTTTGAAGTTCCTTATAAGAATTCACACATTACTTTTCTTAAACTGCCTTGGTAGCTGCTGCAGCTGAAGTAGCTGCACTGATTACTGATTACTAATAAGGGTCGCTTACTGTGAGCTAAGTTATTGGAGTACTGTCATGTTCTTCATTTTTCTACAAGATTTTGTGAGATTCAGTACCAACAAACAAGACTAAAGGTGATAGCAATAGGTCGTACTGCTAAAAAATCTCTTAAATATTAGATATTAGCAGTGTTGGGAGTAATGGTGTTAAAAATAATGGTGTTACTAATGCCATTATTGTTTTCCATTAATGGGTAATCTGATTGGTTACTTTTTCAAACATTACTATGCTATTATTGTTACTGTTACCAACAGTGAAATGTGGCACATTACTATGCACGGATGTCTAGCAGCTGTTATCCGACCTGCCTCACTCAGCCAGGCACAGGACAGGAGTTGCGCCGCAAGAGAACTAGATGCTAGAGTTGCCAGGTTTGTTTATTATAAGAGACATTTTTCTTCTTTTGTTTTTTGAAATTGCTTGGAAATATTGGCACATGCGGGTTGCGTTTTTTTGGGCCTGTTCCAAAAGTGCAGTTGCTTATTTGTGCGTGTTGTGCCCCCAAAGCCAGGAGGTATCTGATGCACACTCTACTACCAATAATAACAATAATCTCAATTCAGACACATACTATTTTCTCCCCCTCGAAACACAAATGTGAATTTTACTGTAAAAAGGAGCACAAATGTTTCCACCAAAAAGAAATCCTTGTAACCAGAATTAAATTTATTTCTAATGTACCTATCACTGTTTCCACCATAATAAAGCTGTAGAGGGTGAACATAAAACTTTGATAAAAGCCTGACTATGTCTGTTTGGTTACAAAATCAAGGTTAGATAAACTGTTAAGCCATAACAAAGTTATAAATAACAGTAGCTCCTCCCTTTACTTCTGTATAAAGAAAAAGAAGTTTCACTTCCAAACAAACAGATGTTGAATAAGTAAATTAAGAGCCAAGTAAGAAAAAATGTCACTGTGAAATTGAAATGCAATGTAGATGAAAATTAAAACAAATTTCATGTAGATTTCTCTTTAAAAAAAAAAAAAGTAATATCACATTAGATAAAAAACTAGATGGAGATTGCTTGTTTGGGCTTGTTTTATAGACCTGGTTGCTTATTTCAGTTGAAAAATCTGGTAATGCTGCTAGATGCCACAGTGGTGAGTCAGGAGTGGTCTGTTGAGTTAAAACTGGCGTTTTCAGGATGGAAGTCCAGACACTACTTGAACATCATTGATGTAAAAGGCAAGAACACACATATGAAGTGTATTTTATGTCCCAGAGCAAAGTGTTTGTCTACGTCTGTTGTGTGTAACTCTAAGAAGCTAGTAGCCAAAAACACAGATAACACCGTTGATGATGCCAGTGCTGCTGGTAGCAGGCCAGGTAAAAACATGGAAGGACACGGAGACGGAGCCACGATGTTCAAGCAGAAAAAGCTTTTTCAAAAAAGTAACGCAAATATTACTTTCCCTGGTAACTAATTACGTTTATGAAGGAGTAATTCTGTTAGTAATTCAATTACTTTTTTGGGAAAGTAACTATAACTAATTACTTTTTTAAAGTAATTTACCCAGCACTGGATATTGGAATGCCCATGAACCCCTCTGTTTCAGTCCTGCCTAGAACTGGCTGTTTTATTGTAAATCCTCTTGAGTTTTGTCTTACCACACCCCCTTGAAGAAGAGGATTTGGCTTCTGCTTTCAGTGCAATCCTCTGTTTGACTTCTCCCCTAATGACATCTTTCTGAGAAAAATTCTAACCAACTGTTTGAGCACACACTTTGCAAAAAGTGGAACAAGCAAAGAGGAACGGATGGATTTTCTTATGTTTGAGGGGGGTTTGTTGAGTGGCCACAGACATGTTTTTAAACATTAAAAAGTGTAGTTTGCATAATAAGGTAATTTATCTTCTTCCCTGTGTTTCTCCTTGTAAACATTCATCAAGTGCTTCTGTTTTACTGGTGGAGAAACAGTCTTGTAGTGTTTTGAGTTGACAAGTAGCTGACTCAACTGTTAATGTACTGCTCATTGTGAGTCAAATAAAATTTCCCTTTGGTGTTCGAAATGAAAGTAAAACACGTCAACCACTGATTTGGATATTTTGAATGCCCAGCTATCTTCATTCAGTAAAACAAAATGACTAACTATGCAGAGAGCAACAAGCAAAAGAAAATCCCTCCCAATACCATTTCAATCTCTCTTTTTCCTCTTTCCTCCTCTTCTCAGCAACATTTATTGTGGGGAGGAACACAGAAACAGGCTATTTTGACATGCAGATTTTCACTGCTTTGCCTGCTGGCACACTTCAGTAGGATTCGATGTGATCAAGCTGACAGTGACACTGAGCCCTGCATCATGTGCTGTTATGACATGCTACTCATCTTTCTTCAAATTATTCCAATATCCGGAGTGTCATGTGTTTACATTGTTGCTACTGAAAACCTGTACAGTCAACTTTTTTTTTTCCCCACATAAAAAAATCATCAGGAATCAGTAGGAAATCATTAAAGACTCCAATCAATAATGGCATGGTATCAATAAAATCTGATCAAGTTCCATCCCTAACCCTAGCTGGAGGAGTTTTCCAGAAAACTAAATTTTCAGTTACATAAAATGAGTGGGATAGGCTAAAATCCACATTTAGCGCCTTATTTTCAAAAGAACCTGCCTATGCATCCCTCCATCCATCCATTATCTATACCACTTAACCCTATTGTGGCCACCTAACCCAGAACCTTGGTTGAGAGGTGGGGTACACCCTAACTGGTCACCAGCTGATCCCAGGGCCACTTAGAGAGACAGACAACCACTCACACTCTCACTCGCACCTGCATGCGCTTTAGAGTCAACAGCTAACCTAATAAGCATGTTTTTGGTCGGTTTGAGGAAACTGGAGTGCCCAGAAAAAACCCCACACAGGCACCAGGAGAACACACTCCACACAGAAATGCCTTGACAGACACAGGAAGTTGAACCAGCAACCTTCTTGCTGTGAGGCTCGTATACCAAACTGCTGTGCTACCGTGACACCAAGAACCTGCCTATGTGTTCAAATCCAAAAACAACTTCAGTGTTAAAAAAAAGGCCCAGTCTGTGTCCTGTATGTTGTGAACATGTACTAATAGTGAATAAATCACACACACATATTGCATATTGTGAGTTCTTTGTTGTGTTGCATGTGGAGAGGCAGATTTTTGGGGGTCTGCAAAACATCCTGAAGGTGTTTCCTTTATCCTCTTACCCTCCTGTCAAGCTTTTACTTCCATTATTTTACCGCTCGCTAGTGTGAGAAATTTATCTGTGCTTTTATTGGCAGGTTTGGACAAGCTCTGCCATAATGAGCATTAGGTTTCCTTTGAAAGCAGCTCAAATTAGCTGGGAAAGAGAGGGAGTAAAATTGCTGAATGGACTTTACAGGCTCTTTAATTCACCCCCACCCGAGTGGAATGTAATGGCAAAGTCTTTTTAGTTAAATAGCTCATGAATGATGCATTTGCAAGTACACTAGTCAACTCTGAACTCAGGACTAATTGATGATTGCTCACAAACAGATGTTGGCCTATTCAAACCACGGTTGTTAGCAATTATATGATAAACAACAGGCTAATATGCTAATTGTTAGCAGCTGTCAATGAGGTTATTTGGTATGCTTATACTCTGGTTACAGTAAGATGCTCTGCTTCACCTGTCCCCTCTTGGGTCCATCTATTTACAACCACCTCCAACTGCAAGGCAACCTTACACCCCTGCCTGAAAAGGTTGCATACTCTGCTCAGTGCACATCATTACCTCGTTCAGTTAGCATAACATAATCAGCCAATTTAGTGAACGCCAGCATCTGTGCACGGACACAACAGTAAACAATGGACTCCTTGTTCACTTTTTCTTTTGCTGAACAAGTGGATTTCCTCGTCTTTCCACTGTTTTGGTTTCAGCCTCCCTCAGGAATGTTTTTACCCGGGCACATTCCTCACTCTGGCTCATAGCTTTCCATGGTGTGTCAATATTTCTGGTCAGGACTAGAGAGCAGTGTCACACAGATGATCAAAAATGACTGTAATCCACATGGTCACAGCAAACCAGCAAACCATCCCTACAGGCAGAGGTGGAGAGTGACAGGTTGCATTGACTTACATTACTGTAACTGAGCTGCTTTTTTAGTACTTTCGTTTTTTTGAGTAGTTTTCAAAAATAAAACTTTCAAAAAAGTGGAAGTATTTAATCAATTTTGTTTCAATAAGTTCTGTGCTAAGTACTAAACCTACTGCATTTCACATGGCACTTGGTTAAAGGATGTGAAATGAAAAGCTAAACTGATCAAAACCTCTTCACCAACTAGTGCTATTTTAATTAACATTTTAACTTTAATTCAGACACAATGATTATTATCATAATACTTAACCTAAAATCATACCTGATACTTGTTACTTTATACCTAATTGAGTGAAGTAGGATGTCCACTGGGCTTTAGTCACATTTTGAAACTGAAAATCATAGATAGATAGATAGATAGATAGATATTTGAAATTAAGTATTTGCATTGAAATGTATGGGTATACTGTTACTCTATGTATAATCAATTTCACACAAGCAAGAAAGATGTTATAGTCCGAGTAGGTTCATTATGTCTATGTAGATAACATGCTTATTCTTTCTTTTTTAACAGACAAGAAGGTTTTTTAGTTCAAGAAAGACATTTCTCAAAATATTAGGCAACCACTAGTTATTTGGGATGTTGTGTTAAATACAAACAGAATACAATTATTTGTGTGTATTATTTTGAGTGATATTAATTCATGAGTGAATACACTTCAACAACAAGATATTCAATGTTCTAGGTTTTTTTTTTTTATTAATATTCACTCATTTTAAATTTGATCCCTCCAACACAAAAAAGCTGAGACAGGGGCCTGTTTACCACTTTGTTACATCATCTTTCCTTTTAAAAACACTCAAGCATTTGGGAAGTGAGTACAGTAATTGTTGAAGCTTTGTGGGTGGAATTCTTTCCCCTTCTTGCTTGATGTATGACTTCAGTTGCTCAACAGTTCAGGGTCTACATAGTTGTATTTTGCCTCACACATTTTTAGTGGGAGACACATCTGTACTGCAAGCAGGCCAGTGTAATACCCACAATCTCTTACCACAAAAACCCATGCTGCCGTTACACGGGCAGATTGTGGCTTGGCATTGTCTTGCTGAAACACGCAGGATGTCCCTGAGGAAGATTTTGGTGGATGGCAGCATATTTTGCTCCAAAACCTGTATCAGTAATGATGTAATCAGTAATGATGCCCTCGCAGATGAAGTTGCCCTTACCATGTCTATTAATACATCCCCATAACATTGCAGATGCTGGCTTTTGAGCTCTGCACTAACAATCTGGCTGGTCCTTTAACTGTAACTAGCTGTACTTTAACTCGGGTACAACATTTATGCACTGTTTCTACACTTTTTTATGGGACATATCTCTCTCCCTCTCTTTGTAAGACTGAAGCACATCTGATTGGGCACCCATGTCAAGCCAGGACCACAAATTTAAATAAACAGAAATGTCACCATGGTTGATGTGTGCTTATGCTTGTATATACTGTGCAACATGTCTGTCTGTGTGTGCGTGCATTTGTGTGTTTGCCATACCTGCCAGGTGGGGGCCCCTGGAGCTCCCTGACAAGAACCATTAAAGTTTATAAGCGTGAGGCCCAGCTGTCAGTCAAGTTGACAGGCTGCCCCCATCCAACCCTGCTCTGAGGTGAACCCCAGGAAACCCCAGAGAACCCCTGACCCTACTCTGACAGGGAGCAGAGGTAGTATGGGTTGGGAAGGGCTGAGCTGGGATTGGCTATGGTTCTGGTGAAAAGTTGGCGGCTGTAGTCTTAAGGTTTGAGAAGTAAAATTGATAGTCTTAGTCCCAAGAGTGATGGAGAAATTTTTGGGATGGGAGGGATAAGTAAGTGCTGCTGACTCCCCCGCTGTTAAAAGACTCGAGGGGCTATGTTAGTGTGGGCGTGTTGCATGAGGTTTCTTTAGTGTCTTTAAGAGGCAATCAAAAGGGATAGGTCAAAGATATGTTGACACAGAGAAGTCTATTTAGTTGATTTCAAAACAGAAATTTTGTGCGCAAATCAAGAATGTTAAGTGCACATTGATTACAAATATATCTCACCTAATAAGGCCTGTTAGCTTGTTTACAAAATGGGAGTGGTTGTGTATTAATACTAATACACTAAATTTATTATCATAATCGTACTCCTCCACTTTTGATCATAAAGAGCAAATACTTTTCTGCTTGTGGCCATTTAGTGTTTGTTAATACTGAACACCACACTCATATTTTTCCAGTATCACAATAAAAGTGCTATAGATGTCATTTTTCAGAAAAAAACTGAAATTCACAAAGTAGAGCAGAGGCATTTTGGACAATGTGATGTTAAACAGCAACTGATGGTCACATGCTGTTAGGACCAGTGTTGGGTTGTAATTAGTTACTTTTTTTGCCAGCATTCTTTAGTTTCCTTTTTATTTTTTTTCTTTGTCTATCAGGTTGTAAACAGGGTAAGTCAAAAACTACAGAGCAGATTTGGATGTAATCTTCAGGAAATGTTCTTCATGGCACAACAAAGAAGGGATTCGATTTTGATTGTGACCAGAATCAAGATGTTGATCCAGGATTTTTTTTTACAGATTTCTTCACAACATGAGAAATCTTTGCTCATAATTCAAGTTCTGAAAAGATTTTGGTGACATTTTCTGGGAATGTTGGTCATCGCACAAGGGAGTACTGAATACGTTTTGGTGGTGATCCAAAATCCAGATGTGGATCCAAGATTTTTGTCAAGGATTTCTTTACACTGCTAGGTGGGGTTGTTATTCACATTTTTGACAATAATTCACTTAACATTGTTTTAAATGCCTTTGTGGAGGTTTGTGCTTCCTGAGCACTTCTTGTTTGGTATTTTAAAAATACTGCTTTTTTCATGGACAAGTAGTGTAAGGATTACAATTTCTAAAACTGTAATCATAAAAGACATACTTATCAGTAATGCTGCATTACACACATTATGAGTGTGTTCCAAAATCTGTTGGGACAGGACTATGTCTACCACCATGTGATATCACCTGTTTAAGTACCAACACTCTGCAAATACGGGGAAATTCTTCCATATTCTTACTTGATGTTTGTCTTTAGTTGCTCAACAGTCTGGGGTATGTGTCATTGTAATTTGCCTTTACTGATAGTATAGGGAGATGGTAGATAGAGCCTGAAGAGGTCACGAGAGAGCAGAGGAAGACAGATGGTAAACTAACCTCGAGCCGGAAACAAACCTGAGCCGGCTGCACACAGTGAGAGGGCCTAAGCATAAATGGATCTGTGCACGGAAATGACCACCAGGCTTGTCTGCACATCCACAATACAATTTTAATGAGACATGGGTCTGAACTGCACATTGTCTGTCTAGTGCCTGCTTTTTCATATTCCATAAAGCCATGCTGTTGTGGCTTGTACATGATTGTCTTCATTGTCTGGCTGGAAGGAAACAGAGGTGTGCTCACGATGAAACTACAGTTCTAAAATCTGCAAAAACCTCTCAGAATCAATGGCGCCATCACAGATGTGCAAGTTACCATGCCATGGGCACTTACCCACCCTAACACCAACCCAGGTTGGTCCATCTCAGATGAACTCAGGCCCAAAACAGATGGTAGCTTTTCCAAATGTTGCTTATATATGGTTTTTGCTTCTTTAATGGAATCCTATGTTACAATAGTTGATGTAGCAGCTCTGTTATCTCACAAAACAGTACTTGAGTATATGCTGTAATATTCTTCACAGAATGGAGCTGGTTTTTAATGCAGAAATGGGCAAGGGATTAAAGGTCACAAGCATCAGTGTTAGAATAAGCCTTGCTCTTTACATACGGTCATTCCCCCTGATTCATTTAATCTTTTAAAGATTTCATGGCCTAACTTTTTTAAACCTGTTGCAGGTATTTAATTTAGAATCTTTGAATATTTCCACTCAAAAATTAGTTAGTTTGTTTGTTCGTTCGTTAAGTAAATATCTTGTTCTGGGCTGTGCCCAATTGAACACAGAATGAAAAGGATAAGGGAAAAGCACAAAGTCTTTTTTTGTTAAGACTCTTCACCATGCCCCATGTCTTTTGGAACTGGAGTTTGAAGATTAAATTGTCTAACATGTCTTTAGGTAAACACCAGGTTTTTTGTAAAAATGTGCATCTCTTCTTAACAAAAAGGAGCAGTTGTGTTCTTAACTTTTGCACTGTTGAAAAAAAGTTTTCTTTTTTTTTCAAAAGTGATTACATGGATAATTTGAGGTATTGAAGCAGAGTTACATAACAGAATCTTCAACTTCCTTGACATGTATTTCCAGCAAGAAAGGAAATTAGGCCCTCTGTTCTCTGTGAGTCACTCATGAGACCATCAGCCATACATAAAAACAACCCCGATGTCATTTATTTATGGACTAACTGCATGTTTATATATGTCTTTGCAAACACACCTCTGTCCATCCCTGTGTGCATGATGTAGCCTGTCGTGCCACAGCAGGATTAAAGTATCCTTCTCCCTAGACTGGCTCTTCCCTCGGCCCCTGTGGACCCCTCCCACACTCTATTTGTTTTAATTAAAAGAAAACTTCCAGCCTTGGCTAAGCAAGGCTGACCGACAATGATTTTTTTCCTCTTTACTCTGGCATTCTCCTCTCAAATCTCCAGCCAAAACCTCTTTTTCTGTTTCTTTTAACATGTTTCTCAGTTGGTCCTTTATTCCACTGGGGTTTTGACTTTGCAGAAAAGAGATGCATGTCTTCTGTGTTGGAATGTAGAGCTGAATAAGCCTGTTTGACAAAATGGGATGAGAAAGTGTCCTGTGTGCAGTCAGCCAAGGGGGAAATTGAATCATTCCGAGTTAGGAAGGCTCGTCAGGGAATAGCCCTGTTTCCTCTGAGTTGTGGCTTGGACAGTTTCATAGGCTTACCCGAGCTCCCAGAGGAAGGTGTGTGTGTTTGACTGTTTTTAAAGTGTGTATGTGTGTTTGTGTTAGCAAGCAGTTTTAATGTGCATCTGTGCATACTGCTATGTGTCCCTGTACAAAGCACACATTGTAGTTTGTGTCAAAGAGTAGCAAAGCACTCAGTGAGTGGGAGGAGGTTTGCATCTGCAGAATTATTTTCTTTTGTGTCAGCAGCTCCAGCTTGTCCCCCACCTCTTGGACTGATCCACCACCGGGCTGTGGTCCACTTTAAAAAGTGATCCTTTAAACCAGGAGGGAACCTCATTCGTTTAAGTGCTCTCTCTGCCATGTTTTCAGGCAGCATTCTTGAACACCTGTCAGTCACATATAGAAATACATAGTTTGCCTCACTCACTTTATTAAAAAAACCACATGCAATATTTAATACACTTAGCTGATATTCCCAGTAACCTCTGCAAGTTCTGTGCCAGTCCCTCGTGCTTGCCAAACAGCATATTTATTAAAGCATAAGTGTCTCAAATAATCTCAAAGATGTAGCTTCTGGGGTTTGTGCTGTTTTATTTTCCTTCTGTTTAGGTTGAAAAAGTCAAGTTGGAAAAATGTTTTGATGTTATTCTCCATTTGTTTCAGTTGGATCCCATTCCAGACGAGGTGCTGCAGCAAAGACCGAATGCCAACGCTGTCCAGTCAATGGAGAAAGTTATTGAAGTTCAAGGTAAAAAGTTGATATACACTTAAGTATAGCATGCATCAACATCTGCGTGGTACATCAGACTTTAATGTATCTCATCCGTCTTTCCTACTAACCACACTCTACTGTAAGAACAGACACTTTTACAACTTACAGAAACTCTGCCCTGTCCACGTCTGTTGTAGGTAAATACTGGCGCTCGCTGCAGCGCTCTGGCTCAACAGTGGGTTGCTCATTGAGCGAAGCCCTGCGACATGATGCAGAGGAAGCTGAAACTGTTTCTGCCATGGCCTCGCTGTCTGTTGCCAATAAGCACATCGGAAAAAGGTACTGAGTTTTGACTTTTTTCTTTCATGAAGGAAACCTGATTTTTAAACAAAAATCATCAATTCTTTATTTTTTATTGTTTGAGTTAATGTCATGACTTTATTTCATGAGTTTAAAACCTTGTCACAGCATTCACCCAGTGACAACGTGACTCTTTAAAGTGACCACTGGTACATATATGGCCAAGTTTGATGTTACTGATCGGAACACCCAAGGAACTGCAGTTTTTTCAACCTCCCCATTGGCTTCATTTTAATTTTATGCCTTTTCCGTTTGCTCATCTCTGTCATCTCAGTTTTATAGTTTATTGCTTTAAGCAAGCATATCCTTACTATAAAATATCTATAGGTTACATTCATGGTAATGGAAGTGAATGACACAAAAAAACCTTTGACTGTATGATTTTTTTTTTCTGCCCAGGGCTGAAGATGAGCCGATGGAAGAGGATGCTACTATGTGAACAAACATCTTGAACCTCTGACCACTCAGACCAGATCCTGTCTTGACCGTGTCCTCATTCAGTGTCAGTTTAGATCACACCCCTGCAGAGAGTCTTATTTCTCCCATATTAAGCTGGCATCTCACTGTGGGATGAGCTCAAGCAGCTAAAGACACAAGAGATGCACAATGGAAGGGGAACACTAACAATGGGTTATACATTCCCTGATCAGCGGTGCACAGACTGATCAGCATTCACGTGTTTCTTCACCTCATGTTGAAGAGGATTGACTCAACCATCCAACAGTGACAACCTTGAGTGCCAGTGCTTTTTGAAACACTAGACAGTGTGTACCTTTCAATGCCAGTTGGAATAATACACAGACTTTTCAGTAGTCACCTTTATTTCTTATTAGTCTGATCTGTCAGTGCTCTCGTCTTCATCAAGAACCACCAGAGCTAATGTGATTGCTTGTGACTCTGCACTACAGATGACTTTTTCTGCTCTTTTAAGATATCCTGAACATGGAATTAAGGGATGGACATTTTGCAGTTTTCAAGCATTGTTGAAGATAACTGAAGAGAGGAAAAGTCAGCTGGTTTTCTGATCCCAAATTGATTAACAGTGAAAGACTGAGCGTTTGTGCCTTTCTTCCCAAACCTGATGGATTTTTTTGAACTCTACTGGAAGAGCTTTGCCTTAAAAACAGGTTTGGGAACAAGGCCTCTTCCCCCAACCCCTGAAACGTTTCTACTCTGGCGAGACATCAGATGCCTGCATGTTGTTGGCACATACAGTACACTGGAGGACCATGGCATGTTTACCTATAGCTCTCTGTCTCTCCCAGCACCTTCATCTTTCTATTTTTCCCTCATTTTTCATCATCCCGAGAAGGTGGTTCCCCTACCCAAGTTGGGGGTGTTTTTTTCAGTGGAAGGTTAATAATAAACTTTATTTGTATAGCACTTTTAAAAACAAAGATTTAGAAAGTGCTTTGACAACAGGCAGGAACATAAGACAGCAAAGCACAAGAACTTGGGAAGGGCAGTTGTTGCTGCTGTGTTTAAAGGTCTTTCGTTTGACCTGCAACATCATGAGTCAGATCCTTAATGCATATCTTTGTCAAAACAGCGGGGTTAAGAAAAGATCTGGAAATACTCCTAGGCAAATAGTTCCAGACCCAGTTAAAGGCAAATGTAAATCTACATTTAGTCGGGTAAAGTTAAGGAAACACTCAGGAAATGATCAAAATTAAGCATCCTTTACACTGGATCACAGTGTTGGCAGGTGATTAATCTAAAGTTTGCCAATTGTGGCTAATGTTAGCAGTGCTGGTAACAGCCTTTTATTCTCCTTGCAGCTGAACATCCAGTGTAAGTATATTCTCATTGCCTAAGCTGAGTTTTATGTAAGTGTGATCTGCTACAGCTTATGCACTTCTGAAGTCCCCTTTGTAAGATCAAAATACCTCCAAACCATGCCTATTTTATGAGATGCTATCCATTCACTGTGCTTTGTTTGCATCTAGGTTGTAGATCTTTATGGCAGAATGACAGGAGCCATTGACTAAAGCTATATTGCCAATAGTGTCAAACTGCAATTTCAATTTGTGTTCAGACAACTTATCCGAGGTCAATAAAATACCTGAAAAACAGTCCAAATTAAACACAACATTTCAAACAGTCAGCAGGTAAATAATGTGAGGGTGGTTTGCAGAGTGGAGTGTGGCCAACATTAGCACTGCCAGCATAAGTAGCCCTAGATCCCCCTTGTAGGTTAGTTTCTGCATCTGTGCTCAGGGGTTAAATGTGAGTATTTATAGTTTTCAGTCACATGTGGCTTAGAGAGCTGGAGAGCAGAAAGAGCATCAGTTTTGGCATGGGCTTTTGATTCTCCATTTCTTTGAAATAAGAATGTTTACAACAGCAGGACAACAAAGGAATTAAAATAAACTATAAGCGTTGGGCACACTGGACTCTGTGCAGCACTCAGTTGTATTTAAATCACTTACAGCCACAAAGTCCGACAAGGTCTTCGCCCCAGTAATTTATACACCCCATATCAGTGGAGAAACTTTGCCCTTACAGTGCTGACAGGATGAAATTCAACAGATGTTTTTACAGTTTTATGCATTTTCAATGTGCTTGGGTTGATAATGCTACCGTTTGGTAAGAAATTTACCATTATAAAAGCACAGGTGAGTGCTAACAAGCTAAGGGCTAGTTGATAGTAGCTATTGATAGTTAAGGATCACTATCAGCTGCCAATTTAAGTCAATATTTTTGGCAATAGTTTTGTTAAAAGCAGTCACACTCTGCTCAAGTTAATGTTATATTTGATGTCAATTGAGTGTCTTAGAAGCATTGAATTGCTATTTACTCAAATCAGGGTTTTCTGCCTCAGGCGGGGCCCAGTTTAAGTATAACCAGGCTTTTGTCCTTATCTGTTAGTGCATCCAATCACAAAACAACTTCTTTTCATCTTAGAAAACAAAAATAAAAGGGGTTAAAACATGAAGGAGGCATCCAAAATAGTTAACATCTTTGGCCCTGCATAAGTGTGCCATAATTTGTAAGCTGTTTCAAGTCATTGCCAGCTGTGCTGCCCCTGAGATGCCATTATGTCTGTTTGTTCCATGTGTTTTGTTTACATCAGGGTAGTAGAGCATAATAGCAGCGTGGTAGTTGCTGGAGCTTGGAGCTACATGTGTTACAGTTTCAGGTCAGACATTTGACTGCATTAGACTGGAACTATGGGCCTGAACTGATAATAATAATTAAGAATTTGTTTAATTTATTAATCATTTTGGTGTTGACTATGAAGGGAACTGACTTTAATAACGCTGCTTTTTTGCTGCACCCCCTTTCTTTTCGTAATTAACAACAAAACATAACTGGAAAACTGAGTCTATCTACTTTAAGGCAAATAGAAACATGTTTTGAAGTACCATTGTTAGCTGGATCATACCTGTCTTGCTCTGTTAAGGCTCTGTGCATCAGGTCCTAACTGAGAAAAACGAGACAAATACCTATAGGATGCTTAACAAAATACTGTAAGAAATAATCTGGAAAGCCAGCGTGCCTCTCAATAATTTAAACAAAAGATTATAAAACGAGCATTTGCAAACAAAAACATCATTTGAAACAGTACTGTGATTGTAAGCCTGGTCAGATGGGCATCACCTTTCCTTTGAAGCAGAGTCAAACAGCACCATTTACACTAAAACTAAATGAATTCTAAAAACCAGATTTCCATTTTCACAATAAGCTGCAGTTCAAAAAAACAAGCCAGAACATGATGATGTATCAGTCTGGCCTGTGTAGAAAAAAAATCTCTCTTGTTCGGCAGAGTAATGAGGCATAGACAGAAATCAATCACATATGGGCCAATTTGTTAAACCAGCCCTCTCCTCAGGACAACTGTGTCTTCACATATGACCATACCACCTGGGATTTTCCAGAGGGGTGTTCCAGGGCCGCACAGACTCTAACAGCTGGTTTGACATATCCAGCCTCTTGTTAAGCACATCTGCTGCCCAAATGTAAGGTGCTGGGAGTCAGGTGTGTGTACATCTGTTCTCATACTGTTGAAGCCCATGCTGCCATGTATAAATATTGAAGTATAAACACATACTTTTGAAGTTATTGTTCATGTTTAATCATGCTTCACTCATGACATCTCATACAGCTGCTGAGGTAAACTCTGGCATAGTCGTCTTAGCAACTCTGAATAGAAAATATAGCTCGGATTCTGCTTTTCTGTCTGCATTACAAGTCTGATTACCTTCAAGTTAGTCATGAGTATGGTTCTGTCATATTTTGATTGATAAGAGGACTAGTCATCAGCCTTGTAATAAAAGATTTAGCAGAGTCAGTACCAAACTAACAAGAATATTTTTCATTTTTAATTTTCACAAGGTACACACAAGTTGGCATATTTACTAGTTAAGTAATGATTAACTCAAAGCTAGATTACCAGAGAAAAAAGTAGTGCTAGAGAAGGAGTAACTGACTTACTGCTTTTCAACCATGGGATAAGTAAGTAACCTGCAGCTAGTTCATACAGGAATGGATGAGTAACTACTTACTAGTAGCCTGTACTAAAACTGGCATAACCAGGTAATGGATGAGCAACTAACTGCTATTTACCTAGGTAAAAATGAGTAAAAGAAAACTCTTGGTTTACCAGGGAAACATTCAGTAACTAACTGCTAGTTAACTTACACAGATCATGGCATAGTTACTAGTTAACAAATAAGTGACTCACTGTTTTCCAGGTAATCAATAGGTAACTAACCAATAGCTACTTAACCAGTGCATTAAAGAGTTATTAACTGCTGATAAACCTATGCTAAAATTGAACAACCGTTTGGAATCACATAAGAAGATAACTTAGAGTTAACCACGGAATAAATTAGTAACTTTGATTTTTTTTTTTTTACTATTTTTCACTTTGTCTTCCTCCACTGGAGAGGAGAGGACAGTGAAAGCAGAAAAAGAGAGTAGGGAATGACATGCTAGAAAGATGCCCCAGGCCGCCTGCAACAAGAACAAAATCCTCTGCCCGTAGGTATGTGCATGGACACAAACACCGGGCCTGTGGCGCCACACTTAATGTAAAGAAACCCAAAGATTAACATAGAAACAAGGTAACAGATCTGTAATTGTCAGCTAAACCGGGGTATGATGAGTTACTTATTGTCAGAAGGCCTATGCTAAAACTGACCAGGTACCTAACCAGGGAATGAATTTTACTAACTGTGTGTAAATCTAGGCTAAAACTGATTACAAATATGTAGCTAACCTGTAAACCAGAAACCAGGATACTCGTATTTACCATGTATGTGGAGAAACTAATGACCAGTGTTATTTGTGTGCTTGTTGACCCCTATCCTGAAAATGAACTGAGATACTTCACATAACCGGGATACTAGAGCCCAACCAGGGTACTAGAGTCCACAGTCAATGAGTAACAAATAGCTGGTTAACAAGGTAATGAATGCATAACTAACTGCTCATAAAGTTATAGTAAAATTATCACAATAACAAGGTAGCAGACTGTCAACTAAGGGCAGGTAACACATTTATGTGTGACAAATTGTTAAACCGATGCTTAAATTAGTAACTAGGTTACATATAAGTAACTTTTTCCAGTTCATCAGGGGATAAATTAGTTACCAACTGCTAGTACAGCTCGACTAAAAATGGCGTAGATACTAGATAACAAGGTGACTTAAGTGCAGTAAAACAGGGGATATAAAAGTAAGTAAATGCTATTAAACCAATGATCAAATGCTGAATGAACTGCCTATATATCAAGAAACTAATCACTAGTTAGTAAGACAGTTTATCTACACTAAAATTGGTATAGATACTTGAGAAGGAATAAGTAACTACTGGTAACTGTAACTGGCAGTTTATTAGGGAACAAATGAGGATTAAGCTTGTCAATGCACTGGAAATTTCCATTACATTTTTTAGACACATAAATGATTACCTTACAGATAAAGACTTCTATATGTGCTCAAACTGTGTAAAGTTATTATGGATATGAAACCTAACTGAAAATTAACCATTACTTAGTACACAGATGGTTAGTAACGACTCATTCAATTTTATAACTGATTACTTTCAGTTGAAACAGTTCAGATCGTCATACAGGCTGGTTACTTTATACAGAATCCTAACTTATTCATTACCCATTGGTTAGTTACTTGTTTTGTGCCCTCCATAATAAAATGGATCATCACTGTAGGTTAACTAGCAGTAGGGAACCCATTTGGTACCTAGTAATATTACGGTTTGATGTAGTTTAAGTAACAGGTAATTATTCAGTTACTTACCAGGTAACAACACCAATTTTGGGGATTTTTTTTTTTTTTTACCAATTATGCACATACAACACAGGACACTTAATTAAATGCTTTTTTTGGAACCATCCTTCCAACTTGAGTCAAGAAAACAGGGGACTGCCTTCTCCCTCCTTCATCTTAAAATGAATAACATTAATCATGTTTTTTCAGTAAACAAGAAGCAGATCACTGTGATGTTTACTGTTGTTTACTCTACATAGGATGTCAGTCTCCTGAGTATTCCTGCCACACACTTTGACAACAATAACTTTTTTTTTAAGTCTTTTTTTCTGTCATCTGGACCTTCTTTTCTACTTCTGTCATCCTGTCAGTGGACTCCAGTGACTTCTCTTTGTACACTTAAGATGTGTTTTCTTGTTATGTTCACATTCCCCTTCTCTGTTACGTTGTAAAGCTGACGGACTTCACCTTGGTGAGGGTTCAGGTTTTTAATTTTAGTGAACATTACATGACTTTGTTTTCTGGGTTTTTGCGGGAGGGCTGGGATGAGAATGTTTTTACTTTGTATATTGACGGACAATTGTGTATTTACTGTATGTTCATAGTAGATTTATATATGAAAAGAAATGAGTATATTATATATCTATACATAATGAAATATTATGATATTGTTTTTGAAGTTGGTATTGACAATGATACTTTTCATGAGTCTTACATACAGTCCTCACTTGTTAGGGTGTCATTGAAGGCACCATGCGCTGTCTTTGGGTACAGTTTGTTACATGTTGAGTAGCATTTTAATGGCTGTCTTTTCCTCTTTCAGCACTTGCTGACCTTTGGCTTTTATCCCCCTCAGTATCAAAACACTGTTACTGTAGGTGTGCCGTTGTTCTCTGCTCAGACTCACTCATTCATGTGTGCAGTTATGCATTCCAGGGTTTCATTCATGTGGGTAAACACAAACATTGTCAGATATTTTTAAGGTTTTAAATGTTCTCAAAGTAAATTCAAAGTTTGGAGACAGCAAGTACGGCCAAAGCGGAGGCCTATTTCTTCTCCTTGGAGAAGTTCATCCTCTTAAAACAACAAAAACAGGAGGAGTAGATTTGGCCCTACATTAAATCACTCTTATTGGCCCTGCTTATGATTGCACATGATCATCACTTATATGTCCTTATCTAGAAACCTGTTCTTATTTTTAATTAAAATCAACATTCCCCCAAATAAATCCAGCTCATCCTGCATTAACTAAGAGCTGCCTCTGGGTTTCAGGGTGGTCTGTGTTTAGTGAGATGGAGCTTCATCCAGGAGGGCACTGATATCAACACATCATCATTTTCCCAAATGCTGTTTCTTTTGCACGATTTCTTTTTTTCTTGTGAGCAAGTATGACACAATTGCTTTCTAATATTCAAGATATTTCATGAAGACTTTTAAAGTAGGGCTCCAGCATCAGCGTAATAATTGCAACAAGATTAGATGCATTCCGTTTTTTCTTTTTTTATTGAAATCGTAATAACTGTTTATTAAAAAGTTGATTGATTACCTTTTTGTGTTGTACCATGTACTGACACATCTGAGCAAAATCACAGCATGGATTTTGATGCTTTATGCCAGTACAATTTACTGAATGTCAGAGCCAAATATGCTGAACCCACTCTGCCCTCTCTGCTTAACGATCTGTCCAATATCCCACCAGCTAAAGAAACAGACTAAACAGGTAACTTAGACATTCTCTCATGGGCTGCAAGAAGCAGAGACGTAATTACTTCTCTCTTTTTTCTCTCTAAAGTATCAGTTCAGGATCTTTCTTGGCATATTCACTGTTTCAAGAGTATCAGTTTAGGACTGGTATTAGAAAAATCCCAAACATTACCCAACCCTAGCTGATGCACTGGAGTTAAGTTACTGTAGCAATGCGACAGCTGGATACAACTCATCCTTTCTGTCCTCACAGGGAACGAAACTACGGACAGTACTGCTCCTTTGAATGTATTGCTCAGGCCAAGCACACAATATTCTAAAGATTTTTACTTCAATTATTTCACTGTCCCTTAAGCTGCATATCTAAATTTTACTCTTCAATCAGTGGTGAGTCGTATTTTTCCTTGGTTAATGTAATGGCATTACCTATCAGAATTCCCTATTTGTCCTTTTCTGATTAAGGGCCGGATCTACTAAGATCCTAAATAACGAGCGCTAAATTGTGTGTGCAAACTGAAAAATTGCACGTGCCATTAGTTGACATGTTGTAGCCGATGTGCTATGACTGCATGTGCAATGTGCAAAAGTGGTGCAGGCCACCCAATTTAAAGAAAGATTTTGCGCGTGCTACCGGCTGTCAGCATGGAGAGTTTTGGAGAGCAGAGTGGCCGTAAACGAAAAATGAAGTTTGAAGCCATGGAGTTTGAGGCAAATAAACACACTGATGAGCTCCAGCAGAGACATCTCTGCGTTGCCAGAAGAAACGCGATTTCGGAGGCCATCTGTGAAAAGCACACAGCTCAAAAATGGCATTGCTGGATAGACGATGTGTCTCTACCATTTTTATTCCTGAGGTTGCGGCAACCTTTTTTTGCTGTCCGTCATTTTGACAGACAAGATCGTCACTTTTCCATATTTTTATCCGTCATTTTTAACTTTCCTTTTCTAATTCCAATTGAACAAAATCTAAATGACAGCATTCATATAGTTACACAGCTTCATCACCAATAACCTCTCATGTGAAGAGCATCACACACATAGACTGAGCGTTTATCTTTAACGTCCTTTTCCCGCACTGACAGCGGGCTTAGGAGCTGGAGAGTGTGATGCAGTCTAAATGGATTAAATGGATTAAACTGACAAAATGGGTTGCATGTGCTATTTTGCTTATTTGAAAGATGCAATCCTCGGTTCACCCATTAGCAGATCGGCTTTGCGTGGGCTGTCAAGTCTGCACGTTTTAATATACGCAAACCTTTAGTAGATCAGGCCCTAAGGCAGATTCAAATCCAAATAGGATTTTAAAAACTCTGTGCTGAGGAGCATACAAATTACAAAGTAAAAACATCATGAAAGGGAATATCTATTAGCATCTCAAAACGAGTTAACAGGGTTGCTTGAATAAAGAAGCGACCAAACTGGAGCTCATAAAAGGTGTAAATGCTGTTGCATTAACTGTGGATGACTAGTATTTCAGTGCTTAATAAGCCCCTTGATGGTGTTGCTCACCTCTTCGTGCCTTTTCTGTGTGCCATATCAGCTCAACTTGACTCGACTCTACTTGGTTTGGTATGAGACACTTGAAAGTACTTTGCTGCACAAACTGCTGCAGTGTCGAAGCAAACCAACAATGGAGGACAATAGGAGATAGCTTACTTGGCTCTCGGTCTGTGGCTAGGACCAGTTTTGTTCCTGATGAAACAAAAATACTGTTCATAAATACCATGAAAATACATACATATGTGCAAAATAAGTCTAAAACTGATGAAGAAAGACATTTTATTGCTGTGATGGACATCCCAACCATGACACGAAATGACAATATGCTCTGACCATTCAGTGTGCAGTAGTGTACCACATTTTACTATGGTAATAAGGAGGGGCAATAAGTAAAATATTAGGTACCAGGTGTGACATGTAATGGAAAATTAAAAAGAAAAAAGACAGTAACGTTGAGGCAAGTCAAGCTGATGTCACAAAGTGGAATTGCACTGCAAATCAGAAATAAAGTAAATAAGTGTTGCAGCACTTAATTGAATTTTAAGTAACAAATGTCAAACTCAGAAACAATAAAGTATGTTTTTGACGTTCATTTAATTCCCAGGGACTTGTAAAAATTGCTTTACATTGTCAAGATAAACTTGGAAATGTGTTTTTACTATCAAATTTGATAACAAATTGAAATGTCTGGCTTAAACTGCAATCAAATTTGATTAATTTCCCAAATTTGTTGATAAACTATGATTCGACAGCCCTGTTTTAAAGATTTGTTTTTATTTGGACTGAATGATTCAGACAACCAATGGCAGGGTGATGCTGCAGAAACCATTCTCATGTCACATGTCATTGAATCATTCACGCATCACAACATTTGTCACTTTGTAAATTTACAGGGATAATGGAAGTGACTTTGAAATGGTGCTTGCAGTGAATATTACACCAAATGTTGACTTACACCAAGATAACCAAGCCAAGGATGGACAGCTTAACAAGAGGGGCACATTTTCATGATTTGGTGGGTAGTAGAACGGACAAAAATATATGTGTGTTATGAGAGGTTCCTTATGAATGTATAAACATAATTGCAATCAGTAGTGTTTAATCTTATGAGCTAAAAAAAACTGAATTCCAGCAGTTTCAGCTGTTTTTGATGCAGATAACAGATAATTCACTGGTCATCAAAGTATATTTTACTTGCATCTTCATTTCTATTTGAAATATGCTTAAAAGGGAGTTGTACAGAAACAATCACATCGAATTATGGCTTTATTTTCTTGGTAATATTGCTATTTTAGCTCTGTCATGGCAGTTTTTGTCACATTTTCTTTGTGAATGTACATGTTTTTTCAAGAATATAAGCTGACTGGTGGGCTTCATTAAGGAAGTAGGAGCCCCCTGGCCACCATTTGCCCACCCCAAACGATGGTTTAGCTCTGAGTGGAAGGACATTTTTTGTCCTTGCTCTTAAAATGTAGTTCAGCCCTTTGGTAGTTATGTAATTATCTGTACATTCTCATTATATTATACATGTTCAGAGAGGGCACTTTCTCCTGTGTGTTCTGTACTTTTCAGAAAATGTATTTCCAGGCACTCGATGTATTTGCGGTTGGAATATGAACATGTATACAGTCAAACTATCCTGACTCTCACCTTTACTTGGATACACTTACATTTCTCTGCATGTAAACACACTTGATGAGATGCCTCTCAGTAACTGAGCCCAGAACATTCCCAGAAGCCTTTGCTCAGCCGTGCCAGTCAACTTCTGACTGCTTTGGTTTCTCAGAAGCAGCCAACAATAGCACAGCCTGACTCCCCTGGCTGTCTGTCTTCACTGTTAGTCTTAACACAATGTCCAGTCACATGAAAACATTCCATCAAGTTATAATTTCCATGTATTAGCAGAGGGCATATCTCTTTGTTTGAGCTCTTTGAGTCTGTTCCAGCCAACTGTCTGTTTATTTAGGTGAACTGGTCCGACTTCACTCCATTCCTCTTTTTCCTCCCTGCATGATCCGTTTGTCCGCATGCACTGCGTACCTGTCTGTCTGTCTGTCTGTCTGTCCCACAAATCAGCACAAGGGATCAAGCACTGAAGGACATCAATACCTTCACTGTATCTAAACGGTCTTCTCTCTTTTACTGCTTCTCAGCCTCTGCTAGGGGCTTCACTGTTCTTCTACCTTTAAGATATAGAATCATCAAACCTGGAAGTTGATTTTTTATAAATACTGGGAAACCATATCTAGCACTTGTAACACAGACAGTAGATTTTATGTATTTATGTAGAAAGCAAACTGTTTTAGGGGGATGCTTTGTAAACTGCGACATCAGAATGGATTATTGTTTCTTTCTACCAGGCGTGATGTGACCTCAGTGGACTGTTTGGAGGACACTTTCACTTCTCTGTAACATCTGGACTTAACAAAGGGCTCCATCCAGACGCCTGTTCACTACTACAGCTGTCCATTCCAAGTATAAAAGCCAGTTAATGCTATGACCACTGTGGTTCAAAACAAACAGTTCTAGGTTTACATATATGTATAAAATGCATATTCTTTTTTTATTGTTATGTTTTTGACTTGTTCCACCATTGTTACAGAAATAGTACATTTTTCTGGGGAACTTTTGCTCTAACATGTTGTCTTTGACATCTACAATATAAAGTATTGTTTTGGAAAAAGTGCAGTGTCTCTTTATTGTGAGGACAGTGTAAGTTGTTTGTTTTGATTTCAGAAAAAAAAGCTTTAACTCTGGACATTATGTGTCAAACTGTATGTAAAAGACATCAAGGAATGTGTTTAGGTCAACAGCACCATGGCTGCCCTCCAAAAGATGATTCGTATCAGTCTGGAAGACCATGACTCGTATTTTTGTCAGTATAGCCGCTCTAGTGTTTGTTTTTAGCTGTATCACTAGACATATAAAAATACGCTTACAACCACATCTTTCTCTTTCAGAGACCAGAGTTGCCATGTTGGAAATGCTGAATTTTCCTGACCAAAAATAATCCAGTGAAAGGGAAAGATGTCTGACTGAGGCAGCCTATGGACTTCAGGAAAACAGCTCTAATATGCTAAGATGTCAGTCAGATCAGTGATTGCTTATTTGTGCAAATTATAACTAGTTGTTGGACAACTTGTTTTGATATTATTAACATTATTAAAATGAGCTTGAATATGGTGGGAAATCATTTTAGTGTGAATAAGTAAAGCTGTGTTAATATTGATCTGATGGTAAAATAACTTAACCTTGTGTCGTCTTAACATTATGAATCGTTATCGTTCTAGGGGTGAAAAGTGACCGACCTTCACTAAATTCCAGATATAAAGCAACCAAACAGAATTAAAGACCTGAGATTTATTTTGCATCAAGGTGCAACATGTTAAGAATCTTTTTATATGCTTGTATTTTACAGGTTCATAGTAAAAAAAAAATAGATAAAATTAAATCACAAAAATACCTGGTTAATTACTAAAACACTTCAGTTATTTTTTCCTCACCAAATAAAAAGTTTGTTATCAGTTATTATTACTGCTGAAATCACTGCATATTTGTGGAAAAGATACTTGTGCGGCTTCAAAAAGGATAGGATACGCGTTTTATGGTAGCAAGATACCATAAAAGGTTTTTGTGCACTTAATTTAAAATTAGACACATAATACTTGTCTTCTACCTTTTCTGACCAAGCGTATTTCAAGCTTTTTTCTGTAGATGCACCCCTCAGGATGTGAAAAACCTCAAGTCACCCCAGTCAAAATGTTCTCATAAAAAAAGTTATTCTACATCCCATTAATTCACAACACAAGGCTGTTATTGCGTTTTTTTATTAAAACAATTCATTACTCTAAATCACCAATAATGGGAAACCTGAGCCTGTGACAGTGCATACAACTTTAATATTCGTGTTGCCACAAGGTAGAAAGCCTACATGGTTTTCTCAGAAGATTTAGCAAATCTCATAACTGACTGTAAATGTTAAATTTTTGAACAACAAAATCATCTTTTAATCTTTTTTCAATACAGGAGCACAACTAGATGATAAACCTGATGGCATAGATTATGGATGGCACACACTCCAAATACACCTGCCAGCTTAAAAAGCATGTTTTTGAATCATGTTTACTTTTGAAAGAATATTCATGCACTAACCTGGTATTAGAATAGTGATTTCAAGAGTTAAGACATATGGGACAATTTTGTCTCATATCATACACTAATAAACTGTGGAGTTATAACAACACAATGAAACTTGATGTATTTGTATTTCTAAGGCACCCCTGACTAAGCCAGAAGATGCCCCTGTTAAGAAAGACTGCTTTACCCAATACTTCTGCCCACAAGCAGTATAAAAATTATCAGAGATTAAAATAAGATCTACCAAAACCAAAACTCTTGTAAATATAAATCAATGAAGTCTAATTAACACATGCAATAAAATAAGTGAGAGCATGAGCTTTGCAGATGGGTTTATCCCATGGGTAGAACACAGCATTCTCTTTTTGGGGCGACAATACAACATGTTCAGTTTGAAAATACAAATTCAGTTTGACATTTTAAAAAATCAGAGGCAGCCTAAGACTGTAATGACTGTTTTTGTCCTTAGATCACTGTAAGACTGGGACATATTCTCTACCTATTCATACCTTTGAGAATAACGGTGTGTGTGCGTGTGTTTGTGATGTGTAACCGTGATTAATAATGTAGTTTTTGATGTCGGGTCAAGTATGACCCAAAGGTGAAGGTAGTACATACTGTTTTTTTTTTTCTTAAGATGGGGGTCTCTGCAGGAGAAGTCAAGAAATTTTGAGCTGAAAAAATATCATAGAAGAAACCTGGCTCCTGTCAGGTTTCTTTGCGTCATATTTGACCCTAAGACAACAGGAGGGAGAAATCAGGGAAATGTTCTTGGGGGCTACAGTTAGCTTGCCTCGGTGCTTGAAACATTGATGAGGCCAAGAGAAGGAGCATAGTATCGGATGAGAGTAAACAGATGAGAAGTTTGCATCTCATCATACCAGTGCAGTCGTGCCTTCTTCTTGAGCATTTCTAATTGTGCATTGATGTGTGTTTTTCACTCTGCAATAGTAGGCTACGCCAAAATGCTAGTCAACTCTGTGACTTGTATTCCAGTCCATGGGGACAGATACAGAGCATTAAGTGTTGGGGTGTAGAGCTGATATCTAAGGAGTAAGCATTTAAACTGCAGGTGATCTTGCAGAAAACTTGTTGCAGTTGTGTGGAATGTGGAAATAGACTTCTATCAGGAAGTAAATTTGATGTGTTGGTTTGTCTTCTACAGCCATGTCACTACATTATGATACACAAATCTTACATGAGGCCTACTCAGACACCAGCAGTCACCTGGTGCTGTGTAGAAGACCAATCATAGGCCTCATGGTGCAAATCCTTTCAAAACAGACACATTTTCAGGAGTGAGGCTTCAATCGTAGCCCTCTGTGTTGGTTCAGACCTATGTGGACCGAGAGCATAAGTTAGGTCAACTCTTCACTCTCTTGCACCAGTGATAACCCCAGGGGACCAGTGTCTTGAGGCAATAAATCTGATCTACTTTGCACATTCTGCTCATAAGAAATAGTTGTCAATCAATTAAGGCATCTCTATTAAGAACATATTTTGTGATTATTACCCAAACTTAAAGAAACTATACATGTTAAAGGTTGAATCTGGATCTACAGAGGCCTCATGAAACACTATGTTTAATTATGGGTTATACCCTGTTGTCTGCCGCTGAGAAAGACATGACGTTTACTCATTAATCTAACTGAATTGCAAACCAATAAAGTCTGAACACATCAGCCTTTTGAATCTAATTAAAAGTAAGTGCAGTATGTTTGTCTGGCACCTTAAAAAGAAACACCAGCTGCTGCTGCTGGACACTCAAAGCAGCTGGAGTAAGATCTTCTAAACTGTGTAATAAGTCCTGTTGTTAAATTGTTTTAATCAGTTTTTATAATCTTTGCTTTGAGATACTGCTTCTCAAGACCTTAAGACATGCCCTGGTGTGTTGAACTGAATCAATTCTCCTTTTGGTCCAGAGGGAGGCAGCATAGCAGGGCAGGCTCTCAGGGACCCACAGTAGCTACAGTTGGGATTAGCCACCCATTTGGAGGGGTCAAAGGTCAGAGCCAGTGTCCAAATAAACAGCAGTGAATCCCTGCTGGTGGTGGAACTAACGTTAGGACAACAGACCGAAGGCAAACAAAGTCAATCCAGCCTCACCTCCCCTCAAATAAACACACATTCCTCTGCTTTCCTGTCACACTCACAATTCAGAGAGCAACAGTGTAAATACTGACGTGGCCTCGGGCTTTGTAGGCTCGTCACAATCTCTGTAAATCACGGCGCTTTGACACACCATGCAGTAGTGAGGGCAAACAAAGGAGAACATCTCTGGTACCTTTAGAGAATAAAGTTAAACAGAGACATTAGGGACAATATTTACCCTCACACAGCTCATGAAAAGAGCTCTGAGGGCTCCTAAAGGAGGAGAGAGATGATGTTAAAGTTGGGAATGTGACCTTTTTATGGTTCCTCTGTGGCTGGGGACACTTAAGACTGCGCTCGTGACACGCAGACTGCCCGTCTCACCTTTAGCCCATGGTAGGCATCAACAGGTTCGTCATCTCTGCTCTGTAACAACACACAACTGCTGTGACCCCAATGCGGGTCAGGTCAGAGAAGAGCTGGGCCGTATTTGTCAAACTTTTCCCTTCTCTTAAAGGCCAACCAAGAAGATGGCCACCGTGTCTCCACCACAACAGAGATCTGAAATGACAGTAAGGATGGAAATTCCGGGAAACCCCCTCTTTTATATGTTCCCTCTCGTTTCCCCACAGTGACATTCTGGTGTGCGGCGGCCCTCTTGCCGTGCTCATCCTCCTGCAGCGTTGGTCGTTGTCAGTTTGCTCTGTCATTACGCCGCCACCGCTATACGTAAAAAGAGGCCTCATCCACCCAGCTGCGCTCATCACCACGCTTTTAATTGCAGGTTTGACTGACTCGAAATGGCGATGAGGCTTTGGCCAGCTGCTAAGATGACAAACAAGAACTAATTACAGATGAGTCATTAGAGTCAATTTTAAACCATCACAAGCAAAGAAATATGGTTCATTGACTTACTGCAACAAGCACAGTCTATATGTTAGGGGTCAGGGAGTTGATCCCGTGGGGTCAAATCTATAAGTCTTATTGAAAGTAGAAATGCTTTAGCTAGATCTTAACACATGCTGGTTCTAGGTGACAACAAACATTCAAACATTATATTTTTGAACATTTAAGATACCCCTGCTTGTATTTGGTTGGACCCCCTTTGCCTTCAGAACTGCCTCAAGTCTTCATGGCATAAATTCATCAAGGTCAATTTTGGTCCATAATTACATGATAGCACCACACTTTTGCTGCAGGTTTGTCTGATGCACATCAATGATGCAAATCTCCTGTTTTCCACCAGATGTGCTCTGTTGAATTGAGATCTGGTGACTGTGGAGGCCACTGGAGTACCGTGAAGCAACAAAGAACTAGTTATCTCTGCCAGGGGGGTTATGTTTTTGCCGGCGTATGTTTGATTGTTTGTTAGCAAGATAATGCAAAAACTACTGGCCAGATTTTGCTGAAATTTACGGAGATGTTGGTAATGGCCCAACTTAAAAATGATTAGATTTTGATGCTGATCCAGATAACCGCCATTAGCAAGCAATCATTTTTGCTCAATAACTGTCTAACTAAAAATGATAGCAACATGATTCCGAGTGCTAGGTGTGAGTTATGATGGTAACTTTATCATGGAACTATTGCTTATAGATGTAACAGCAATATGTGAGCTACCTTGGCGGAGGTTTGCGCCCTCCAAGTGCTTTCTAGTTTGGGATGATCTGAGCTTTGTGACACTGCACATCATTCTGTTTGAAGTAGCCATTAAAATATGTGTACACTTTGGTCATGGAGGGATGGATATGGTGGGTGGATAACAGTGCATAGCAGTTGTGTTTAAACAATGCTCAATTTATACTTAAGGGTCCAAAAGCCTTGTTTCCACCAAGTGGTCTGGTCTGGTTCAGTACAGTTCAGTGCAGTTTGGAGCTGATAAATCAGATCTTGTTTGCGTTTCCAATGCCAGCTGCACCTTCACTTGAGGGCGAGATGAGGGCTGGGAAGAGAGGGCCGCATCAGCTATGTAGATGCATGATGTCACAGCAGGGCAATACAGTGAAGCGGTCTGAAATAGAGCTCGATTGTTAATAAAAAGCAACAATGGAGGACCTCTAGCACTCCAACGTTCCAGTGAACTACAACACTGGAGCATTGTTTCATGCAGACATTCTGTACAGTAACAGCAGTAAACAAATCACTCTAAACCCATGGCTTATTCGAAATCCACATTTTATGAGCCGTTGTAAATTGTAGCCTCAGTTTTCTGTTCTTATTAAAGAGGAGTGGGACCTGGTGTGGTCTTTTGCTGCTGTAGCACATCTGCTTCAAATTTGAAGATGTTGTGTGTTAGAATGGTCTGCATTACTTGTTTGTGACAAGTGGTTATATGAGTTACTGTTGCCTATCATCTCCAAACACTCTGACCTCTTGCACAAACAAGGTATTTTCAATTGAAATTATGTTCACAGGATGTTTTCTCTTTTCCAGACCGTTCTCTATAAATTGCAGGGAAGGGAAAATAACAGCAGTTTCTGAAATACTCAGACCAGCGGCTCTGGCACCAGTAGCCATGCAATGAGACAAGCAGATCAGCTATTTGTGTTAATGAGGAAAGTGGCCAGTGACTGCATGTTGGTCTGACTTCAAGAAAAAAGTTTGAGCAGAATTCCAACAAAATTTAGTCAAACACACTTCAGTCAAGCAAAATGAAGACTCATTGTCTTTGTACCCTGTCTCTATGCAGTCCCTCTTTAAAAAATCTTAACGTAATTTGGGGCAGACTGTCTGAAAATGTCTCAATTTTGTTGTTGTTGTTCAGGAATATATGTACAGATGAGGCCACTGAGATTTTCCTGACTTTCTTTGGCAGAGTCTTGTCTGGTCCATGACAGGAAAGTGCTAGGACCTGCCCACCCTTGTAGCTAATGAGTTACCACATGATGACAAAACCCTTACCATTTATATTTATAGAAATATAACTTTGATAAGCATGGAAAATGCTACTATGATCAGAAATTGAGAACAAAAAAATGGAAAAAGTTAATTGGCTGGTAACTTGCTAGAACTTGGTTGGTGTTTGGCTTGGAGGGTGAAATTCAAATGGCTGCATCTGTATGAAAACAAGACTGAAGAGTGAAAACAAGGCTGCAAGTGAGAGTTGGCTCCTGAACTGCTGTGACCCTGTGACCTTTGCTGACCCTGGCGGTCATCACTGCTGCTAATGAAGAGCAAAGCAGGATGGGAAGGTTGGCATGTCACCCTACAAACAAGCCCTGAACCCCCCGACCGTCTCCGTCGTTGGCTGCAGACGGATCAGGTTTCACAGTAAAAGGTGAGGAGGACAAGGAGGCTGTTTCTGAGTCTGGGATGTAAATAAGAAAGAAAGACACAGAGGAGCATGTTCAGGGAGGTGAAGGTGCTGCCCCGCATTCCTGTCCCATGATTGGCTCCCTGCCATGCTGAGGTCATTTTTTTTATCATAAAACTGCCCCTTTCAGTGACTGAGAGGAGGGTTAAAATGAATAGGAAATAACATATAGTTTATGTTGATGTATTTTATTTGTGTATAAATATGGTTGAACATATTTAATGAAATCTTCCAGCGTGCCCTGTAAGTGAACCATCAAAGGAAGCTGTAATTATTGTGGCTCACATCACTTATGCTAAAGTTAGATATTTTTTTTCCAACTGTACAGTCGCATAGATGTGATAACCAGTGCAAACATCCTTCCGTCCTTTATGAAAGTCCAAAATAATATCAGCAGGCAGTGACACATCAGCTGGGGAAGGCTAATTTACTCAGGAGAGTGTATCAAGAGGATTCTCTGTGCTCTTTATGCATGTTTGAGTCTGTGTGTAAAATAAGACCAGATGGACATGAGACAATGCCAGAGGAGGAGATATGCTGTAAGAATCAAAGGGCCCGGCTCCATACTAATTCTGTAAGTGCTGATGCACACAAATAACTGGAAAGTCTTTCCCATATGGTTTTAAAAAATGGTGTAGCTATCAGGAAATAAATGAGTAACCAAGTGTGAGTTCATCAACACAAAAACACATAACTGGCATATTTATAGGGTAATAAATTAATAAGTTGCTGCTAGTTAGGTGTCCTAACAAGCATACTGGTGTGCCTTGAGTAAAGTCCAGGCAAGTCTGGGAATTTAATAAATTAAACTATACAAACTAATGAACAGGTTTAAATTCACTCCATCAGTTTTTTGTGTACATGAATTCAGTTACTGACCAATTGCATGTCACGTCTCACTCTGTTCCGTCTCGGCTGTACAGCAAAAACAATGCCGCAGCATGTCGCTTAATGGACATTTGTGCTAAACAAATAAAAACGTACCCAGTGGTGAACTTCAACCTTCATATCCAACCATAATTATCTACTGTGGTGTAGTGGACTATTTTAACAAGGCTTTAAATGTCAGTTCATATGTCCTTTATCATTTTGGTCATTTTATGAAGCTTTAACTGTCATATGCAACAGAAACACTTTGTGGGCTAACACTCATGCTAACAAACATCAAACCTCTCCTTAAATATGGCTGTGTCTGTATACAATAAACAACTAATATAAGCTGAATACTTTGAGGATAAACGTTCATTCAGCCCTTCTGATTTGTCTTCTGTTTGTGAGCCTTCTTAAGGTGACCTCAGTCATCTGACTTGACTTAGTGATATTTCTGTTTTGTATTAATGATACTTTCTGCTACTTTTGTGGCTCAAAAATGCATCTCTGATGTAATTATTGAGTAAAATTCATTATAGTATATTAATAACAGTGGTACTTCCAATACAGCAACTCTGTTTCTAAACAAAATCTTTAAGGGCTCTGCTGTTAATAGAAATGTAGCAGATGGAAGGATTTAATAAGTTGTCTTATCCTATTATAAGTTTAACTTAATTTTGAAATTGTGACGTATTATGTTTAAATGCGGTTTGATGAAGTGGATCAAATTTATAATCTACTACTTTCAGTCGAAGTCTAGTGGGCATTAATAGATAAATACAAACAGGTTGAAAAGGTAAAGAAACATGTTAAATAGGTAATTTTCATGGAATCAGTATTGTGTGCTTGGGATTGTAGTGTTATCTTTGGACCCTTGAGCAAAACAAGTTTAAAAACCATTGACCTAAAAGGTAAATGATGAGCAGTTATTAAATTAAATGACCTGCTTATTCAAGCTGATTTTCATATTTGGACCTTACTGTAACTTACACTCAGCCATTTTATTAGGTACACCCTTCTACTTTAACAGACAACATCACATTGTCCGTATCCTTGCTTCTCTTCACTGGCTTCCTGACAGTTTTAGAATTGATTTAAAGAGTTTACTGATCACTTTTAAAACACATATTGGTCCAGCTCCAAAGTGCTTATCTGACTTGTTGACCCCTTATGAGCCGCTCACAGTCCCAGATCCTCAGCGAGGGCCGCCTGGTTATTCCAAAGTTGAGACTCAAAACCAAAGGTGATTAACCTTTCTCCATCAGAGCTCCACGACTTTGGAGTAAACTTCCTGAGAAAATAAATCATGACGAATCAGTGACATCTTTTAAAACACTTCTTAAAACTAAAACTTCTATGAATTTGTCTTCATGTAATGTTAGATTTTATCCATTTGATTTCTTATTTACTTATTTGTTAGATATTTTAACTTCAGCTAAGCTGCTCTTACTCATTTCTTATCTGTCTTTCCTCTATTGGCCATCTTTTTATGATTATTTTATTTTCTTGTTTTTCCATCCTTTATTAATTTTTAGCCTTATTTATTGCCACTGATGTGATGTTGCCTTTTTTGTCTCATTTTATTCCTTTAATCCTAAATGCACATTTTCGCCATGTCATGATGTTTTATTGGTCTTAGTCCTTATCATACAATTGCTGTCCATATAGTTTCTGTCTCTGTCTCTGGAGATACTGTAGGTCTGTAATTGCCTTCATTCCCTTTATCTGGGTTATTCTTCGTTCTTGATGATTCACTGTGTTTGCGTTTTGTTCTTACCCTTTTATTTGAAATTGTCTGTTCATTTTGTTTTTTAATTGTTAGTGTTAATTTTATCATAATCTGCACTTTGAAAACATCTGTTTTAAAAGGTGCTACATAAATAACGTTATTATTATTATTATTATTATTATTATTATTATTATTGTTATTATTATTATTATTGTTAGTGATGGTTTGGACTCATTATTGCCTTCAGAGCTGTTTGATTCTTCATGGCATGGTTTCAACAACATGCTGGAAACATGATTTGGGGATTTTGGTTCATATTGACATGATAGCATCGCACGGTTGATGCTGATTGAGGGGCTGCACATCCATGATGCAAAACTCCCGTCCCACCACATCTCTACTGGATTGAGATCTGGGGCCTCATTTATAAATGCTGTGTACTCACAAAAGAAAGCGTACGCCACCTGTCAGCAACTTTTGGGCTTTACAAAAAACAAAGTTGACGGGAGAATGTGGGCACCTGCAAGGCAGCTTTGACCCTGTCATACGCACAAAATCTGGGGAAACGGGAAACTGCAACCGCAACAGTAGAAGGATGTAATTAAAGAAAAATTTATATCGATGCAAAAGCACAGCCGCACGCAACACACTGTGTTCCCAAAATGTGTCATACAAATAAAGTTTTGTATTAATAATGTAGTGCTCTGACAAATGTCAGTCATAGTTGTTTTTATTTCTGATTGCACTACAGTTATTGACAAGTAGCTGCTAAATTTTTCAATTGTTATTTTCAGTAAGTTGTTGCCGGAGAATAAATAGTAAAATGCATAAATAATTTTACTTTTAAAATATGCACACTTACAAGTAGTTCATTAGGGCTGTTTGTTTTTTTTAGAAGCTAAGAATAAATATTTCTGTTTTATTAAAAAACGGTGATGACCTGTGAAAGACTGTTTCCGGGTGGACTGGACAGGTATACCGGAAGTGAGGGAGAGTCGAAAAGACCGCGTTATGGAGTGAGGAGAGAGGGAGAGTTTTGCACCGCTGCATATGGAGTTGGACTGATGTTCGGGCCCAGCTGAAAGTTTTGGACTGTTTCCTGTTCCTGCACACGCTCGGTTGTGTGTGTGTGTGTTTACGTTTTCTTCTACATGACTGGACTCTGCGTTCAGAACGGTGTTTTCTCAGCGGAGTGAGGAGTTAACCACCTAACGTGGCTGCCGCCATTAAGGAAAGGCGTCCTGTAGCGGAGAACGGGGAGGCCACGGAGGAAAGGAGCCGTGGGTCAAGCAGCGGAGCACGGGGACCGTTTCTGCCGGTCGAAGTGGTGTTTCTCAGTGGAACGGGGAGCTAACCAGCTAACGTGGCTGCCGCCATTTGAGGTGAGGAGACGCGGGTCCAGCAGCAGAGGACGAGGCAGGAGGCTGATACCTGTGTGTGAGGATCTTGGCTGGGAGCATGCGTATCACCTAGCTAGCCGTCTTTACTGTGCTGTTCGGACGGACGGAATATAATGGAGGTTCCGGTCTGGTAGGAGCCATGTTTCATTCACGATAAGGAAGTGTGGTTTCACTCATCTCAGAGCTCTAAGCGCGCCAACGGTCTGGTACCAGAAACTGAGTTTAGAAAACCCTGGGTAATGAGGTTATGTTTATATTTCATCTTCTAAAGCTGAAGTCACAAATAAATGTGCGAACTGTGTTAACTATTAAAAGTTGATATATGTTAATTTGGTCTAATGCTTATTTGTATATGGGGTAAAGTGGTAACATGGCTACATATGCATAGGAGTTTCTTTTGTGCAAATTTCTCACAGTATAGCTAAGTTTTCTCTAACTGAGCTTTTCTGCACCCTAGGCAGAGTGATCAGGTAATTTTACTGTCCAGTGCATTTTTGATATTTACAAGTAGACTTTCTTACCAGCTCTGTCTCCCATGCTAAGTTTCTATTCAGAGGTTTTCAAGTGTACACATAAAATTAGAGCTGTGTAGGAGGGCTACAATAATAATTGTAATTAAAATGACGTGATCATTGCACAAAACTGCCAATCACTTAGGCTACAACCCCTGTAACTGTTCAGGAAATTTGATGATGATTGGAAATGAAAAGACATGCACTCACAATGTGTAAAGACACACAGTGGCTTCTCTGGCACTGCTGGAGGACGTGGTGCATGGGAGACTCCGGCGCATTTGGTGCATCCGTGTCCCCCTCAGCTTCTGTCACCACACCACTCAGAAGGGATTTCTTGATGATCCCAGACAGCTTTTCGTCCGTGGGGGTGAGCTCTAGTGTGCCCTTTTCCCCACCTGTCGCTCAGACACTCTTTCTATGGAGAGCAATACACCTTTTCGCCTCCACTTTTATGTTGGACAATTTCTTTTTTACTTTCAACCTATTGTTATTTACAGCATCAGTCACATGCTTCCACTCTTTTGTCTTTTTGGCATTAGTGATGCCTGAACTGAGTAAAATTTCTTTTTTTGTTGCTCGTTTTCCCTCTTGTTCCATTGTGAAATTGGTATCATTGAATATTCATGAAGGGCGTTCACCTGACCTTTTAGGCACCATATGGGTGGGGCAAGGCAGTCCCTCACATACAACAACTTTAGAGTTGATTGTGATTTATAAATGAAAAAAGCAGAGGACGTACGTGCACACTCTTTTATAAATCTGAAAGTTTTTATGTGCACCCATTTCCTGTGTTTCCGGCATACACCACCTATTGTGATCTTTCCTACACACAGTTTTATAAATGAGGCCCCTGGTGATTGTGGAGGCCACTGAAGTACAGTGAACTCATTGTCATGTTCAAGAAACCAGTTTGAGATGATCTGAGCTTTGTGACATGGCATGTTGTCATGATGGATGTAGCCATCATATGATTGGTGCACTTGGGTCAGTAATGGATAGATATGGTCAACAACAGTAGTCAAGTAGTCTGTGGTGTTTAGCAGTGCTTAGTTGGTAGCAAGGGACCTGAAGAGTGCCAAGAAAATATCCCCCACACCTTTATTCCACCACCACTTTGTTGTTCATGTCCAATTCTGACCTTTACAACAGAGCAGCATCTAAGGCTCAGGACTTACAGTGTCCTCATTATTGCCTCTGTCATATTGTCTACGCTGAATCTGAAGTCTTACCATCAGACAAGAGACACTGATTTCCAAAGGCCAAATCCAACAGGATGTAAAATTCTGTTATCTTCCAAAATGCCATCACTCAGGTCAGCACTCAAAAAAAGTAAAAATGATCCAAAATTATTATTGTTGTTTGAGGTGACTTTATTTATTTTCAGTTTGCCCATTAATGTTCTCAGATGATTATAGATGTTTCAGTGATTTTGGAATGGTGTCCGCTTGTCTGAGATTTAAAAAAAAAAAAAAAAAAAAGACCCTTAAATGCAAAGGAAATTTCCCTTTTGGGCCAAAATAGTTAAAAGTTGGGGAACTCTTCCATGGTCGACTGGCTTCAACGTCAAGGCCACAAAGTTTCCTGTTTTCATTCAAGGCTGCTCTCATCAATCAAAGACTGTCTTTACAGTGTGACCTGGTCAAGTTCGTGCATGTGGCTGTATCATCTGTGAGATTAAAGTTGATTTTTAAAGATGATTAAATCTTTATGTCCCGAAACACTCTGTTGTCCCAGTTTGCCTCTTATTCACAACTACCCTTTGTAAGACATGAAAAAGATTAAGAGTTTAAGTGCAAGTGCAACCTGTTGTTCACAATGCAGGTGTAGGTCTTCCCTTTTCTCATGTATTTTCACTTTCATCATTGTTGCTTTTATTTTACATGATGATCCATTTTGAACTGTCATCTCTCTGAATATCTGGCAAAACTGAAATAAGCCTCATAATGTGTGGATAGTCTGTCATGAAACTAGAGTTATCCCAATACTTGTTATCCAAATCCTAAATTTTTAAATAATTCTTTTAAAATCAAATGTTAAAGATAAATGCACTCTTATCTTGTTAAATATATGTTCAAAACTTGGTAGACTTCCTGCACATTATCTAAATTGCACCAATATGTTGGAGGCACCAAAAATATCTTTACTATTCTTTTGTGATGTTCCTCAGCATTACATATTGATTTTCTGTCCAAGTGACACCATTGATTGTTCAAATAAAACAAATAAAGACGGATTGCTTCCTTTTATAACAAATGCTTCTGGAAAAAAAATTAAACTGACCATTTTGACAACCTTACTAAAACTTACCATATTTACAGTCCATATTCCTGCAGAGGATTTACAGGCTCTGCACGAACATGACCATATTTCACTGCCTCCATCTCTCTGCATGCCAGCAGTCTGAGTGATTATCCTATGTTTGCATGACTCTGATCTCAGGTGGAATGATGCAACAACAGTATAGCAGAATATACTCTGTTCACAGCAACAGATTAAAGATATTAAATATGATAGATATTACAAACGGAAGCATTTTTATTTTGTTTTTGTTTTTTGTGAGTGTGTTTTCTGTATCACAGGGGACGGCCATTACAGCATCCCACACAAGCCTGAGAGGACATATTTTACAACCATGTTCCTGTCCAGCTCCACTCCCCCAGCTTCAAGAGAAACCCAGATGAACAATCATGGAGAGGAATTTTTATATTTCAGTACCATTCAGTAATTGATTTAAAAAAGGAAATAATGACCAGCTGAGAAGAGCAAAAAAGCAAAACTTTAACTTCAGCAAGCAGAGAGTTGTTAAAAACCCTTCACATGATGGTATCACATCTTCTCATAACACTTGTCGAGTTTGTCTTTTCTCCCTCTTTTATTGCTTTATCGTGTGTTACATGCTGTCCTGACTCGAGGGGCACTGAGGGTGCTTTCACACCTATCATGTTTGGTCCAGGCAAAATGAACTCTGGTTCGCTTTTTTGAAAAAGTTCAGTTCATTTGGGCTGGTGCGAAAGCTCACATGAACTATGGTGCAGACCAAAGAACCAAACTCTGGTCTGCCAATGGAGCTCTGGGGCAGCTTCCAAGTGGACCAGAGTTCAGTTTGCAGTGGGTGTGAAATCAATCCATCCCGAACAAAGACCAAACAGGGCAGGCAAACCAAAAGGGAGGGAATTGCGGTTTGGATTTGGCAGAATATTACAACACAAAAGTTAATGCAGCAGTTACTGACAAAATAAAAGCATTGCTAGCATGGCCATCCTCTGGTGATCGGTTAACATCTCCAAATTTTTGCAAAATATGATTATACATCACTGTGGTCTATATGCAAGTTCCATCTGACACAGCCTATATTCCTCGAAGCTGGTTGTGCATTTTCAATTCAACAGTTGGCCAGATGGCAGGATATTTCAACTAGTGGAGGAAAGCTAGGTTACACAACACTTTGCAGGCTTTGGTTCACCTCACAAAGTGCAGTGTGAAAGAAAACCAAACCAAGTAAAAAAATGAAACAACATTGCTGTTTCAACCCTGAACAAGTCCACCAAATTTAAGATGTCAGTGACCTGAGCCTTTAACCTAATGCAGGAGTGCAATGCTACCCTGTCTGTGGGGTCTTGTGTTGTTACATTACTCAATGTCATAGTGATGTGCCATCGCACCAGATAATGTTAATCAAGTCTGTTATTGTCATCACTGTCCTAGGATTGTTGGTATTCTCAAATCACGGGCTTATATTGCAATGGTCAGGTCAAATGTTGTTACAATACACCAAAACAAATGACTGCAAAAGGAAAATCACATTGTCATCCTCATATCTACAGCCTCTCAATTAGGGCTGAACAATATGTCGTTATCGTATCGATATCGAGATATGAACATTCAAGATAGTAATATTGAAAAGCAACGATGCAAACGATATAGATTTCCCCTGCGCTAAAACTGCACTTTCCACATTCTTTTGTATTATGATGTTTTTATTTTTCTGAAAAATGCTTGGTATTCACCAAACCTGTAGTCGTATCATATCGTATCGATATCGAGATATCTGGCATGAATATCGAGATATGAAATTTTGTCCATATCGTTCAGCCCTACTCTCAATGGTTGTGTAGATGGTGTGCGTCCATATGTCAGAAATATCATGTCCAATTGAGTAGCATTTTCGTGATTTAGATGTTTATCATCCGACCAGACCCAGACATCATCATATTTGTCTTATACTGGCCCTTACTAAAATAAAAGCTTTAACACCCCTGTCTTCCTGTATCTTTTGGGTATAGAATATTTAATAGACTAGCTCAATCAATCACTGCATCTTAGAATTTTTAAATTGATTAAAGGAATTCATAGTTACACAAACCCCAGCTGCAGAGTTAGCCTGTAACCTGGAGTCACCTATATGCAGCTTCATCCGTGTTGCAGTCACCTCACTGTACTCTGGACTCATGATGGAGCTTGTTCCCTGTCAGGAGAATTCCCCTGCTCCTGACTAGCAGTCAGCCAGGAAGAACGACAGAAGAGCTGAGCTTGTCTTTTAAGACTTTATTTGCAAAGAGTGAGCAGTCCACAATCAACACAGGATGGGAGCTTCCTCTCACTGAAGGTCTATAGCATATCTTCAGACTTATATGCAGCTCTACACAAGTGGGCGTTTGTCTAGAAACAAACATCAACCAATAATATTGCAGTTCAGAGTAACACAAACGTGTCACAGCAGTGGTTATCTTTCACACAGAAACTGTGAGCTCTTCTGTTGGTGTGATGGTTTTTCCTGGTGAGTCCTCTCATCAGAGACAAGATATTCTGTCTTGACTTCTCGTTTCTGGTTTCTGGTTTCAGCATGAACGCATCTCACATAGGCATATTAAAGGATTATAATACGTGTATAATCATAATGATAAAAGATATATACATTTTCTTTACATTCCCCAACAATAATATACCAGATCCTGAACGGTCATTGGTTGTTGAGGTTAAGAGGGTGGGACATAAACTTGTAAATGGTAAATGGACTTGAGCTTGCATAGCACTTCTCTAGTCTTTCTGGCTGCTCAAGGATATTTTACACCACGTCACATCTACCCTTTCACACCATTCATTCCCACATTTACTCACTGATGGGAGAAGTTTTTATGTAAATTGTCCATCAGCTTTAGCCAAACACATTCATGCCCTTTCATTCATTACCATGACACTCACAGAGCAGTGGGAGCAACTTGGAGTTGGGTGTCTTGCCCAAGGACACACTGACATGTGACAGCCAGAGCTGAGCTCCAATGCACAACTTTCCAATTGTTGGTAGAGCACATTACCAGTGTAAGTCACCAACACCCTGTAGCAAAGGACTTTAGCAGCTTTGCTGCAGTGGGCCCTTGCTGGCCCTGTAGTGAGGCGCACCCGCGTGCAGGCATCCTGGCCCTGGGCCATGAGCAGCACCCAGTGCAGTCGGCCTCCTAGCGTTTCCTGACCTGGCTTCTCTGTACTCAGCCACACGCTTTTAAGATCATTTTATCTGTGTGCATGTGTGTGCATATATGTGTGTTTATGTGCTGGGTGGAGTCTGGGGGGGGTGATGGGGGATGGAGACGGGTTGGGGGGTTGGAGACTGTTTTTTAACATGTATAGCACTTTGTGCTACATTTTTAATGTATGAAAAGTGCTTTATAAATAAAGTTTTATTGATTGATTGATTGAAAAATCCCATTAATCCAGTTTCTCATTGTCTTCAGAGTGTTGCATCTCATGGTGTCTCCTTTCACGTGTCTCCACACACAGCTCTGTGTTGATTGGCCCACAGGTGCAGCTAATGACATAAACCTGAGAGAACATATTTTACAGTCATGTTCCTGTCCAGTTCCACTCCCACAGCTTCAACAGAAACCCAGATGAACAGTAATGGTAATATGTCACACACCATTCCCAAACATATAACAAGAGTCTGTCACCCACAATTCACCTGAGCCTACCAGTTAAACACTGACTCAAACAAATCTACCTAAATATTACCAAGACAGTTTGAACTAGAAGTGCTCTGAGGGCACAAATCTCCACCAAGCCAAAAAATTGTAGGGCAAGTTATTGTCAAAATGCGGACATCTACCCTAGCTCGAACTGTGAACAATCATTGAAAATATTCCTGAATCCACATCTGGATTCTGATTACCACCAAAATTGAAATATTTGTTCCTAGTACCATGACCAATATTCCCAGAAAATGTCATTAAATTTGTTGAGAACTTGAGTTATTAGCGAAAATTTGGAAACATGCTCCAACTCCCACTGTTAGAAAAAAAAATCCTTGAAATATTCTTGGATCCACATCTGGATTTGGATTAACACCAAAATCTTGTTACTTCTCTTTTGCGCCATGATCAACATTCCCTGCAAATGTAAAAAAAAAAAAGAAGAGTTGGGAACTTACAAAGTTATGGTCAAGTAAGTGGAAAAACTTCCCTATCTTGCAATGTTGATAAAGCCTTGAATAAAATCCCTGGAACCATGTGCGGATTTAGATCACCACCAAAATGTAACAACTTTTTCCTTCTCCCAAGACCAGCTCTGCTGGAATACTTTATCAAAATCCATTCATAACATTTGAGTTATCCTGTCCACAAAAGACTAACTACAACCCTATTAACTTTGTTGTGACATTTTTATTTTGATAATTTAAGGCTGACTCGTTGACTTAGGGATGTATTTCAAGTAAAATCTGAACGTCCTCTGAGTGAAGAAGACCAAATATGACCATTGACTGCACCTGTTTGTCTTTTTCAAGTTATCCATCCAATCGTTGGAAAGACTTTTTTATGTCTAAGTTATGCTCTGAATTCTGTTATCATGGCAGGAGACTGTTGACTTTAAGCTTTGCCAACAAACACACGATGAGGGGCAGATCAGCCACATCAGCTTCCAAAGAGGTACAAGCTAACCTTCAGATATTTTTTACTGAACCAGACGAACACGGAATACCGTTTGAGGCACACAGAGAGAGTAAACCTTTACTTTATTCCCTTTTTACTGCAAATTAAAGTTTTGTAGCTTTTTCCGTATGATTTTACGGGAAACATCTGGATCCCTCGCACTGCTGGAGCAGTGGCCCCCGGGTGATTGTGCTGTGCTCAGCTGTGAGGGCCCGGGATAATGAGCAGGTATCAAACGGGCTCCTATGGATAAGCCGGCGTGGGGAGGAAGTTGTGTCCGGCGGCATCAGAGACCACCATGGCAAAAGTCAGGACTTACTCATCTTTGACAAAAGATTTTACACAATCAGTCACAGCAAATGGTGTCTCTGTTCATTTTTTTCATGCTCACAGGGCTGCTGGTAGATCAAGTTTGTGTAAAATCAGTCAGATGTCCCCATTTGTCCTTGTTGGCCTTCACTCAGAGAGGACACATGCCATTCCTTTAGCAGCTGCATTAAAATTAGTCACAGGGACCATAGTGTAACACTCTTAGGAGGATAAATCAGAAGGATTAGAGCAGAAGACTGCAAAATAAAAACACTAATTCTTTTTTCACTTCAGTTTCCTCTTGTGAAGTTACATCTTAGACACCTTTTATCCTGTTTATTTGCAGGACAGTCATTCATAAAGCTAGCCACGTGGCAACTTTCATGTCTGCAAGCAGTTTGAGCCAAACAACCAGACCTAAAAACCAGATCAATGAAGAAGTATGAAGCTGAAAACATGAATAAAGAAAGACGGCTATCAGTAGCTCCCCACTCAATCATTTTAAAATGATGACTAAGCTGATTTCTCTCTCTTATAGGGGAGATCAAGGATGGTTGTAGCACTCAGAGAGTTGTAAAACTTCAATTTTCTTCTATCAGGAATAAAATAGGAGTCACATGATCATTTCAGTCATTTTCTGCTTCCTCCCTGATCACACGCTGGGGTGCTCAAAGCTGCTGTAAGTTCATTTCACAGAAAAAAAAAAATTCTAGGTAGGAGAATATTTTTTTCATCAAAACTTAGTTTTGTCTAGTTCTTAAACTGTTGTAGAAAATCCTGAAACTAAAACTGAAGTCTCTGAGGCAAAGAGTGAAGCATTTTCCCCTTGCTAATTTCAAACCACACCACCAACTATAAAACCAATAACTACATGGGAAATCCACTTTAAGTCCCAAAATTGAGGGAGCTACAGGGGCTCAAGCAAAAGGTGTCACAACCATCCCAGGTCTCCCCTATAATGTGTGTACATATAAGGGCATCCTCAGGTCTCAGGGGAACCTCGTCATGTGTCAAAGTATGAACAAAAGTCCTGAAATAAAATATGAAATAAATGTATGTGATGAAAATTCCTCAGGAAATAGGAGTCAGAGAGAAAGGGTTTAAGACAAAGGATTTTGGAAAAAGGGCAACAGACAAAAAAAAAAAAACATCAGTAGAAAAAAACAAGAGATCTACAATAAAGCTAAGTTTTACCTTTTGTACAAACTGACAGTGATTCCTCAAGTTTGTAGACTCTTGATTCAGTGTATCATGATGGTCTTTGCTTCACTGAAGTTTTCATGATTTGTTATTACACGCATCATCAGCAACTAGCTGAAAAAAAGCTCTTGAACATTTTTATGTTCAGAGCAATACTCAGAGTTCTCCCATTTTACCTCTATAGCACCCCTTATTTTAGGTCTCTGGGTTACAAATAATCCTCTACTTGTTGCACCTCATTGTTCCTGAATCTTTTGCATATCTGGGGAAAACTGTCTTTTCCTTCAGTGCATCCTTCACATGGGACTTTAAAAAGAGCAAATATGGATTTACTGATATCACAAATGGATTTAACTCTCAAACTACCAGAAGCCTAAAACTATTAGAACTATTACAGAACTATCACATTTATTTTTTACTTGCATATGTGCTTTGTAATTAACAAAAATGTTAACTGAAATTGAAATGCATGTAATGGTAGTTAAAACAAACTAATGTACTTATGCACCGAGTCACTGTAGGTCGAGATTGTAGGTCAAATAAATTTATAAATCATAATAATATAAATAATATAAATACAACAATACAGAATGAAAATTATTTACAATTTAGATTTATTTTACAGTGCATAATTAGTATTTGTTAGAATTATATCCAAAATACCATGTTGTTAAAATAATGAAAATATTCCTCTTATTTTAAAAAGGCATCAGCAGATACTGAGATTGTACACTACCATAACTCTTATATGTTTTATAGTATCCTTAAAATACCAATTTTCAAGAAAAAATGCACACATTGAAGAAAAGTCACAATTCTAAAGCTGCCTTGACTTATTTTCCTTTAACTTACAGCCCTGCAAAATCATCTGCCTCGCTAATTCAAGTGTTGAGAGGAACATAAAAAAATGGTAGCATGTTTTTAAACTTCAGAAAGACTGCCGTTCAGCTGAGATCCCATTTTATATCATGATGATTTTTCATGTTGTGGAGTTTAACTTGTGTTTTAACGTGTTTGTGGTTCTGCGTGGCTGTTACCTTATCCAGGTTTCTCTTGAAAAAGATAAATTTAATCTAAATGAAAATTCCTGTGACATACAGGTGAGTATGCTATGATTTTACTGCTGAAGGGCACCTCTGGCTCAGTGGCTGAAGGATTTTCAGGAAAAATCCAGTTTATATATCATGAGAGAAGCAGACAGTTGACAGGCTGAGGATGGAAGATGTCTTACATGGCTGCTCTTAATTTCATGCCAAACACTAAAGGAGGCTTAAGTAAGGTCCCTTTGTCATTTGACTTTAGTGCCGATGTTCATATAAGTCTAAGAATTTATCACTAAAACAAGTGCACTGAAACACCCTGACCAAACACTATTGTTTGTTATTTTCCTTTTTTTTTATGAGTTGGGGGGGTATTTGGTTCGAGAATAACTTTATAAAGTCATAGTTTAAGTTTTTGTTGAAAAATAATTATCAGGATTTTAACCTGTTTGATAATGAGGTATTGAACATTTATGTTTTGAAGGACTTGTTGCCCAGGAAAAGCTCTATACAACAGAGACATTTTCTCTCATAAAGTTTTGTTTATGGTCTTATATGCCATAGAAAATCAGAAGTTTAGGTTTGGGACACATTGATGACCCTTTACTTTATTCTTCAATGTGTTTAATTGATTATTTCACTAATTTACGCATGCTTTTTGCGTGGATCCTGATCATTTGTCTGTAGTGAGTCTTTGGATCGTCATTGGTTAAAATATTTGCAAAATGCTCCCAAAGGGTCACAACAGAGATATCAATATATAACAGAAATACATTTGTTAATTATTTGTGTGTTTTTTAAAGTGCATTCTCACATTTTTATCCATTTTTCTTACCTATTCTTTTTATCACTTTTTCAAAAATAACCTTAAACAATCAAAGCAGCAAATGATGTGTACGTAAATTGCCTCAATGTGGTAGATAAACAATTTAATGGTGGGTTAAAATGATTAATTTCAAATTCTTAATATTTTTCACTCATTTAACCTGTGTTTAATCTTGGAGAATCATTGAGGCCAATCATTTTTGATGATGTGAAGAGAACAATGAAACAAATATGCACCTGTATAAGCAATGTATCCTACAAGATGCTGACTATATATTGATAAAAAAAAACACCATGGACAATCATGAAACTGTGCGCTGGCCCAGGTTCAATGAAGACCACAAATGAATGTATTTGCTAACATCTTTATACTTGTCTTCTTATGTAATCATGAAGTGAAACTTGCTCTTTGATCATTTGAAAAGAATACCTTAAAATCAGAGACCTTATCAATAGGTCTTGGACTCTGAAATACAAATCGTAGAAATGCTCTCTGCCAAAGATAAACTGGAGCAACATGGAGTGCTTTCATTTTAATAATGGGTGGGAAATGTGGGTTTGGTGCACATGCAACATGGGGGAAGAGTCCCTGTTGTTGCAGGTGTTGCCAGACCCTGGAGGCTGACCTTGAATATGGTTAAAACTTACAGTTTTTCCACCCCAAGTAAGCTTTTGACTGTGGCAAACAACTACAAGATTGCAGCAGCAGATGCATGCTTTTTTGAGATGTAGTTGTGCTGTTACTTGCAATTTGGAGTTACTTCTTAAAACTGCCTTATGAACCCTAAGTGTGGCTTACTGGCCTCTTTCTATCTATCCATCTATCTAACAATGTCCTGAGCATTTTCTGCACAGGGAGTGAAATTGCTGTTTGTTTGTTTTTTCGGCTGGTGAAACGATAAAGCTGTTTAAAAGCGCAGTTTGAACATGCAGAGCTGCGCAGGGGGAGCCAGTAGCCCTCAGCGTTAACAATGAGCCCCATTCAGTGTTTAGATTGCATCTAACCACGTCTGGGAAAACTGGATGTAAACAATTTTAATGTTTAAAGAGTGAGAGGGAACGCTTCAAAGGCATTTCTTTACCGCCCTAGTTTTTTATAAAGCTGCAGGCGGAGGGATACAACCCTTATCAGCGCCTGCTGGGGCTCCCTACTCATTAAAGAGCCTGAGGGCATCGTCATTTGAAATGATTACTCGTTATTTAAGTGGACAGGCGTTTTATATGGCTGAGCTTGAAACTGGCTCGAATTTCCTGCACTGTTAATGAAGCTGTAATTTTTTATGGTCGTTTTTTCAAGGATACCATACATAACAAGAGCAATGGAGAAAGAGGAGGGAGTAGGCTACATTCTCACACCCAGAAGTTTGAAAAAGTGCAGCTAGTGTTTCTTTTAAGGCACCGGAGGAACCTGAACAAACGAGCCACATTGTTTTAAATGGGGCTGGAAAGAAACCTGTCCTATTAGACTGGAATGCACTGAAAACTCGCAAGAATTCTGCGGATATACTTAGAATTAATCCATCCTAAGTGCATGCTTTGATTGCTTAAATCTCCCATCGAGATAATGATTACAAATCAAGCAAATTTAATTCAAAAATATGTGTTTTAATAAATAAGCAAAAACAAAAATGTACATTGGACGGAGTTTGGAGACTTGCTAAAGAAAGTCGGTGAATAGATCCATGCAGCAAAAGTCTGTAAATTGCATTGGTCCCTTTACAGGATACAGGCGCACCTACACATGTATGTACAATATGCATTCATTATATTTCTATAAATTTATACTTTGGCTTAAAGTCTTTTCAAAAACAAAATATATCTCCTTCTTTTTAAGTCTGGCCATGGCCGAGCTATTGTCCTTCATACATTACAGGTCTGAGCTCTTTTCCTCTCCTCTTCCACAAACAGCTCTGGAAAGAAGCAGTGAATGAATCTGCATCCTCACACACTTCACAAGAGTTTGTAGTTGTGGGTCACATTACGTCTCCGCCATGCCTTTGAGGTCGATGGGTTCTCCAATAATCCCTTTGGTCTTCATACTTTGTAGAAGTAAACAGTCTGTGATAGAGAGAAAGAAAACACATAAACATCATTGCAGAAAAAGCTGAAATAAACAGAGAGATAGGTGGATCTAACTTTTACGTGTGACGCGCATTGTTTTACGCACGGGGCAGATCGATCTTGGCGTCCTCTGTGACGGTACATGTGATGTTTTTTAAACATTCACTGGCTCGCTTAGCATGTGGGAAGTCATTAATGAATCAATTATTAGCCCTGAGCTGAGTGAAACCATATGGAGACAGAAAAGAGCAAACATAGTGGAGATGTGGTGCTGCTCTGCAGCTGCAGAGAAAAACAGAAAAAAAGCGGTTATTTTGGGGCACCTGAGTAAATTCACGAGTTTTCATTTGGCTGTGGATTAGTGGACAGTCCTAAGACAATAAAATCTTATTTCATAGAGCTGAATTAAACCTAGAGTCATTATTAAAATGTGGAGACTTTTAGGTCAAGGTTGCTCAGGATTGATAACAGGCCTGTTTAATGTGAATGAATCAAAAACGCTTATCACGGCAAAACTTGAGAGATGAGCTATCAGAGTTAAATATTTCAAAGTTGATTTCAACCACGTAGTTACTGCGTCTCCTTCTGGGTAAAATGTGGTTCGTCTTGACTGAAATGTAACCCATTCCCAAATGTTAATATAACTCGAGAAACTGTGAAGCTGTAAACCTTCAAAAGTGTCAAAATAAACTTTTCAGGACTTGGAATTCAATTTATGTTGTAATTTTTGGGAAAACAATGCTTTTAGTGGCTCTTATTACATGTTTTTCTCCATATGATTTAAAAGTTATGTACCTTTTGCCCTATTCTTCCCTTCTAAGATCCTCATTACGCAAGGACTCGTTTGAAAGAAAAGAAAAAAACACTTTCAAATCAACTTTGCTCTCACAAATCATCGTTATCAAGCCTTTCCTCTCCCACCACGACATGAGGTTTGGCTAATACAATAACAGGATCTTTCAGGCCCGAGAGAATTACACCCTCCCCCTTCTGGTGCTAAATTCTTCCAACTAATTTTAGCTTTTGAACTGAAAAAAAAAACTTAAATTGAGCATCATAAATGGCTCTTTAAGTAAGAACAGACAGTTTTTGGCTTCAAAAGTTCATGAAATTCATACATATCTTGGTCACGGTGGTGAAACCTAGTGCACAGTCAAAGCTATTATTTGTTTCTTGTTTCTTAAACAACTTTTAGTCCTCAATATTACCCCGTATTATTATCTTTGGCTTTAGTAGTCATTAATGCATGCCTCAGTTCAGTCTTCAACATGTTTTATGTGATGTTACAAAAAAAAGAAAAAATCATGGATATCGTTTGTTCATGGCGTCACAGTTTATTCCACTGTCATTTTAGCTCTCTATAATATCCAGGATGAAAAATAAAACACCAACTCCTAGGCAAGTTTCCCCTCAGCTGTCAGGTGTCCAGGCCTCTCCTCGACATACTGTACCTCTGACATGATTTCCACTCACAAACCTGAGCTGCAAATCTGCAAAAATAACGTGACCAAATCCTGGCTGCTCGTTAATACAGCCCTCTGCTTTTATTGTCTTGGGTCTGCCTGAACCCTTCTTTTTTAATGTCCACCCGAGCTGCCCATTCCTGCGGTCTGCACACAGGAAAGCTCTCCATAGTGGATATAAATTACCGCGGTGGCATTACAGCTGGTGGCGCGCGGCCTCAGTGCTGTTTCATTTCTTACCCTCACTCATTATGAAATGTTGTTAAAAGAAGTGAATAAAAACCAACTGCAAGAGTCACAAGTGAAAATAGAATAGACTTGAGATTTTTACGGTTAACGAGGCATATTCCTGTAAAGCCTGACGTGTGAAAATGATCCAAAACTATTATTGTGTTAATCCGCCCACTCTCCGGCGCCTGATCCCTTTCTCTTAAATTAAAGACAATGTTTCTTTTTCCACATCCTGAATTGAGGCCTTTAGATGTGAATAGATGGTTCATTCACCACCTTAACATGTATTCACAACTGAGCTGGTGATCAGCGAGGCCTTGCGCACAGCAGCGTCCAGATGTTGACGCACGGTCAGGCGCTGGAGAGATGCTGAGGCCTCGGTGTGAAATCTGACACACACGTAACAAACGCGCTCAGCACAGGGGTGCAGTTGTTTATGCAAATTAAAGCTGGTCCTCAATTTATCAACCAGAAAGTTTTGGAAAGGTTTTACCGGTGTTGACAAGGATTAATTGTTTGTTTTATGGAGGATATTTTGTGCGTAAAATGCGGAAGCAGGTTATGACATCATCCCTCAAATCCAAGACACGTGGACCATGCAGCTGGTCGCATAGTGCAAGGAAAAGGGCAGAACATGGATACACTAGTGAAATAAATATTTAGCATTTTGTGAACACCTATTCAAAATGACAAAATCGTTAGTACTACATTTTCCTCGAGACCTGCAACTGAACGGATAAAACACAACTGTTATTGACTGATATTGAAACACCTCAGATTGTGGTACCTACCGCTCTGGAGAAACTGCATCAACCCATATTGAGCAAAAAAGTGCAAAAAAAATGTAATAATTAAAGTTCACTGTATGTGTTTCTTTCTATCTACGCCAGAATTAACCATAATAATCCAGAAACGTGACTGTTTCTTTGCTCTTTAAAGCAGCATTTTGTAGTTTTCGTAACGCATACCCATTCAATTCCCCAAATTCTAACTAGAATAAAGTGTAATTCTGTTTTAGTGTTATCGAGAAATACATCACCATGGTAAGTTTCAAATTGTGTCACTGCTGTGGTACAGTAAGCGGAACTCTGTGTGCTGGTTGAAACCATGTACCTCCTCACATTATGCAGGAAAAAAGAAAAACACCAAAATGAGATACATTATGAAACGAATTTCACAACATGTTATTTTTCCTAACTATTTTAAAGTCAGATATATTATTCAATGTCAAAAAAATTCCTTAGCAGCATTTATCAATACTTTCCTTCCTTCACAATTTCTCCAATCATGATCAAAACCAAATTTTGAATGACTTGTGCCACTCTTGGTGATACATATTTCATCACACTAAGTTTAAAATAAACCCACTCCCTTAGCATAGATATTAAAGTGCCCGAGGTGCCAGTATGACCCTGAACCTACTAATAATGCGCAGAAAAAAGACAAAACTGGTCAATTGTGGAACAACTTTAAGTAGATCATAAAGTTTTTAAGCTATTCAAATTGTCCCAGATCATTACCAAAACTATCTTAACCGAATTTTGCAAACTTTCATTGATAAATATACAAACGAATGCTTCAAGTTTAGCACCAATCACTTTGGCACAGCAGGGGCAGCTCTGCATGTTTCTAACATTGTGCTAGTAAAAAAAAAAAGCTAAACTGATAAATTAAGGAGGGAAAATCCCCTTTAGGTTCATCATAATCTTATCTTATTTACATTCATTTAAACAAAATTAATTTCCCTGCCCATAGACTGTTGATATCAGCATTTATCCTTCTTTATGAACACGTGTATCCGCTCACAGTTTACCCAATCAGTAACAAACACACATTTACTGAGTCATAGACTTTGTTGTTAATATATTAATACTGTACGCGTCAGATTGTGGCCCCTACAACTTTGGCACAGTAAGTGAAGCCCTAGGTGACCTACTAAGGTACCCAGCATGATGGGTAGAGAAAAGAAGGATTAGTCAAGGCCTTTGAGTGCCAGTAAGACCACGCAACTATTGTAGAAAAGACTAGAAAACTGATTTTTGTTACTTAAGTTCACTCTAAGTGAATCATAATCTGTCTTTACTGAAGTCTGACAGAATTATTTGCTAGCTCTTGACTGGTTTTGAACCTCTTATCCCTCTGTGAACGCCTTTGTCGTTTTAGGAACACATTTTTCATTCACATAATCCTTTATCACACTCAAAACCACATTTATTGTCAAGCTCTGCAACTTTTCCGATGAGATACGTCACGATTAAAGTCCTCAGATTGTGGTATATGCCAACACCTTTACATGGTGACTGAAGCTGATTGGGTGCAAGTGAGACCATGCATCTACTCCAGGTGTGCAGGAGAAATTATAGAACTAGAATTCACTCCAAGTATATTATATATTTTTAATGTTAGGAATCATGTTCCTGCTCTCAAAATTGTTTAAAGTCGAATTTAGGAATGCATTTAGCGATTGAAAAATAACCATTTATCACCTAAACCATATTCTATTCAAGTTTTACAACTTCATGGATAAATACCTCTAATATATGTCAGATTGTTGTACCCCTTTGTGAGAACCATGAGTGCAAGAGAGACCATGCACCAACTCATATTCAGCGGGAAAAAATGCTAAAATGGATAAATTACGGTGATAAAATGTGTTAGAAATAAAACCCTAAACTTTTTGTTTTTAATTTGAGTCAGCTAGAATGATTTCTCTGCTCCAAAGCAGTTTCGAAAGCAGCACTTATCCCTTTAAAAACGCATTTATCCACTCATGTCCCCAGTCGTTAAGAAAAAAAACAATTTGCACCTTCGTATGTGTACACTTGTTACTGTTGTGCGCTTTGGATTGTGGTACCCACCGCTTTGGCATATTAAGTGTCGCTCTGGGTGCTAGTGAGATGCTGACATAGACCAGGCACCCTCCATCCTCCACACCGAGAACGCGTAACTGAGTCTTTCGTGTGCGACGTAGCTGCAGCTGGACATCTTGTTGTCCATCTCGTCGCTCTGCAGCACCTGGCACAGAAAGTCTATGTACCTGGAGGCGAGCTTCAGTGTCTGTATCTTGCTCAGTTTGTCCGAGGGCAGCGTAGGGATGATTTTGCGCAAAGACGCGAAGGCCTCGTTCAGAGACTGAGTCCGTTGCCTCTCCCGCACGTTAGCCAGGACGCGCTGGTTCTGCAGCTCCTCGTACGACTGGCTGCTGCTCGGACTCGGCTTCTTCCCCCGTTTGACCGGACCCGGGCTGCTGCCGCTGCTGTCCTCGCAGGACTTTTTACTGTGTCTCCTCTTCCGCGCGAAGCGCTTCTGCTGCCTGTCCAGCTCCTCCTCGCTGGTCACCAGACTATCCACAGGGGAGACCGGGGAGCTGGAGCCCTCTTCCATTTCTTTTTTGAAGAAATGCAGAGAAAGAGCGGAGAAAACGTTCTCCACCTTTGAAGCCGTGGTTACCAAAATGAGTAGAAATCCCAAAGATGAGGAGAATCAGGGGGAGAAGCTGTTCTCTTGACTCGTCAGAGTGGTTTCAAACTGGATGTTGGCACGCTTCTCCCCACGCAGGAAGTTTTTTGCTCAACTTTTTTTGGAAACTTTATCGCAGTTTCAGATGCTAAATAGTTTTGAGAGTGGAAGGGGAGGGGTTTGGAGGGTGGAGGGGGAGCTAGTGTGCGCCATGGTCCGCTAATAAGCAGGAGGGACCAGTCATGGTTTCATGTGTCGGAGTGAGACTGGAACAGGGCACTTGTATTTACTGTCAAGGGACGGAATTCTCTTTGGTTTTTCACTTTTACGCACGGACATTAACAGAAAAAGAGAGTGTTTAGTCACTTTGAAAATGTTTTAGCTAGTTACAGGAACACTGTTTTATCTTTTAACTCAAGTTAACAAGTTTCATGAAGTTAACGAGTTAAAAAAAAAAAACAACTCGTCGACATACTTCAGTTTCTACGATTATGTCCTACAAGATGATGTTCCTTTTGCAAAGTGTCCTTGTTTATTCAGTTGAGAACTGATTATTAATTTAAAAAAATGATTGAGAAAATCCTCAATTAGGGGCTTCAATATTTGAGATTTTTCGTATTAAAAGCTTGTTTCGTAGTTCCACAGTGTGCACTTGGGTTTTTAGAACTCTTAAAAAAGAGAATAACTCTTGGAGGTTTTGCTTTGCTCTTTTTTTTTTAACAAATCCAGATAATTATTTCTGTTCAATTCTGTTCAAAAACTCATCTTATCAAATATGAGTTTATTAAGAACCACTAATAACAATAACTAGTTCGAGAGGTCCTTTCCCTTAGGGCGAGGGCCCTAAATAATATGTATCATTATTTAAAGAAACAGTGTGGTTTTCATCTCCCGAACCTTCATAAAACACATCACCACCCTCACCCCACTCCACTTCCAACAACCCCACAGTCCTTGAAAATAAAATGAACAAATACAAAACGACCAAACCTGCGCTGGTTTTAGGTCCAGACCCTTAGGAGGAGGGGTCAGCTCTTCAAACATCTGTCTGGAGCAGCGCAAGGTGTGCCGGAGCACACAGGTGTGTTTTGAGGCAGATGTGAGTCTGCTGTGGGAATTTATACAAAGTTTATTTTATCAAGGAATAAGAACAATTGAATTAATTTACTTTATCAGTTCTTTAAGTGCATCTAATTTACCGCAGATACTTATAGCAGTGAAGAGAATTATTTATTTTCATATCCCCCCTATATGTTAGAATACATAAACTGATATGTCAAGTTGTAAAGTTTGAACCTTTTCTGAATTTATGGAATTGAACTCATTTTGAAATTAAATCTTGGATAATTTTGTTAATATGTTTCTTATGCTGTCCAGTTGTTTCTAACATTTCACCATGCATTTACAGAAATAAAGAAACTTGAACAGGTTAATAGCAGGCTGTTACATGAACTTATGACATGCTTTGAGATTTTGGGCTGAATTTAGGTCCACCTTGGGCAAATTAAGTCCAAAAAACCAGAGCTGATTGTTAGTGTTAAGTATTTCAGCTGAATACGATTTTTTTTTTCATTGAATTACAAGAAAAGATGTTTTATTTTCAACAACAATAAAATTTGCACACATTGGGATGAAGTTAATATAATGTTTTCTGACAAAACACAAGAAAAATGCTTGAAAAACACTCACACACACGTACATTTTATATACGGCTTTTCGTGCATTCATCAAAGAAATAGATCTGAACTATAAATTGACTGTTGTAATACATCACAGCATTTGGCATTTATTATACAGCTTATACACCATCGCACCTACAATATATCAATATAATGATTTGTAAGAATGCACAATATCATTCCATATCACATAGAAGATATCCACACACGACAGCATCTACACACGAATACACATTTTAGTCCAATGGATGAACACATAAATGAATATATATATATACATGCTTTTTGGTTTTTTTTGATTAAACGTTTAAACATATTAACAACTGACCATGAATTTATTTCACTTTGTAAGATGTTACACAGTAAAATATAATCTCTGGAATAAATAACATAAAGGGCGTCCTTTTGAAGAGCATCTTTTCAATCCAAATCTTAATTTGTTCATTAGCTGATAAAAAAGAAGGGACGAAAATCTGCGTATCCTTGAAATCCTACAATAAATTTAACCTCAGATTCAGCTATAGATTCAGCTATATTCGGATTCCTTGGACCAATGTCGGCGATTAAGCACTTGGTGAGTATTGCAGCAAAATAACTAGATAATATTAAAGTCGTATTTTCCTCCTCTTCGAGCGCGTGTTGATCACTCCATATGAGTAAAACAAGTGTTCAGGGCCCCTGACAGTCAAGGACCCTCATAATCGGCCTAACTCTTCTCCAGCAGCTCTGAACTGATGCTTAAATATAAAGAAATGATCAGTCTCCATCTGCATTATTTTTAGATCTACCTCTTGAATCGCTCATAAACAGTAAACGCACAGTCTTGCTCCTCAGTGCAGAGCTGTCGCTCAGTGGAGGCCGTGTTTTACGCACAGATTCTTCGGCCTTGAGGAAATCTATCCTCTTGATCTCTAATCGAATCAAGTGTGTTCACCCTCACAGCTCAATGTGGAAGTCAAACAGGAAGGAGGCTTAAACTAACCGAGGGGCTCTCCGGTTTCTGCGGATAATACCTCCACTGAACGGTTCCTCCATGCGTTTTGTCAGCGGTCCACCTCTTCATCTGTCATGTCATGTTTTCCTGCGCGCACAGGTGGCTCACATTATGGAGCTGCATTTATCCTCTGCCAGGACGCACACTATGTCCCAAACAGCTGACTGACCTCCAGAGATTCCTCAGGTTCTGTGCTATCATTATTATAATGGAGTGATGACGCGCTCTGAAATGCTCAAACTGCTTTTATTTTTTACTCTAAATTATTATTCTGCCTTTAATAAGAGTAAAACCGTAAAACTGTTACTGTCACCATACAGTTGTACAGCGACATTACACGTGCTACTTTCTAAAGTGCCAATAATGCTGCTAAAAACAACTTGTTTTGGAGTAATAAAAGAAAGACTTATATGCCTTGCACAGTGATAAACACATCTACTGTTAACTGGAAACAGAAATGCTTTATTAAAGGTGGGTGGTTAATGTGGCTATTACAGTTTCTCTTAACCACAATATCCAATATCAATTTACAAACTTTTTGACATGGCTCTTTAAAGATCTCTTAACATACAAAAAATCAGTCACATACCATAAAAAAAATGAAAAAAATAAAAACAAGAGGCCTCAGAGGATGTTAGTTTCATTAGTACTTTTGTTGAATGTTTGGGCTTTTAGAAAAATGCAAATATTAGAACAAAACAAATGTATAATCTGCAAAAGTGTTGGATCTTTAACAGCATGAAAAGATCAGAGATTCATGAGGACTGATTTAACAATAGATGAAAACGGTCCAAAGTTCATGACAAAATTTTCTATCATTTCAGCTAAGGGGCGTTTTCTACAGTTTGAACCTTATTTGTGTCTTTAAACAAAATAACTTTGTTGTAATAATACATGTGGTCCATTAAAATTATGTATTATGGTACTTATTTATCACTTTGCTTAATAAATGTTTGATTTGAAATACTATTTAGGGCTTCTTTGGGATAAGGCCTAATTTGATATCTTCTTCAATGGGGTTCAAAATTTCTCGCAACATCTGTGACATCTGAAATACTTAAATACCATATATGAAAATAGACAGAGTTGGAAATAAGCAAGAAGCACCAAAGCTTGGAGTATTACAGGGACCAGGATCTACACACTATCTCTCTCTCTCTCTCTCTCTCTCTCTCTCTCTCTCTCTACATATATATATCTATATATATATATATATATTTATTTATACATATATGTGTGTGTGTATTTATATATCTATATCTATCTATATCTATATCTATATATATATATACATATATGTGTGTGTGTATGTATGTATGTATGTATGTGTATATATGCGCACACACGCACACACACACACACACATATGTGTATATATATATATTCATATATATATGTAAATAAATATACATATATATGTATGTTTTGTGTGTGTGTGTAAATTCAAAGACAAAATGTACATTGTTTCACGATAGAGATATTGTACTACATATTGCCTTAAGGCTCATTAGGATGTCATTTCTGAATCAATCAGAAATATTGCACATATGGTGACCAAACAATGTGCTAACCTTTTGAAAATTTAGAACATCACAGTCAAAAAGAAGGTTAACACTATCAAAATATATTGTATCTAAACTGCACAGAAACACATGATATTAAAATCAGAATTATCAATCATTTTGAGGCCCCAGATGAGGCCCTTTGTCTTTTCTATTAAGCTAAGCGCAATCATAGCAAGTGAACGAACGTTATTAATACTCAAATCTCAGCAGTGTTTTCTCAACACCTCTAAGAAGAGCAGCATAACTCAAACTCATCTCAACTAAACTGTTGTCATGTCAGCTGTAACTGATAAAATCATAAAGATACACTTGATCATTCTTGCAGCAGTGTCTGTCCTTCTGGCACTAATGGTATATGTTTATCTACTACTTTCTTTTTTATTACAACAACTATCACTATGTGTCAGTCAGTCTTTGGGGATCTATCTAACTTTTATTCCATTTATATGAAGATATTTTGAGGCTCTTTGAAGACTTTGGACTCTGCCGTTTGGACCAGAGGGCCTCCTTGGGGACTTTTTTTGGATCATCAGAATCTACTTAGATGCTTTTTTTTTATTCACTGTTGGCCTCTTATCTATTTTAAATATTTGGCACAGCCGACTTTTTGGCTTTGGTCACCAAATTGTGATATGTGATGAGCACATGCACACATTCCAACAAATACTACCGATAATAAGACGACTACTAAAATCATAACACTTTATATTATAATATGATAATCTTACATATCTAATTCCATTTATAGGGATAATTTTTCAGCCTTTTTGTCTTGACTGAAAGAGGGGAGAGAGACGGTGAATAGATCTAGACCGGGGGTAAGAGAGAGGGGGAGGACGTGGCAGAGGGCCCATGCTCAGATTTGAAACCAGCAAGCTTCATATCTTACAGGGCACACTGATACACCACTCAGCTATCTGCACCACATTATATCATTTTTTTCATGAAAAGTAGCTGCACAACACATTGGTAACATTCAGATATAAAGTACTTTGTTCAGTTCAATCCAGACTCAAAAAGAAGAACTGTTTGAAAACTGTCTACAGCAAATGTTCTACACTGATTTATCAATCAATCAATAATTAATTTTTATCTGCTCAATGCCAGCTCATAACAAATGTTATCTCAAGACACTCGATAAAGAAATAGGTCTAGACCAAACACTTCATTTATTTTGTTTCTGTTTTATTATCACAATTACCCCATCAGTTCAACAATTTGCAAAATTAGTAAAGTTACAGCAGCAAGAAAAAAAATCTTCAGTTCAGCAGACAGGGAACTGTGAGCAGAACCAGACTCGTGTTTGAGCAGTCATCCACTGAAGCTCCTCGAAACAACAAGTACAGTCAAGTTCAACATAAGCCCAGTCTCTAACAAATAAAAAGCCATTCATGGTATAGGATTCTGGCCTGACCACTTGGATGGTCTATCAGATATTATAGGGTGGTCCTGGCCGCTGTTGGGTCCATCCCTGCCAAGTCTTAATCACTGAAACACACAACACATCTGATAAATATGATCAATAACACAGATTTTGGTGTTTCATTTAGGTACCATTTTTGAAAGATGTTGAGACTTCTCTGCATAGTCAACCAACCATTACTGCCGTCCAGCAAAAGAATTACAGATTATATTTAAATGAAGCATTATCATTTTGGAATAGCACAAATTAATACTATTGATTTTACTATTAACACCCTATCTGCCATATTGTTTTAAAAGATATAAGGACATTTAGTATTTCCACTCTTTCATAAAGTTTTAACATTTTTTGAGGTATTTTTGTTGTTTTTTTTCCCCAAATTTCTGACTTTTATCTTGAAAACAAACTGAAAGCATCACACAGTTGCTGCAGATTTATCAGCTACACGTCAGTCACAAGAATCTCTCATATTACCACAACCTCAAGGTGCTCTACTGGATTGAGATCTGGTGACTGTGGAGGCCACTGGAGTACTTTGAACTCATTGCCATGTTCAAGAAATTAGTTTGAGATGATTTGAGCTTTGTGAAGTGCGAAGTGTGCCAAAAAATACCCCTCATGCCATGAGCCTGAAGGCTGCATGGCATGTCAAAGTCTGACCCTATCATCTGAAAGCTGAAGCAGAAATTGAGACTCATCAGACCAGATAATATTTTTGGAATCTTAAACTGTCCAATTTTGGTGAACCTGTGTAAACTGTGGTCTCAGTTTCCTGTTCTTAGCTGACAGGACCAGCACACCATGCAGTATCCTGCTGCTGTAGCCCATCTGCTTCAAGATTCATCGTCTTGTCATCCAGAAATCGTCTTCTGCATACCTTACAAGTAAAAAACAGTTCAATTACTGTTGCCTTTTCTGTCACAACCTATCTAGAACCACTCTGACTATTCCCCTCTGACCTCTGGCATCAAGAAGAAATTTTCACACAAAAAAAACTACCATTTGTTAAATATTTTCTCTTTTTCCAGACCATTCACTGTTAAACCCGGAGATGATTGTGCATGCAAATCTCATTAGATCAGCAGTTTCTGCAGTAAATAGACCCGCCAATGATCACGTTGTGTTAAAGTCACTTAAATCACCTTTCCTCCCCATTCTGATGCTCAGTTTGAACTTCAGCAGGTCTTGACCATGTCTACAAGCCTAAATGCACTGAGTTGCTGCCATCTGATTGGCTGATAATGAGCTGTGAATTGATGAATGTGATAAAATGGCCTATGAATGTGCATCTTTAGGTCTATAGAAATGCTTTGACATTATATAAAACATTGGAGAAAAAAGGATCTAAAAATAATCAGACATACTTTTCTCAGTTTTGAGGAATGGTCTATAAAATGTTGTTTTCTGACCTTATTTGACAAAAGTGAATTCCTGTAAGACCTGATTTCTGCCTTTTTAAGACAAAATTCTTTGTTTCCACACAAACACAACATGGAATTAAATTATCAAGGAAACAAGGCTTCAACTGTTAATGTTAGCCTGCCATTAATCAAATTGTACTGAATAATTGGCTCTTATTAGGGAGCAATTTAGCTCATTTACACTGTAAGGTACACTTTGATTCCTTGAGAAAATAATCACACTTCAGTATCTCTGCTGCATGTGCCCATGTTTTCTATGTTTCCTGTAAATGGAGCAGAACCATGTTCCTCCTGAAGGTTGCACAACATTGTTTAATCCCATGAGCAGCAACAGATTGGTACTGGGACATATCCTGGCTTTCCCTTGAAAGCCTCTCTGGCCCACAGGAAACCCTGCTCTGCTTTGTGTTTGGGGTTCTTTTGGTAATAGTGACTGTCATACTACTTTTACTCTGAGCCAGGGCTCTTAACTCAGAGCCTGGCAGGCCTCGGCGCAGGTCTAATGTGGTTACATTTTACTGGTCATGTTCATACACCCTCTCTAATATAAAGAAGGTAATGTTTCACACATGAAAATATGAAAGTGGTGCTCAAACATGCACGTGTGTGTGTGTTTCTTAAAGCAAGAACGCACACACAAACACACACACACTTTCCTTGATTATGCCCTCTGACCTCAGGCTCTCCGCCTCAGCTGCAGGAGGCCTCAGCGCCCAGGGGAGAAAGGGTCTGACTCGCAGAGTGGGAGGCTGATCCTGCACAGCGTCCTGCAGGTTTCACATAAACACTCCTCACGAGAAGAAAAAGAGGAACAGAGGGGCCCCTGGCCACCAGTTTTCCATCCACTGTTCTCTTTGTGCAATAACAGGCCAGCAAATATTAAAAAAGTCAAACATGAAGAGGATAATAAGGGTAACAGCAGAGCCAAAGACCAAACAATATATAAAATGTTTGATCTAATTCTACTACATGTTGGAGTTTTAGATCAAAACTGTTATAAAAAGGGAAATTTTATCACTAAAAAGCATATTTTTCTAAGTGCTATTATTACACTCAAATTTGATTTCTTTTTGTTCATGAATCTGTGTAAGCATAGTTCATCCCAACATGGCACACCTGAAGGACTTTTACATATAATAGATAAGATATATGTCACTACTCCATCAGGAAGTGACTATGAAGGCAGAATCTTTCAAGAAAATGTATCTGGCATTGTGCGACAGGGCAGTTTTCCACATGTTCAATAATAACATGGCACAGACAACACAATTTATGTTACAGCTATATAGATAAGACACCAGGACCTATATTTTTAAATCATTAAAGATGTGAGTTCTTGGTACAACTTGCTTTTTAATTGATGGTTCAGTGGTTACAGTTTTCTCAGTGTTTGTCTGTTTGTTTGTTTGTCTATCCATCTGTAAGCCAGATAACTCAAAAGCTTCTCAGCAGATTAGATTAATTTTTAAGGGGAACGTTGGTCTGAGCTCAAGGAAGAACTGATTTGATTTTGCTGGTGATCCAAATCCTGACGCCAATCCAGATTTTTTTTAAGAATCTGATAATCAGGATTGGTCCATTTTCCACATGGCTAATAATATCAGAGATGCTTTGTTGAATGTTTGTGCTCTTAGAGCAATTCTAGTTGTATCTTGATAAATTAAGATTTATTTTACTATCACTCCTGCATTGTGATACCTATCGTCTCTTGATTTTTGCCCACACACATTCACTTCCAAATAGTATCAGAAAATGGTCTGAGTACGATATGGGTTGCTTTTTTATTAGTGAGTTGATCTGTTCCTCTTTGTTGTTTTAGTTTGGTTGTTTAAATTAGGGTTAATGTGAGTTTTAAAATGAACTGTTTATACAACAGCTTTCATTTGACACCACTGATTTTCATCTGTAACAAATCCTTATATCAAATCAATTCTAGCTTATTCAACTATTACATTTATGCATACCTGCTTGGCATGCATACATGATGATCCACAAGACTGATTTAGGTGCAAACAATCATTTTTTTTAATCCAGTGTTGCATTTGACAAAAATTTCCCTTTTTCCTTCTTTGACCAAGACATGGTTGACCCAAGTGATTCCATCATTTTTGATCAACCCCTCCAGGGGTTTGGTTGAGCTATCTCTTTTAGAATATGTTTAATGAATTCAAATGATTATTTAATTATATATTTATTATATTTAATATCAGTTTGTGTTCTTTTGCTTTTAGTGTTCCAAGCATTAAAAACAACTACTCAGGATCCCTGTATTTTTAGGCTTGTATGTTTGTGCTTTCATGTGTATACAAAAATGGACATTAGTGCATGTGCATGCATGACTGTGCACCACCAAAAAAACATAGAGGGGTGGATTGAAAATCAGCTTTATTTACCCTTATTAATAAGGATGTATAAGTGGTTCTAATGACAGTCCATCTGCCAAATTTGTAAAAGGTGTCTCATTTTTCTTTTCATTAACCACAGTTTAGAGTGGTGTTATGTTAACAATTTATTATAAAAAACAAACTGGAAAACAAACATATCTGCTTGATATGAAGGCCGGGGAATGATCACAGTCCAAATGACTACAGAAAATAAAACCACAAATGATTTTAAACGTCTTCAAAGAGAACTAAACTTGAGTGGTTAAAAGGCTTTGGACACTGAGTTCAAGATTTTTCATTAATGAGGTGGTGATGGGTCCTGAGGCCAAACCAGTTGAGCACCACTGCTAAAGGAAATATATATCAGTATGTTAAAAAGATCAAGTTTCTGCCTCATTTGCTCTCAAACCCCTGGTGGATGTCAGGGCATGATTCATGAAAAACACACCAAACCTCGTTTAAAGGAAAGAAGAATTTTTTGAGTCTATGTGTCTCACAGAATAACCCCCTGAGAGAGCATAAAAGAGGCAAAGACAGCAAAATGAGCTGAGAGCAGAGAGACGGAAAGTGCAGAGAGGGATGACCTGCTGTTCAGATCAAAGATGAGCTCAGGTCATAACTCAGCCCGGCAGAATGACGTACCTCTGTCTGTCTGACACCCTTCAAACCAGCTCCACATGGGTGGAGGGCATGGCCTTCACAAGCACGGATCCTGTCTGCTGTCACACCATGAAAACACAACCACGTCGCATGCACAATCTTCTACTTTTACACCAGTAAAAACAAGCGATCGTGAGGCAAGAAGTGAGATGGAGAGGTGCTGAGAGATAAAAAACAGTTCATAGAGGGAAAGAGAGGAAAAAACAGAGGAAAACAGAGGAGCAGGGCCAAATGTATGGATGTGTGATGATTCACCAGTCTTTGATCTGACGCAGAGGCCTGTAGATGTGTGAGGGAAGTTATGGAGAGATGATTTGTTAGAGGCCGCGATGAGTGGAATTTTACTGTCCATGTGTCTGCCAGGACCGCTTACCTTTGACTTGAACCCCCCAAACACTTGTGAGGCTCACCCCGAATGATCTTGGCAGGAGGATCTAAAGAAGCGGTCTGTGTGCGAGCCTGTGCACATGTCTGCTAGTACATGTGTGTTTCTGTGTGAGCTTTAGACTCATGTACTGTAGGCATTTTCACCTCACTGTTGTGTGCAGCAGTGTTTTTACATATGCACTTATACCAGTATGGATCTGTATTCGTGTGTGCATCATAAGTTACTTTGTTTTTTTGTCTCGTAGGGAAACTGTGGAGTGGCAGGAATCACAGATTTGGCAACAAAATACAATATAAACACTTGTACAGTGTTAAAAATAAATAAATAAAAACACATCAACAGAGCTAAAAACTCAAACAATGCACTCAAGAGAAAAGAAAGGAAACCTTGTTGTGATGGACAGGCGTGTGGGTCTAGGCCAGCTAGACCTATTTAACATGACTGCTTCTCATTGTCAGTTAAAAATGTAATTGCTTGTGAAACAAAATACAATTTTGATCTGTTATTGGTGAACAGATGAGCACAATAGTGCCATCTAGAGAGCAACAGTGTAAATGAAGGGAAGGTGTCTCCGATCACCATCACCCACAACGCTGAATGCCTTTTTTAATGTTCTCTGTTTATAAATGCAGTTCATTTTTGCAAACAGGACGCCTGACAGTTTACTGGACACTGTTACAATTTTCCTGATAGACTATTTCTCTGCTTCCTTTGCATTGTTAAACCAGCAGATAGTGCAAAAATAGAGGACCCTCTCAATACAAGCATAATAAAAACATTGGAGCACAACATGAACCACAATTAACCTTCAACAGCAATGCAGTTACTGTGATGTCTTTTAAACCAAGGAACAAACTATTGAACAGCTAGCTGTAGGTATATAATCAGCACATAGGTGTTCTTTTATTGCCCCCCAAAACGTAGTCAACCAAAGCAAATTTGAGTAAATATTTACTGAGTAACTGGGAAATAGATGAGCAGACAAGTGTTTTTAGACTCGAGAGTAAAAACGTTAAGAACTAGTCCAAAATAAACGAGTACATAAACAATGGTTAGCCAAGAAATAAGGTAAATTCATTGTTAGATAACCAAAATGCAATGTGTCATGGACAAAGAACATTACCCATGTGTGGCTGTGGCCATCACACAGGAGAAGAAGAACATGATACCATTTACTAAAATCTTAGTTCACTGAAAAATGTGCCATGCCTCCTTAAAGAAACTGCCCCTTAAAACACTCTGTTTTGTACTTCCTGGGGTTTATTTTGTCATAGCTATACAGCCTCCACCTGTGTGTGTGTTTTCTGCTTCTCACAAGTAGATTCCATGACTGTCTTGAAAGTCCTGGCCTGTAACCCCTCATTCCCCAACTCATCAGACATCTTTTGGTCAGCCAATCAGCACAGAGATCATATTCAAAGCTTTCTGTAGCCTTCCCACCCTCTCAGATCCAAGTGTTTCCAAAGAGGAGGGAAAAAGAGCTGCATCTGATCGTCTACAATGACAAAGTTGTTCATTTTTTTATTCAGCTTAAATCAAATCATTGCTTAATAGGCACCCAAGACATCATGGAGATGGTCAAACGCACCATGACATGGGACCTTTAAGGCCCACCCACACATAAATGTATATTGCCTGACGTTGACCAACATTTAGAAATCATCAAATTTGGTGAAAGTACATTCCCGGAGTCAGTTTTCCAGCAGAAACTTAATGCTGAGTATGACATTTCCTGACAGCCCCCTGATTAATTGCAGGTGGATTTTAAACATCCACTAATGTAACACATTCAGTAGGATGAATTACTGCTGTCCCCAAAAGGGTCCCAGGAGTACAACAGGAGTCCAGGCCTGAGGAGGCCTGTACACCGCTGTAACTGCAGGTAGCGAAGGTACGCAGAGGTCAACTCTTGCTGGCATTTACGTTTGAAATTTTCAAGCATGTGTAAAATCCCCAACAAACATCAGCGTTGCCCAGCTTAATCCTGCGCAGCCTGACTTAGCTCAATGCAGCTTGATGAGGTGGTCCGGGTATCTAATTCAGATGCTCCTTGGTCACCTCCCTGTGGAGGCTTTCTGGGCACAACCAATTGGGAGGAGACCCCAGGGCAGACCCAGAACTTGCCGAGGGGACTATATATAATATCTGATGTGACCTGGGAATGCCTCTAAATCCCCCAAGAGGGGCCGGAAAGTGTTGTGAAGGACAGGAAGATTGGGAATGACCTGCTTTGCCTGCTGCCTCTGCGACCTGGTACTAGATAAATTGAGGAACATGGATGGATAACTGCTACTTCGCAAGAAAATAAAAACCATGGAGCAAACTAGTTACTGATTAGTTACCAATAACTTATTCTAACCAAAGAATAAACTGATAAATAACTGCTTGTTTGCCAAGGTAATGTTTGAGTGACCAACTTATAACTACCCAGAGAAGAAATAAGTATATAACTGGTAGTTAGCCGGGGAATGGATGAATATTTAATTGCTGGTTAACAGGGTAACAAACAAGATACTAATCACTTGTCAACATGGCAACAAATCACTCAACAACTGGTTAACCAGGGAACAAAGTCGCAATTAACTAATAAGATACTAACTGCAAATCAATAACCATGTAACAAATGAGTCATAGGTTAGTTTGGTGAGAAACAAATTAGTATCCAAATGATTGACAATAAACTAGTAAATAATTGCTTCTTATCCTGTAAATAAATGAGTAAATAATGGGTATTGAACAAGAAATAAGCAGTAAATAAGTGTTTCTATTCTTTTGAAGGTTAGATTACACACGTTTTACAAGAAAGAGACAGAGGTTTTATTTGTAGTGATACTTTTTAAAAGATTAAGCCTTTCCATCTTGGCTATCAAAAAGCAAAAACATGACAATGATGGATGATGATTTTGTTCCATTGTGTTATATAACAACATGAACATTCAGCCGAGCCATTGCTTTTCAACGACTTTATAATTTCTTTTGGTATTATAAAGGTGTCAAACTGAAACAAATCAAATGTTTTGTGTTTGAACTCTGCTTTCATTCTTAGAACATGAATTTGATCCTGCTTTGAGGAAAACAAGAGCTATGTCTACTTTATTGCACCATTCTGTTCCAGTAAGCTGTTAAAATGTGACTCATGCCAGTTCTGAAGAAGAATTTGCACGTCAGACCCGATGGCGACACGAATTTCGCTTTGAATTAATACAGGATATGTTTGAGAAACATTACAGCCCTAACATAAAAAAGGACACATTCTTGACTTCAAAAGAACAATGGAATCAATCAGAGCATATAAACGTTGTTCTTTTTTCTCTAAAAATAGTTAAATGTTGTTTGAGTTTCTTTTCAGCTGTTTCAGTCTCAAGGGGCACTAAATTTGCATAGCAGATGGATTTGTCTGACTTAATATACATCAAGTCAAACTAGCATGTTTTTATGCAATATCCAAACAGATGTTTTACATGATTATCCAGCCGATATAGTTACATTCAACGAAACATCATTTAACATAAATTCTTATTTTTGAATCAATTAAACCCCATTTAGTTACAGTTCAACTGGATGCTGCAACATCAGTCCTTTCCAACTTATAATCATTTTATTTGTTAATGTTAATATTAGACAGATCTCTCCATGCATGATTGTCATTGCTGTTACCGCCAGAGTAACTAACTTTACAACCATAAACAGAAGAGGACCCTCTTGAAAACAAGTATACAATGAGCTGTGTAAATATGATCAACTATGTGGCTGTTTGTTTCATACATACTTTACCTTTACCTTTTGTACAAATCAGAAAAAAGCTACCCATTTAGCTTATAGTGATATCTGAAGGCAGACAATGTGTCTTCTGCTCCACTTAGCATTTATGCAAATGCTTAGTCAATGAGAAAGTGTAGACAACAGCAGTGACTTAAGTGTCCACTTAAGGCATCTGAAATCACAAATCCTGTTTTCAAAAACAATTAAAATGTTTAGAACTTAATTTAAAAAAATATTTTGTCAGACAGGTTAATGTCTCAGGGTTTCTCCCAACCAGTTTGTTTTAAATGTATTAAAGATACAAATTCATATTGTTATCAGCTCTTATCAGCTCGTCTCTGCTCATTTTTGCTATGAGGTTCTTTGTTTTCCATTACGGCACATTCATTAATAGTATTTCCTCAGTGTAGGTGGGGTGATTAGCAGGGCTGTGTGAAACTGTTGTTATGTTTATCTCAACAACGGTTTGGCTTTAGAAGTCCCGTTCAGTAACCAAACATCTGATGTCACTCTGACTTTGGCCTTGGCTCCAAGCCTGGGGTCCACCGCCCCCATAAGAAGAACCAAAGAACTCAGGAGCTGAAACAATAACGGCTCACTTGCTGCACACTATCAACTTGATAAGAGCTTATATGTGTTGACTTATTCTATGTGAATTTAATTAATGATAATTTCTGTTAATTTCAGAAAGCTTTTTGTGTCAATCAGTCAATCAATCAATCAATCAATCTTTATTTGTATGACACCAATTCATAACAAGTGTTATCTCAAAATACTTTCCAATAGAGCCATACTCTTCATTTTAGAGATACACATATATGCATGCATACATATATACATATATGAGATACACATGTACACATTTTTACATACAGTCAGGAGACAAAGGAACTTAAATAAGAATTTATGATAGTGACAAACTTATCGACGCCCAGACCATAAATCTGTCCTCCTCATATCTGTCTCTGCTGAATAAGAATATATTCAAGGTTAGCCCCTTGAGATGTGGCATCTCATTTTAAAGAGGGTCCTCGTGTCTATATGGTCGTAAAGATATTTATGATAGTGGTATAATCAATAACAACCATGGGTAGAGAGGTCATTCTGATATTAACATTAGCATCTACAATGCTTATAACCTGGAGAGGATTGATGACTAATATAACAGCATTTAGTTAAACTGCCATTAAATTGAGTTTAACTGATGAACAAATAAGAATTTATAAATGCTAAATGATGTCATTTCTGTTGATGGTTGATGTAAGATAAAGCACAGAGAGTCAAGCAGGTCCACAGCAGTAGGCACGGCATGATTGTGTGCTCTTTGCAGGAACTACCGTGTATTTGATTTTGTAATATCAGGAACTGTAATGATAATGGAATGGGGCTAAAGAAAAGACAACTATTTAGTTATTGAAGCTTTTAAGTCCATAGCAGCAGGCCGTCCACACCAACAATCCCAAGCAGCCTACAAGAGTGGGTTCTGGTGTGTCTCATCTTCCGAGGTACGGTTAGGGGAATATCCATGGAAAAAGGCTTGGTAACCACTACTGTGCACATGCAAAAGAAAAAACACCTCCAACAAGGTTATATAAATGTGTTAGTCCAACTTTAGGAATCCAATACAGTACAATTTCAGTCTGACTAATGTGATAAAAGTCCACTTGTATTTGGTTTAACATGAAAATTAGACCTTTATAACTGGAGGTGAACATACTGAGTGTTTCCAATCAGAGCCTGTGTTTAGCCGAGGCCTCTACAGTGAATGAATCAACAGGCAATATCAGTGAGAGTTACATATTGGGCCATAAAACCGTGGGCACCTCCACTCATAGAGTCATTCCTCAGTAACTGTGAGGAACGCCAAGAACCCATTCATTCATACATCCACACTTCTCCATTCTGCAGCTCCAGGCCTGATGACAAGGTGTTTCTGAAATCGCATTAGGGGCCCTTTCATAAAGGTTTCATTGGGGAGTGTGTAACAGCTTGAAGCATTTAGGCTTTGTTTAATACATTGCAGACTTGCTGCTCCATGCTTTGTCTCCTGTGTAGAAAGGGGCCCGGGATGCCAGAGACCCCCACTGTCAGAGTCTGCTTTGATATCTGGAGGTGGAGGGGGAATATAGGGCCGAATAACCTCCTCAAACACACGCCACCTCTGCTATTCCCCCGCATCCAGAACCTGTAATACCTGCTTCAGTTCTGCTGCCCTGTAGAGTTATGGACATGCAATGAACCAGAGCAGCTTTGAAGTGCAGCTCTCTGAGGCTTTAGGAGATGTGCGTGAAGAGGAGAAATCATGATATACAGTTCTTGGTACATTGGTATGAGACATGTTGTATCTGTTAGGTAAGGCTACCCAGCTCCAAAATACCTACTTTTCATCAAAATAAGCAGAGAAATATGAATACATAAAAGGGTCATTTGAGATGATATATAATACAGTTTTACAAAAATCCTTTGAAGACAGCAGCGTATCTTTTTTTTCCCATCTCTTCTCCCTGAACTTTAAAGATCTAAGGCTTGGTCTGCAATTTCTACCAGGGCCTTTGACTGATAATGGGTTGAGGTGGAGAAATAAAACACTCATTCCTCATGTGAGGAACAACACAAATCACAGAATAAACTGAACAACAAGACTGCTATTATAAATCTGAAAACAATGGGCCAAATCCACAGAGAGACTGAGCTGGGTTGTTTTTTTGGCAACATATGGTTCAAATGACAGGAAAATTTAGCTCCTAATCAAAGAGCATATTCAAATGTCATTTGCAGGGTTGAAAATGAAGAAATATTCAAAATTTCAGTGCAAAATAGATCCCTTCCTATGTAAAAAGCCCTTTTGCACACACCATCATATTCTAAAAAGTGAATGCTTTTTGCTACAGGCAGGAAAAGAGTTGCAATTTAACGGCACAGAGACTTGTGTTTTAAATTGACGCAATTCCTCTCGCGATAGACTTGACACGGGCTCATCCCTTAAAGACTCCTGAGATACAACTTGTAAGGATTATGCATTTGTGGAATAAGGAACACAGCTAAACATGATGGTAGTTTCCCTAAAAATGTGCCAATATCCCCTTTACCTCTGGAGGACAGCCTACAGTTTTTCAGTGAAGCAAAGATAAGGAACTGGTCTTCTTGGGGTGTTGTCTTCCTGGGATGTCAAATCACAGTCTGTCATCAACTTCACCAGTCTCAGGGAAATTGGTCCAGAGTTTAGAAATGGTAACAGGGCTGACACCAAATAGTGCTGCCACTTTTCACAAGCTGTGTTGCTTATTCCACAAATGCAAGTTCCTTACAAGCTGTAGTTCATTGTAACGTTGGATAATCAGGCTTTACAACAATATAAAATACTATACCAATTGGTTTCATTAAAGGGGATAAATAATCAAATGAAATAATGTTTACAGACTTTTTTTGAGGAGTATATTTTAGTCATTTAAGCATTATTTATCTAAACCACAAGAGACTTTACTGACTCTCTGCTGCTACCCAGAGACTATGACTTGATTTAACCTTGAAACAAGTGACTTGTGCCCATCTTAGGTCTTGGGCCCTTATGATCTTATTTTATCTCCTCCCCCTCACAGCAAAACCTGACCAAAGCTGACACACTGGAGCCTTTCCAAAAGCATATCCAGCATATGATTAAATGATTTGCCTGTCAATCACATTCATACAGGCCAATCAGATAATGTAGTAGGCTTGCACTTCAGCTGTAATGTACAAAACAATAGCCTCTTCATAGATCAAACTCCGACCAAAACATGCCGAAAGTGAAGCGAAAACATCCTTTCTATCGAGAGGTGCGTCAGTGTTGTTTTTCATTTGATAGAAATGCGAATACAAATCTGAGAAAATTGCTACCAAAGCTGTTAGCATCTATGTTAATCTCTGTGAGCACTCACTTCCTGCTGTAGTCATGCCTGTAGCTCCCACCTCGTCCTGCTTCAAAGGACTCTGATCAGGCTTTGCTGCATCAGAATGAGCCCAGTCATTGTAGACTGGGGCTTGGCAAGATGGATCTGTCTGATTACAGACATTTAATCAGGCAGATTCAGCTGCACAGCAAGTTAACCTCAAGACATCTGAAAATGTCTTGATACTCACATAAAGTACAAATACCCAAAAACCGCCCAAATACAGCTGCAAGCTTTTCATATTTTGTAACCTCCCATGATTGATTTACTTGGATCAAGCCAAGTAGGGGGTCAGGCATTAATCCTGCTTTGATAAATGTCTGACCCCCTCCACCACCTGAGCTACATGTTTTTACATATATACACAAACTGATTAGCAGTGAAGGGTGCAGACTGGTGTGATGTTTATTTTATCGGTTTTGTCCTGTAAGAGTCTCTCAGCTAGAGTAACAAACCTCAAACTAACCTGCACTCAGCTCAAACACACTACATTGACTTGACAGTTACAAAAAACAGTGTTTCCAGAGCAATTATCTCAGCTATAACACAATTATATTGATTATGAATGTTGTACTTTCATGATCTGAACTTTAACCAGGCCTAACAAGAGGAGAAGAATGGGGGAGGGGTCTGGTCCTCTTGATAAGGTCAGAGTAAATTTGCTGAACAAATGACAGAGTGACTGTGCACTTGAGTGCTGATGGGGCAGCCTCCTGCACAAATAAGGCAGCGTAATTAGTGCTGCACTTGTGACCCGGGTGACAAGGTTAGCATGGCGGCTGTCCCAGGTTCACGGTGTGATGTGTCAGCCAGGTGGCTCAACAAGACGAGGCTAAAGAGAGGTTAGTCCAGGATCAGGCAGATTGAAGGGGGCAGAGCAGGAAGGCCTGGCAAACAGAGCCGGTGTTTGTTCTGCTGATTGGACTGAGACGAGTGGGGTGAAGATCAGCGGAAGTCAACAGAGGCGGGAGCATTTACAAGCTACTGTCACTCCCTCAATGTCACCTGTGTCACCAACAGCACCCCCAGCCTGCCATGGAGTGGACTGATCATTTACTCAGAGGCTGTGGTGATGAATCCTCCCTGGTAGACCCAAACTATGATTATTCCAGGACTCTAACCCATCAACTATTAATATAATAACATAGCTTCAGCAGTAATTTAGATGTTTTTTTTCTTTTTCTATGATTTTCATGAAGCCACCGCCCTTCTACTTCCCAAGTTGTATATGAGAAGAGTTTTTCCCCACAAGACCTGCACACAATCATAAAATGATACTTAATTTCCAAATTAACATCAGCTTAAACTGTTTTCATTAATAAATCCAAATAGAATGGGGCTACACACATATGTCCTTAACAAAAGACTTTAGAATAAACACGCACACTGTATGTAGATACTGTCGTTTTTGTAAAATTCTTGTTGAACCAGTCTAAAGCATCTATCACGAGGTCATTTGGATTCTCTATTTGAAGTACAACCACATTTAAGATCTTAACTTTTAAAGTTTTGTTTTCCACAAACTGTAAGATATGGGTACTTTGAGTAATAAAGTAAAACAAGCCTAAACAAGAACCGAGATAAGAATTGAATTTTTTTGTCTGCATATTTCTATAAAAATATAGACCTGCCAGGATAAATCAGCTTGGAAACCTTGATTGCACCATAGCAGAAAGCCTTAGAAGATAGAAAATACATGGCACATAAAAATTTATTCATGAAAAAACACTCATGGATTGCCATTTAGTAAGTATGAGCCTCATCAAGAGAATTATTCATGAGGTGCATTTTTTCTACAGGTACGTCCAGGTGCATTTAAGATGTGCGATTTGGAGACCCCATAGGATGCTTCATGACTGTGGTCACTTCTTTACAATAAAAAGAAGGACATTCATGAACACTTCAACAAATAGACATTATTTAAGGCTCTATGGAGGGGTGACAGTTACAGGAAGGGCGGAGATGGTCTTTACTTTAAGGGTGAAGCAAAGTTGTATTAGTACTTACTTTTTTTCTCATTAATTCGTTGTTGTGGTTTGTAATTTGTTTTAGCATTTTTTAATCTTTGCTGTCTCGTTTGCTTATTTTTTATCTGCCATTGTGTTTTCTATTTTGAAGTTGCATCTTACATGGCTGGTTTGTTGTGGTTCTAAATATCTTTGTTTTTCTTATGGAATGTTACCTTTTGTTTGTTGCTCTGTTGCTCATTTTTATTTTGTAATTTTAATTTTTGATTTGTCTTCTTTTTATTGTTTTTATTTTAAGTTCTTTTAAATTAATTTGTGTTTTTCCTTAGTTATTGTCACTTTTTTCCTGTCGCTAATTTTACATGTTGTTGCAATTCTAGTTATCATTGAGGTAATTGATTGTTTTTTTCAAGATATTGTGTTTTGCACTTTAGGGCCACCATATATTGACTCTTACTTAACGCTTAGATGCCCCATGTCCATTATGGACACTTCAAAACTTTTAATTGTGATAATTTATCTTTTATAATGCTATTGCATTACTTGTTCAAACAGGTGCGTGTATTTTTTATTTGTATTTAAAGTTTTCCCTTAAATTGAATGTCATTAGTTACATAAGGTCTAAAATACTTTGTCAAACAAAAAAAAAAAAAAAAACACTTTTTGTGATTTTGCATCCACTGTTTGGAGCACTCAAACCCATAACCAGTAGAGTGTAGAGCCATTGCACCAATAGAAAAAAATCCAATGTTTTAAGCATCTGATCAGTTTATTAGGCTTCGTGTTTGCACCTCATGCCTTTCTCTATGCACCATCAAAAATTGTCACAATTGTGTTGTACTATTTGACTTATTCTTATTATCTGTGGGCTTTATGTGTCACATTTTTTGCAGGGGCGTCTAAAAAGTAAGCCACTGCTGGGTTTAAGCCTAGCAATAATGTTAAAATAGTGATTGATATAAAAGACAATAAATAATAATTGATAACAGTGACTTACTGACGTGAATTAGACAGATGACCCCTTCATTAGGATTTACTTTCTTTAGGTAACATGCACAATAATCATGCTGAGCTTATTTTGTTTCAAAACTCAGGTGATGTTAAAATATTTAAAACATGAAAGTCAGGTTCTGCAGTTAATCTGGATCAATTTAACAAGGCTAATTGTATCAAAAAACGAAGGCTTGCACCTTTATCCCCTGAAAAGCTGCCTCTGTTTGTTCCCGTCACTGCTGAGTGTTTGTTCTTGTCATCAGGAGGGCTGTTCCTCTAATCCAAAAAGGAAGTTATGGAGAGTTCCTGAGCTCATCTGAGAGGGCTTCAAATGTGTGGCCCCCTGCTGGGACACGCTGTAAAGACAACACCTGCGTCTCTTCCTCACACTCTCATCTGAGTTATTAGCTCTGAGGCCAACAGCTCAGTCCTCTGAAGAGGAGCTCAAACGAGAAAAACAGGTGAGCTGTTTAACAAGAGTTTCACAGCTATTAAAGTGCCAACACACCCGTTACCATGGTGATGAGTGCAGGGTGTGGGGCTTCTGGGGAGTCAGCATTTTTGTTTTGTATTTAAGAGGTGGATGTTTGTTTTTGTGAGTCATTTGGGTGAGTCTGTTTTGTGGATTGGAAAATGCTGGTAATCTTTCAGGAAAGGGTCCTCAAATGATCACAAATTCATGCCTGGATAAGAGAAGAGAGAGAGGCACTGCATGTCTTTAATGAAATATCAGTATCACACCTATTTTTCACCCGGACTTTATACATGAATGCATGAACTGACTAAGGTGTTTCAGTCATCATAATTTATGAAGTACATTGATCAACTGACCGAAATGTTGTTAGTAATAACTTAAGCATACCTTCCTCATGACTTCTCCATGTGTAGAAACACTCTTATGAGCAGAGCAATGATCTGTCTTTAAATATCATTAACATCATTAACAACTCATTACTCTTGATAATGAAAATGTCTTATTTTCATGAAACATCCATGAATTAGTTTCATGGTAATTCACAGACCTTTTACGTTAGAGACTACATGGTTGTTTTACACCTCAGGTCAACTGGATCTCACTGTCATTGTCGCATATCAAAACTAAATTCTGTGGTTACCTTGGTTACTGGCAGGTTTTGCATAAAATACAGAATGAAGACTGTATTTCACTTTGACTTCAGTCGTTTGCAACATAACAGTAATGCTTTAATTTGGCAAATAATTACCTGCATGCTCAAGTCTGGCTAAATATTCACAGAACAGCACCACATTGTCGATGTTGGGCACAAACGTCTTATCTTCAAAATTACTTCTCTTCAAGAAATTAATGAGGCTCTGCTACTGAATGAATGAATATTGTACCGTCCTTATTACAAACTGGGTTTTGTTGTACTTTTATTGGGATAAAAGTTTATATAATGGAGACAGGAGGTTTATGCTCAAAAGGAATGATTTGCAGCTAAAATACCCACTCATTATCTCTTCCACTTGTCCCTTTTGGGGTCACCAGCTGACATTGGGTGAGGGGCAGGGTACACCCTGGATCGATTGCCAGCCAAATCACAGGGCCACATACAGAGACAGACAACCATTCACATACTCACCAACTCCTGAGGGCACTTTGGAGTCACCAATTAACCTAACAAGCATGTTATTTTGGTCTGTGGGAGGAAGCCAGAGTGCCCAGAGAGAACCCATGCATGCAAGAGAAGAACACTCAGTTGCAAAAAGGTTGCTGGGTCCATTCCCAGAGTTAGTTGGGGTCCTTTGTAATGGGTGTCTCTAAATTGCCCACAGGTGTGTAAATGGTTGACTGTCTCTCTATGTTGGCCCTGTGATCAGGTGGGGACCGGTCCAGGGTATACCCAGCCTCTTACCCATTATTTTTTTGGCTGGAATAGGCTCCAAATCTAGATATTGATCCAGTAATTTTTTCAAGGATTCATTATCATTGTGAGATATTTTGGACAGAAATTTACCTAAAATTGTTGGAAATGCCTTAGCGGAAGTTTGTGCTCTCAGAGCACTTCAGGTTTAATTATCTATGAATATTTTTATTTATACCAGACAATTTATTCTAATTGGCAGCACTGCAATGTGCCACAAAATATAATAGCAATGGCTCAAAATGGGGTGCTCACGGCTGAGCAATTTGACAGTGTAGCCCACACACAGATCCTTGTAGCTGGAGTTGGATCATATTTGCCGCATGTCTTCCCCACCACTCTTTCTCCCCATTCTAACTCTATTCATTGTCTCTCTTCTCTTTAAATACAGGAAAATAAGCCCCCAAAATAAACCTTGATAAATAATGATAATAAATATGGCTTGAATTATTTTAAGAAATAAATTTTCTCTTTTGCATTGCAATTGTTGTAGGAACAAGTTGTGCTAAGTTTCTACTGCAGAGAACATCCCATTTCCTAATACAACAGCCACAAAACAAAAGAACTTCAGAAACATTGGAAACTGGATGTTTAAGTTATTAAGAATCTCTTGAAAAAAGATGTTTTTCAGTAAAGGGAAGTAGTTTTAGTGAGTAATTGGCTGTGATTTCCAACAATGCTGTATGAACAAACATTATTTACAGCTGCTACCCTGACTTTGAGCTACAGTCACAGCCCACTGTTTCACAAGACTTAAGACAATGTGTCATCACTTATAAAACACACCGTCAGCAGATAGCGCCACAGCAATGGCCTTTCCAGTGCATAGCGAACACAGTCATTGCAAACACTGACACCAGCTCTGACACAAAGGCGAGGCAAAACAACAGTGGGAGGGGAACAAGCTTAAAATCATGATTCATTTTTAATCGTTCCTGTCACATTTTTGTGCTGTTACCGTGGCTGGTAGGTAAAGAAAATTGACCTGACAATGAGCAAAACACCAGCATTGCTGGTGTGAACTCCCAACAGTGTTCCCAAACACAAATATCATTTTCTCTCTACTCCATTCATTCAACACATTTTCACTGATGGAAGATGCTGCTAAAAGTCCCCATCATTATAAGGTAATCATATTTATCTACACACTGCATGCTCTGTGTGTTACTGGGAGCAATTCAACATGTGGACAGCAGGAGCTGAGATCAACTGCCAACCTTTTGATTGAGAAATAATTGACTCTTCCATTGATCCACAGTCTGTCTAAATAGTCATTAAGTCAGTATATCTTAAACAGGGTCCAGTGTTGTCTTGTTTTTTTCATTCAAATAGAAGTAAGGATCAGTAGTTGTAAGTAGAGTCTGTAAGAACAGATCGGACATTTTTTTCTGATACATTTTATAAAATAAGCCTATAGGAAAAATTAAAGTGACAAAGAATTTACTCTGTGAAATGACAGTAAAATAATTATTTTTGACCCTTTGTCAGAACTGTTTGAGATCTCTATCCACACGACTACATCATTTCAACAGGATGTGATGCACTAATTATATTTACAAGTGTATGGCCCAGACTCCAAAGTTAACCTTACACAATAAACACACCTGCTGGCCGATGGTTGTAAACAGCCTCTTTGTGTTTGTCAGTGTGTGTCTGTTGGATGTTAAATCAACAAACTACCTCAACACAAAAAACACCCCTCAGATCAGGAGGATCTTACTCATCATGGACCAAAAGTTTCCCTTCAGCTGAATCATATCTCATCTGAACGGTATTTAGGACAGCTTTTCAGTGGAACTGGTGGGTCCAGATACTTTATAGGTGGTCATATAAGGTCTTTCAGTTCTGTTTCATTATAAATGGAATTAAAGAAATAAATGTTATCGACTAATCTGAAAAATAAACTTTATGGTAATTTCATCAATCAAGCTGTTCAATCTACCAATAACTGAGGAATTTTATTACTTTCTCAGCAGTAAGGTAACAACCTTGTTCTTAGTGAACTTGATTTACATGATTAATAATTAACCCTTTTTAATCATTTCAACATTTTTGTATCAAACAGCTTCTACGAGATAGTGTTTTTGAGCATTTCATCTGTAACATGATAATGCCAAGCCAGAAGTGGGGCTCAGGTGTCATATGCTGCCCCCTTCAGCAGTATAAAAAAATTAAGTTCTCTTATTTAGCAACCATTAATAAATAATACACACAGTAATAAAGACATTTGCAATGTGAGCTTTTCTGTGGTGATGCATTTGAGAAAAAAAAATACAAGTTAGCTCAGTATACATCAACATTTTATTCACATTTTACACAACACAACAGTCTTTGCTGCATTTTTAATAATAAATACTCAAATTCTGTCATAAATACTTTCAGCTAATGCAGCCATGAATATTAAAATGAAAAATAAAGATAAATAATGAATACATTAATGAATAAATAGATAAGTAGTACAGCAGATGTTTGAGGTTGCACGTTAAACAGTAATCTACACTTTAACCCATATTGCCGTGTTTGGCAGCAGCAGCTGACATGTTTTGACACTGATCAGTTCACTCATTGTCTCATTTACATCATCAAGGCTCTATTTAACACATCGACTTGTAGGCTAAAGAGCGTCAGTCCAGAAAACACTTCAGCGCTGCATGCAGAAGTATGAGCTCTTGGAAAGTCCATTCAGTTCTGTGCCAGTGCGCCCCTCCTCTCTGAGACAAGTGCCATCCATGTGGGCAAACAAAGCCAACCCTCTCCTCCTCCTCAGCACTAAAACAAAGGCTCTCCATTACCAGTCAATAATAAATTAGAATATTAAAAGCCAATGAGGAAGCAGGAGAGGAGGGGTTGAGAAAGCCTGAGGTGTGTGACCCGGTGAGAAGTCTGCAGATGTCGAGCGGTGGGCTCTGTGGATGGCTCTGCCGCCTGTCTTTGACATGTAGAGCAACAAGAGGGAGAAACAAACCTGAGCAGCCTCCCCCAAACCAATCTCCATACTCGGGGTGCCCCATGATCCTCACTTAATCCCACTTTATCCAGGAGAGACGGGCTGTCAGGTCTGAGGAGGGGGCACAGAAGGAGACAAAAGCAGGACAAACACATAAGTTTTAATACATTTTAATGACTGTTTAAGAAGGTCTAGGTCTGGGGGCTGCAGAATGGGGGCACACTTAACGCTGAAAAGCCCATAAAGAGACTTCAGAGTAGATTCCCACAGAACTGAAGGATGGAGAAAGAATACAAGTACTTGTGTTTTGGTGAGATGTGGATCATTTTTGAGCACATGCAGAGGAAAACACACCTGGGATTACAGTGTTAAGAGGACACACAATAGACTGTTTCAGATTACGTTTGTTTAAGTGTCACAGAGATTAACTTGTATGATGTCAATGAATCCTGATTTAACTTGGTTTAAATGAAGTATTGAAGTCCTGCTGTTCCTGTTAACAGTGGAATAAAGATGCAGACTATGAGGAGTGGGCAATGTGTTGTGGGGTAAAGGTTTACTCGGCCTGTGGTAACAGCAGATGGCTGCTCACCTATCGTCCCATTTCTACTAAGGTCACCAAAACCCAAGTGCTGGTCTCTCCAAAGTCTGAGCCATGGACCCTAGTGGACCCCAGAGGTACTGAAGGTGAAGCAGGTACTACAAAAGGTACCTTTCCAAAAATAAAGACCATGACCATAATCTTTAAAATGTATATTTTTTTGATCATGACATCCTTGATTTCTTGTTTATATTGAGGATGAACAATATCATCACTACATTAATGGTATCGGCTGATGTTGAATTATTTGCTGATATTTACAACATACATATTGGCCAAACATATGCCTTACATCGGCTGCAATATGAGCAAAATACACAAATGTGCTGCAATGCTTCACCTTACCATCACTGAAGGGTCACATTTTAAAAATCCAGAAAAAAAGTTGCTTTTCCAGTTTTACATCTGGTCCTCACACACACAGACTGTCAAATTGAAAGCAACAAGTACATTTTTAAAAAGTAAAGACTTTGTGCTCTTGAAGACAAATGTTTGAATCAGAATGGGTGTCTGCAAAATGAATTCAGAAATATCAGCATATGAAATATCAGCCAAAATCACAAAACTGTGCATCCATGGTTTAAATATGTACAGTATTGATGTTTTTTCTCATAAAACAATACTATTGTTCACCTTCCATGTTGGTGAGCGGGTTTGATTAATTTTTCACTAAATTAAAGTACACAGAAATTGTAATCAGGAAAATACAATAGTAATTTATTCAATTGTAGAGTTTTTTTGTTTTTTAAATTTCCTGAAAAGTCACACTTTTGCAGGTGTGTGCCCAACAGTGATGGCAGAGTTGATTTTGTGCAACTGCCAGTTTCAGGGCATGATAGTGAGCACTTTTATACTCTAAAAAGCCTCAAATGTATCATTTCAATGTTTGTAATAAAATGGATATTACTATTTTTGCATTGTAATGCAGTATTGGCATGAGTATTTAAATGTTTGTCTAAACTTTGAAAAGATTATTGTTTTTTCTTTTTGATATATGGTTTGATTTTGTATAAGTTGCCACTTTAACATTGAAAGGAAAGACTTCTAGGGATTTTTCACAAATTGATGTTATTTAATGCAGACAGGAACTGTGCTTTAATAAGCAGAATCTGTACTTTGTCACTCATTTACACAACAAAAACTAGCAGTCATAATTGGATTCTGTGTATATGAAATGAAAATAAGGAGCTAAGTTTAAAGACCTCTGGTCATATGAAAGTGACCAAAGTGCTTTCCAGTTAAAAATAGATAATAAGATAAGAAAATAATTTAAAAAAAAAACATTAAAAGAAAGCAACAGTAAACTACAGTACAGTACAGTCTATAATTTTACCAAAGTCACTGACATGATAATGTCATGGCTTGGGAAGTCATAATTAATCAGTCAATAATATTAGGTCTTATTAATTATATATTTCCAGAATAGATAGATAGATAGATAGATAGATAGATAGATAGATAGATAGATAGATAGATAGATATTGGTAAAGCACTGTAATAAATTCTCAGTCTGAAGTCTATTATCTGTAAATTCACTTATGATCAGTTTATTTTCTTAGAGAATACTCGCTGTCATGGAGTTTGTATTAAGTAGGCCAGTTACAACTATACACAAATCAAAGTTCTCTTATACTCTAACAATTCACTTTTCATTTAAGGTAGTTGAAAAAAATGTATCAATATATGAAAACCCGAGTAAGTTTTGAAAAGAAATTCAAAATTAAAAAGACTAAAACGGTTCAATAAAACAATATTATATGTTCAATAACAGTGATGGAGTACCTGCTCAGATGCATTAATGTGTTTAGCGCAGATTTAAAAATCTGACACAACTCACACTGATTGTTAATTTAACTGGATGATTTAAAAGGCTGAACTTTATTGTTAGTGCAGGTCTGTGGCTGGTGGTAAAAGATGATTTATTATCATATTATTGAATCTGTTTATATTTATCTGGCGCTGCCTGCTTCACAGTTGTTTTGGGGTGTAATTGTAGACTGAGCTCACCACTTGTGTTCCAGATGGCGTTGGTCCTGTTCTTGTAGCCGCTCTTCATGCACTCATCCACGTAGGATTTGGGGTCGCAGCCTGACATGAGGATTTCTCTCAGCAGGGCGATGTAAGCTATAGCCAGCCTCAGTGTGTCTATCTTGGACAGCCTCTTCTCGTAAGGAAACGTTGGCACGTGGCAGCGCAGCTCCTCGAAGGCTGAATTGATGCTCAGCATCCTCTTCCTCTCCCGGATGTTGGCTGCGTGTCGCTGCACCTTGTAGGGCTGATGGGAGACCAGCCGCCGCGCCCTGCGCTTGGCCACCTCTAAGGACTCATCCACCGAGGAGTCCTCGCCCTCGGCGCAGATGTTTGTCCCCGGGGAGCCCACGTCCAAGTCTGTGAAGGTCAGCTGTGCGTCCGGGAACATGGACTGACTCCCGAAAGAGGACCATGGAGAGAGCTGGCCCGATGCCGCGGTGTAGTCCAGCAGGAAGGAGTCCATCTGGGTTTGAAACGGGATGTTTTGGTCCATCTGTCCCCAAAAGGCAAAATCAGTGGTGCCATCCTGTTCGAAGTCAAACAGCATGTCCTCCATTTTTCAAAATATAAAGGTTTTTTTCTTCTCTTCCCTTTAAACTCGGTTGTAGTATAATTAAATTTTTGGGAAACTAATTTAAAGGAGAGATGGACCAAGTCTTAACCCAGCGCCTGTTTCGTCAATTAACCTGATATCTGCTCACCTACACGTCCCTGAATCCCTGTCTTTCTGCAATGTGGCACCCTGACGCACATCTCGTGGATTAAATACTTCCAGGGCCTTCATGTTTCTCGGCGGGTCGCCCCGGCCTTTTCTAAAGGCTGAATGAGAGCTCTTAAGAACACTTTGTCCCTCCTCGTAGAGCGCTCATTGCTTTAAAAACGCATCACAAAGGAATCAGTTGATCCCAAACGACAAAAAGGGACAGAAACACGTGTCCAATTATAAACTTCCACACAAGTACTCGCGCTAATATTGACAATAAACACTCAGCAGCCACTGGAGCGTGCGCGTTGGACATTATGGCGCAGCAGGCGCAAACCCAGTGGTTTTCTCTGTTTTCTCTGTTTGAGCTCAGCTGATAACAAACACTGTCAGAAACACATGAAGGTTCTTTGCCACTTCAAAATGTATGGAGATCTTAACAGAAAACAGGCTTTTTTACGTTCTGCCTCGTGGGTTTATTCTTGTCAAGATGTATTTTTATGCACAGAGGTTAGACACCAAGCAGACCTACAGGATGCTGAATATTCTAGCAGCTTTCCCACAAATGAGCCCACATAATTTGGGTACAGTGGCCACATTAATATGCTTTTAAATTGCTAATGATACGACTGACTAACGGGGAAACCATGGAGAGGACGCACGCTGTAATTACGCATGGCGGTTAATCAAATAAGCGCGCTCCTCTCTCTTGGATGGTGAATGGAGAGCAGCTCGGAGATGATCTTTAATCCAGCAAGGCTGTGTGTTTGCGAACACGTGCTTTTGATTTGTCAAAGTCCTCCGGGATGTTAATTTGAAGAGGGATCTGGTTGTTGCAATAAACACGGGCCGGTAGGAGGCCTTTGGATGCAGCAGCTGATTTAACCAGAGTGATCCAGAGGACCAACAGTGAGGCAGGTGAATCAAACAGATGGAGGCGGAAGTAAAACTTAAAGCCTCGCAGGTGATGGAGAAAGACCTGCTTTACTTCATGTTGAAGAGCTAAAGTGAGTTATTAATGGGCGTATTATTAATTTTCGATCAGTGCCTTTAGGAATGTGATAAAAGAGTCTCATGTGGCAAATTTTCACAATTTATGTTTGTTTCTTGTGCATATGGAATAAAATTATTGCTCCTGATTAATTACAGATGTAATTGCTTTGAAGGTTAAAAAACAAGCATTTCCCCTTGTCTAAATAAAAAATGAAAAGGGTGACATTGTGCATTCTTCTCCATTGAGTTAGATTTCCCTGCAGGGGAATCATGCACTTAAGCAAACACGTCAGTGTTTTCATTGCAAAATATTGACGTCTAAATATTGGGCAAGTGAACATTCACTATTGCTCAAAAATGTTTTTATTAAAAATGAGACAAACTAACAGGAGAAATTTGTCAGAATCACATTGTGAATAACAGTTTTTATTATTTCTCAAATGTTGCATAGTTCTCGTGCAGCAATGCGTGCGTAATTGGTGCCTGATGAAAATAGTGTACGAATTTGCCCAGTTTTTAAGAACTAATTATGGACTGGACAGGTTTATTTT